>OZ020625.1:20029657-20272157 GCA_963971575.1 Liopterus haemorrhoidalis
CAGTTACTAAATACCTGCAAAACCCTGAAATGTGTGAAAATTCACACTTCACATCAATTTTTTCTTTTATTTTTGACTCGGGTAAACTTGTTTACTGATAAAAAATTGTTAAACGTAACTATTTTGTTGTTTCACAGATTTTTTTAAACCTATTGAAATGAATCATTTTGGATTTAACTACCTTTTGTTATATTAATGTAGGATTTTTCAAAAGGAAAATAAATAAAAATTGTATCATATAAAATGTATTTATTTAAACGAACCTAAAATTATAAATATTGTTGAGACTAAAGTCACTAGATTATACAAAGTAGCGCAACGGCGGCCATGCTGGGGCTAAAATTGTCGCCAACACAAATGATGTTCAGTGATTCCAACATTACAAAAATAAGAAACTAGTTTTTATTTTAAACATTGTAATCACGATTTTTTTTAATCAAAGATGCACTATAACAAAATTGTGGTACAATTTCAATTATTTTTTTAATTTTTATTAAATAAAATGGATATAATATATAAATTTAAATTAAACTTAACCTTAAATATTCAAACCGCTGACAAAGAAGAAAAATTGCTGCTTTAGTTTGCTTAATAGGGGAAGCAATGTTGCCAATCAAACCCTGGGGTCTGTCGGCTTCTTCAAAGGCTTGCGCTACTTTGTATAATCCAGTGACTTTAGTTGAGACTATACGTTGTTCCGAGCTGCCGTCTCCACCTTGCCAGTTTCCATGGTTTTGATATCAATAGATATTAAACATTTGTTTGATGTAATATCTAGTAGTCGTTGTTTATAGGTATTCAAGAACTGTCAATGTGTAATTGTTGTTAATATATTTTTGCATACTTATTAATAAATATACTCTGTTTACATTTCCGCTGTTGCAGTTACGCTCATGCTAACAGGTTATGGGCCCAGTAACCCATGAATAAACCTAAACAGTAAACAGCGGTGAATCAAAGAAAACTGTTCCAAATATTTTTGTGTTTTTCTTTGTGAAGGAAGAAAGTATTGCAAAATGAGTGTCTCGAATGTAATGCGCATCGAGTGTTTAAAGAAAGACAATTATGATACCTGGCGCATTCAAATGGAAGCGTTGCTCATGAATGGTACGTGAATGGTGAAATTAAAAAACCTGAGAGTCATGTATCATTTTCATGCTGGTGTTGGAAGCGTGGAACAAGAAATTCAACCAATAGGATCGCTCTATTTTGAAAAAACCCGTACCATGGTGTCGTAGGCGCGGTGTCGCAAGTTCAGAAATTTCAACTCTAGCGCTGGCCGCACCGTCGAAACCATAGAAACATATATTTTTTCGGAATGGTGAGATCTTTAGCGAGACACTTATATTAATTTCTTAAAAAAAAATAAAAAAACCTAAATTGATGTTGCGAAATAGCGACTTTTACAATGCTGTCGGCAGTCATAATGTTTATTATTATGGATTCGGTTTCAAATATCTGGTCTGCAGAAATGTCATGCAGTGGGTATACTAATAATACACCCCCAAGCAGGGGCCAACAGAATCTTCATTCTAAACTGTGATGTCAAGTAAAAAAGATTGCGTATTAAATTCTTTTCTTGTAATTGAAGTAACTGTCTGTGTTTTTTGTGTCTCATTTTTTGCAACAAAGTAAAATAATCTCCCTGTTGGCTTCTGTTTCTATGTATATATGGGACGTACCCACCATCGCTTTTCTTCATATCGCAATAAGTCTAAATATGCATAAAAAAGAGCTAGACGTCTCCTTCGATTTGATGACATATTTAATGAAATTGAATAACCGTTTACTCCAAATAATTGTATAAACTTTTAGGTTAGATTTGGGTTAGATACAAATGTTGTCAAAACCAAAAACGCGCACTTATCACGCTTCCAACCCCACCATGAAATTCGAACTTGTAAATATAACACCACGCCTCTCACCCCTGTCGCGCCTTTGACACTACCATGAAAATGATGTATCAGTGCGGCGATGAAGCATCGAATGCAAGCAAGAAATGGATTTCCAATGACAGCAAAGCGAAATCAGACATCATCCTTGCAATAAGCCCCAGTGAGCTGAAACAAACTAAAGGATGCATCACATCCCGCGAGGTATGGCTCAAGTTAGAATCAATTTACGCATCAAAAGGCCCTGCACGAAAAGCAACACTCCTGAAGCGGCTCACTTTACAGAAAATGAGCGAAACTGATGATGTGCGTGAACACCTACAGAAGTTCTTTGATGCAGTAGATAAATTGGCCGATATGCAGGTCTGTATTAATGATGATTTACTGACTATCATGTTACTTTGGGTGCATTCGAGTTGTACAGAGTAGAGCGAGCGCTGAGCGAACAATTGATGGTGACGTCATGAATAGAGCATTAACGGAGCGAGCGTTCATGTGACGTAATGTTTATAAAATCTAACCCTACAATTTTAGGCGGCGTTTTTACTGTCAGATTAGATCACGTCAATCATGAATCAAAATTATATATGTACCTCGGTTTTTCCTTGATTTTTTTTCAATGCTGAAGAAATAAAATTAATTAAAAATTAAATAATAATTAATGAATGAATTTAATGAATTTTTTCCATTTTAATTTTATGCACGATGTATTTTAATAAAATTTTTTGCTGTTTACAGAACGTCACATATACATAAAATGGCCGTACTCTGTAGCCATAGACAAATAACAATATTATTTGTCTATTATTTGTCTAAGGCTATTATTTTTATTTTATTTATAATTTAATTTTAAACTTTCATTTCTTTCCCGCCGTTCCCTCACTTTTTTACATCATACTCCATATGCTCGGTCTTAAAACCGCGAACACATAGAGCGCACTCTAAATGCTCGCTCGATCGCAAAACGAATGCAATTGAGTGTACTCCGAGCGTCAAATCGAACACGTTTGAGTGTACAGAGCGTGCTCGGAACGCTCGGAGCGTCAAATCGAATGTACCCTTTATAGTCTGCCACAATTATATGAAAATTTTCGATGTGCTATAGAGTCGCGAGACCAGTTACCGTCTCCTGAAGCACTCAAAATAAAAATCATCGAGGAGAGTGAGGCTCGAAAACCCGATCTGCATGCACCAGAAATGAAAGGTGAAGCCATGTTTGCTGGTGGAAATACCAGGAAATTTAAGAATCATTTAAATCAGAACAGAGATCACAACAAAGCAAACGTTCAGTCGACGACTCCGACTTTCAAGTTTCGTTGTCATAAATGTAAGCTGATAGGACACTTGGCGCGAGACTGTCCCGATAAGAAAAAACTAGGAGCGGCTAAATATGTTACTCTTTCTGAACCCGGAAACGTTTATTTTAACGCTGGGCTTGGCAACGTAGCGAGATGGTGCCTGGATAGTGGAGTTACGTCTCACCTGTGTAAAGAGCTGTCAAATTTTGCTAGCATCAATGAATTTAAGCCAGAAAAGCTCAACTTAGCTACGGACTCCATAACGAAAACAACTGCCATTGGAACTGTTTAGTTTGCTACTAACTTTCAATGGAAACCGACTGCTGTAACCCTGACGGGCGTGCTGCATACACCGGACTTGAGAGCCAACTTGATGTCTGTGAGCAAAATCACATCCAAGAGACATCAGGTTTTATTCAGGGAACAGGATGCTGTGATTATGACCCCTGAAGGTGAAATCAAGATGATGACTGAGAGAGTCGGAAATTTATATTTTATTCGTGAACACGAAAAGAATCCTGAAATAAAGGTAGAGGTTGCCTGTATGTCTGGATCAGCAGACAACTTAATGGATGTGCATCGACGTCTTGGTCACGTGAACTTCAAGGATCTTCTTAAGGCTTTTAACAATAAGGTCATAAGGGGCGTAAATCTGCGAAGAGAACCTGGACAAAATTTACCTGATTGTGATGTCTGCATAAAGGGGAAGATGACAAGGACGCCGTTTCCAAAAGCGTCGAATAGATCGACCAAAATTCTGGAGATCATCCATTCCGATGTTTGCGGCCCAATGAGAACCACGTCTGAAGGCGGCGCTCGTTATTTTGTAACATTTATTGACGACGCCAGTCGCTGGGCGCAGGTACGTATCCTGAAATCGAAATCTAACGTTTTTGATTATTTCTTAGAATTCTTGAACATGGTCGAGAACCAAACCGGTCGAAGAGTCAAATATTTTCAGTTAGACAACGGTACTGAGTATGTCAATGAAAGGTTTGACAATTTAATAATAATAATACATTTATTGACTTAGCTACATGGATTTTGTTTTAAGTCAGTCAAGACATACATTTAAATACACAATTATTATTTCAAGTTTAACATTACATCTTTACATTTTTAAAATTTATATTTGAATAATTCTTCTGTGGAGTAAAAAGGATGTTCAGTAAAGAAATGTTTCATCCCTTTCTTGAATTCATTAGGACCCAAACTTCTGAGTTCTATTGGTAATTTATTCAGTAATTTGGCTGCGTAGAAGTTCTCACAGGTACGGGATTTGGTAAGTCTCAGAAAATCTGGGTATAAATTCGACTTGCCTCTTGTGTCGTATTGGTGAATATCCGCATGAGTTTGAAAACTGCTTATTTTTTTATGTGTCAAAATTAGAGAATGGTACATGACCGCAGATGGAAAGGTCATTATATTTAAAAAAATAAAATTATTCCGACAATCAGCTCTGTACGATGAGCGTGTCAGTACTCTAATTGCGCGTCGTTGTAGGCTAAAAATTCTGTTAGCTGCTGGCGAATGACCCCATGCTGTAATGCCATAAGTCATCTGGGAGTGGAACAATGCATAGTATGCAATTCTCAGGACGTCAGTACTTACAATTGGTGCCAGGTTTCTTAGCAAATAGATTGAAGAACACAATTTGTTTGCCAGTGCACCAACATGCTGATCCCAAATGAGTTTCGGATCAATAAGTACTCCCAGTAGGTTCACAGATAGCGGATTGTCAAAATTATTTGCTTTTAGCGTTAGAAGAATTTGTTGGGTCTTATTGAGGTTTAGGGAGAGTCGATTGGTGTCGAACCAGTACTTAGCTTTCTGCATTGCGGTGTTATTAACGCTGATAACATCAACCAGTGATGAAGATCTTGCAATTAATGTTGTGTCATTGGCGTATAAGATACTGGTTCCACCAATATACGAAAGGAAGTCATTGACATAAATCAAAAAGAGGAGAGGGCCGAGGATAGATCCTTGTGGTACACCCGAGGTAACAGTTGAGGTATTTGACGAAACATTTTTAAATGAAACAATCTGTGCTCTGTTTTCTAAGTAGGATGTCATCAAGTTAATACTATTCTCGTCAAATCCATATAAGGCTAGATTTTCTAATAATATTTCATGCGTGACACAATCAAAAACTTTTGATAAATCTAATAAGGTGGCCAAGCAGGGCCGGCTCAGAGGTCGGGACTTCGGGGATTTTTCCCGAGGCCCCGCGCTTAAAAGGGGCCCCGCGCTTTCATATATCTAGGGTGACCATCCATCCTGGTGTCCCGAAGACGCCCGATTGTCCCGGTTTTTGAATCGTTTTGCTCTTTAGTTTGAATTTGGATAGGTGAGGACCTTTTTTTTTTGCTCTTCACTTGGATCTGGGAGGAAACAAAGACCTTCTTTTTTTTTTCCCAACGTTTTTTACAAGTTTTCAAGAGGCCCCGCGAAACCCACAGCCGGCACTGTGGCCAAGCAATATTCTCTGGATTCCATGGAACCCGATATCTCAGAAATTAAAGATAATATGGCATCCGTAGTTGATTTGCCGCTTCTAAATCCAAACTGTGCCTCACTAAACAAGTTATTACTATCAAAGTATTGAAGTATTTGAGTAGATAATATCTGATCAAATATTTTGGAAAGTATTGGCAACAGTGAAATTGGGCGGTAATTTCCTGGATCATTATTATCACCTTTCTTATATATCGGGAGCACTGTTGCAATTTTTAATTGTTAATTTCCTAAAAAAAAAAGGAATAACCAGGAGATTGACCGTACCATACAATCCCGAGCAGAACGGCGTAGCAGAGAGGAAGAATCGAACATTGATGGAAACTGCACGCTGCCTCCTGTCCCAGTCCGGGATGCCCACCACATTTTGGGCTGAAGCTGTAAATATGGCCTGTTACCTAAGAAACCGCTGCCCTTCGAAAAGTTTGGATGGGCGAACTCCGTTCGCAGCATGGACTGGATCGACCCCCGAGATATCAGATTTGCAAAAATTTGGAGCCTCCATTTACTGCCTCGGCAGTCAACCAACAAGAGGAAAACTGGAACCGCGATCTAAACTGGGCAGATTTCTTGGTTATCCTGACGAATCCAAGGGATTTCGCGTTTGGCTACCTAAAGATCGTAAGGTCGTCATTTCAAGGGACGTCAAATTCTGCAAGAAAATCAAGCATTACACTGAAGAAGATGAGACCCAATACGAAGATCTGAACATTGATACCGAGACCGTATATATTGAAATACTACCGCTTGCAGCACCTCAAGATGACGTCAATTCATCAGAAATTGAATCTGTGATTCTGATGGAGAACCAGAAGCTAACCTTAGAAGAGCAGCTGGTCGTCCCCAAATTGCGCACGAATCGGAGCGGGAGACCACGTAAGGTTCCTCGTATGGTGAAAGTACCTGAAGTTGGAGGGGAGGAAAATCAAGTAGATTACGTCTTCGATGAAGTACA
Organism: Liopterus haemorrhoidalis; assembly: GCA_963971575.1. NCBI lineage: Eukaryota > Metazoa > Arthropoda > Insecta > Coleoptera > Dytiscidae > Liopterus > Liopterus haemorrhoidalis. The sequence goes on from OZ020625.1 coordinate 20,036,320, forward strand.
ATTGTCAGAAATCCCCGTGAATGATGCTTTAAATGGACCGAACAAGAAAGGATGGTATGAATCTATGGCCAGCGAAATGTGTTCTGTGCTAAAGAATAATACTTGGAAACTTGTTGATCGCCCAAAAGATAAACTGGTGATTGGTAGTCGATTCGTTTTACGAAATAAACTGCGAGAAGATGGAACAATTGAGCGGCACAAAGCTCGTCTTGTAGCGCAGGGTTTTTACCAAAAACCAGGAGTACATTTAAATGAAACATTTGCTCTGGCCTAACGCCTGCTCTGACATATGGCCTCGCGCCTGCCCTGGGACATGGCCTCGCGCCTGCCCTGGAACATGGCCTCGCGCCTGCTCTGGTACATGGCCTCGCGCCTGCTCTGGCACAAGGCCTCGCGCCTGCTCTGGTACATGGCCTCGCGCGGGCTCTGGTACAAGGCGTCGCGCCTTCTCTGGCACATGGCCTCGCGCCTGCTCTGGTACATGACACATGGCCTCGCGCCTGCTCTGGCACTTGGCCTCGCGCCTGCCTTGGCACATGGCCTCGCGCCTGCCCTGGCACATGGCCTTGCGCCTGCCCTGGTACATGGCCTCGCGCCTGCTCTGGTACATGGCCTCACGCCTGCTCTGGTACATGACACATGGCCTCGCGCCTGCTCTGGTACATGACACATGGCCTCGCGCCTGCTCTGGTACATGACACATGGCCTCGCGCCTGTTCTGGTACATGAAACATGGCCTCGCGCCTGCTCTGGCACATGGCCTCGCGCCTGCTCTGGCACATGGCCTCGCGCCTGCTCTGGTACATGACACATGGCCTCGCGCTTGCTCTGGTACATGGCCTCGCGCCGGCTCTGGTACAAGGCCTCGCGCCTGCTCTGGCACATGGCCTCGCGCCTGCTCTGGTACATGACACATGGCCTCGCGCCTGCCCTGGTACATGGCCTCGCGCCTGCCCTGGCACATGACACATGGCCTTGCGCCTGCCCTGGTACATGGCCTCGCGCCTGCCCTGGCACATGACACATGGCCTTGCGCCTGCCCTGGTACATGGCCTCGCGCCTGCTCTGGTACATGACACATGGCCTTGCGCCTGCCCTGGTACATGGCCTCGCGCCTGCTCTGGTACATGGCCTCGCGCCTGCTCTGGTACATGGCCTCGTGCCTGCTCTGGTACATGACACATGGCCTCGCGCCTGCTCTGGTACATGACACATGGCCTCGCGCCTGCTCTGGTACATGAAACATGGCCTCGCGCCTGCTCTGCTACATGACACATGGCCTCGCGCCCGCTCTGGCACATGGCCTCGCGCCTGCCCTGGCACATGGCCTCGCGCCTGCCCTGGTACATGGCCTCGCGCCTGCTCTGGTACATGGCCTCGCGCCTGCTCTGGTACATGACACATGGCCTCGCGCCTGCTCTGGTACATGACACATGGCCTCGCGCCTGCTCTGGTACATGACACATGGCCTCGCGCCTGCTCTGGTACATGAAACATGGCCACACGCCTGCTCTGGTACATGACACATGGCATCGCGCCTGCTCTGGTACATGACACATGGCCTCGCGCCTGCTCTGGTACATGACACATGGCCTCGCGCCTGCTCTGGTGCATGACACATGGCCTCGCGCCTGCTCTGGTACATGACACATGGCCTCGCGCCTGCTCTGGTACATGACACATGGCCTCGCGCCTGCTCTGGTACATGAAACATGGCCTCGCGCCTGCTCTGGTACATGACACATGGCCTCGCGCCTGCTCTGGTACATGGCCTCGCGCCTGCTCTGGTACATGAAACATGGCCTCACGCCTGCTCTGGTACATGACACATGGCATCGCGCCTGCTCTGGTACATGACACATGGCCTCGCGCCTGCTCTGGTACATGATACATGGCCTCGCGCCTGCTCTGGTGCATGACACATGGCCTCGCGCCTACTCTGGTACATGACACATGGCCTTGCGCCTGCCCTGGTACATGGCCTCGCGCCTGCTCTGGTACATGGCCTCGCGCCTGCTCTGGTACATGACACATGGCCTCGCGCCTGCTCTGGTACATGACACATGGCCTCGCGCCTGCTCTGGTACATGAAACATGGCCACACGCCTGCTCTGGTACATGACACATGGCATCGCGCCTGCTCTGGTACATGACACATGGCCTCGCGCCTGCTCTGGTACATGACACATGGCCTCGCGCCTGCTCTGGTGCATGACACATGGCCTCGCGCCTGCTCTGGTACATGACACATGGCCTCGCGCCTGCTCTGGTACATGACACATGGCCTCGCGCCTGCTCTGGTACATGAAACATGGCCTCGCGCCTGCTCTGGTACATGACACATGGCCTCGCGCCTGCTCTGGTACATGGCCTCGCGCCTGCTCTGGTACATGAAACATGGCCTCACGCCTGCTCTGGTACATGACACATGGCATCGCGCCTGCTCTGGTACATGACACATGGCCTCGCGCCTGCTCTGGTACATGATACATGGCCTCGCGCCTGCTCTGGTGCATGACACATGGCCTCGCGCCTGCTCTGGTACATGACACATGGCCTCGCGCCTGCTCTGGTACATGACACATGGCCTCGCGCCTGCTCTGGTACATGGCCTCGCGCCTGCTCTGGTACATGACACATGGCCTCGCGCCTGCTCTGGTACATGACACATGGCCTCGCGCCTGCTCTGGTACATGACACATGGCCTCGCGCCTGCCCTGGAACATGGCCTCGCGCCTGCTCTGGTACATGACACATGGCCTCGCGCCTGCTCTGGTGCATGACACATGGCCTCGCGCCTGCTCTGGTACATGACACATGACCTTGCGCCTGCCCTGGTACATGGCCTCGCGCCTGCTCTGGTACATGGCCTCGCGCCTGCTCTGGTACATGACACATGGCCTCGCGCCTGCTCTGGTACATGAAACATGGCCTCGCGCCTGCTCTGGTACATGACACATGGCTTCGCGCCTGCTCTGGTACATGACACATGGCCTCGCGCCTGCTCTGGCACATGGCCTTGCGCCTGCCCTGGCACATGGCCTCGCGCCTGCCCTGGTACATGGCCTCGCGCCTGCTCTGGTACATGGCCTCGCGCCTGCTCTGGTACATGACACATGGCCTCGCGCCTGCTCTGGTACATGACACATGGCCTCGCGCCTGCTCTGGTGCAAGACACATGGCCTCGCGCCTGCTCTGGTACATGACACATGGCCTCGCGCCTGCCCTGGCACATGGCCTCGCGCCTGCTCTGGTACATGACACATGGCCTCGCGCCTGCCCTGGCACATGGCATCGCGCCTGCCCTGGCACATAGCCTCGCGCCTGCTCTGGTACATGACACATGGCCTCGCGCCTGCTCTGGTACATGGCCTCGAGCCGGCTCTGGTATAAGGCCTCGCGCCTGCTCTGGCACATGGCCTCGCGCCTGCTCTGGTACATGACACATGGCCTCGCGCCTGCTCTAGCACATGGCCTCGCGCCTGCCCTGGCACATGGCCTCGCGCCTGCCCTGGCACCTGGCTTCGCGCCTGCTCTGGTACATGACACATGGCCCCGCGCCTGCTCTGGCACATGGCCTCGCGCCTGCCCTGGCACATGGCCTCGCGCCTGCCCTGGCACATGGCCTCGCGCCTGCTCTGGTACATGACACATGGCCTCGCGCCTGCTCTGGCACATGGCCTCGCGCCTGCCCTGGCACATGGCCTCGCGCCTGCTCTGGCACATAGCCTCGCGCCTGCTCTGGTACATGACACATGGCCTCGCGCCTGCTCTGGTACATGGCCTCGCGCCGGCTCTGGTACAAGGCCTCGCGCCTGCTCTGGCACATGGCCTCGCGCCTGCTCTGGTACATGACACATGGCCTCGCGCCTGCTCTGGTACATGACACATGGCCTCGCGCCTGCTCTGGTACATGAAACATGGCCTCGCGCCTGCTCTGGTACATGACACATGGCATCGCGCCTGCTCTGAAACATGACACATGGCCTCGCGCCTGCTCTGGTACATGACACATGGCCTCGCGCCTGCTCTGGTACATAACACATGGCCTCGCGCCTGCTCTGGTACATGAAACATGGCCTCGCGCCTGCTCCGGTACATGACACATGGCCTCGCGCCTGCTCTAGTACATGGCCTCGCGCCTGCTCTGGTACATGGCCTCGCGCCTGCTCTGGTACATGACACATGGCCTCGCGCCTGCTCTGGTACATGACACATGGCCTCGCGCCTGCTCTGGTACATGGCCTCGCGCCTGCTCTGGTACATGACACATGGCCTCGCGCCTGCTCTGGTACATGACACATGGCCTCGCGCCTGCTCTGGTACATGACACATGGCCTCGCGCCTGCTCTGGTACATGACACATGGCCTCGCGCCTGCTCTGGTACGTGACACATGGCCTCGCGCCTGCTCTAGTACATGACACATGGCCTTGCGCCTGCTCTGATACATGACACATGGCCTCGCGCCTGCTCTGGTACATGACACATGGCCTCGCGCCTGCTCTGGTACATGACACATGGCCTCGCGCCTGCTCTGGTACATGACACATGGCCTCGCGCCTGCTCTGGTACATGACACATGGCCTCGCGCCTGCTCTGGTACATGACACATGGCCTCGCGCCTGCTCTGGTACATAACACATGGCCTCGCGCCTGCTCTGGTACATGACACATGGCCTCGCGCCTGCTCTAGTACATGACACATGGCCTCGTGCCTGCTCCGGTATATGACACATGGCCTCGCGCCTGCTCTGGTACATGACACATGGCCTCGCGCCTGCTCTGGTACATGACACATGGCCTCGCGCCTGCTCTAGTACATGACACATGGCCTCGCGCCTGCTCTAGTACATGACACATGGCCTCGCGCCTGCTCTGGTACATGACACATGGCCTCGCGCCTGCTCTGGTACATGACACATGGCCTCGCGCCTGCTCTGGTACATGACACATGGCCTCGCGCCTGCTCTGGTACATGACACATGGCCTCGCGCCTGCTCTGGTACATGACACATGGCCTTGCGCCTGCTCTAGTACATGACACATGGCCTCGCGCCTGCTCTGGTACATGACACATGGCCTCGCGCCTGCTCTGGTACATGACACATGGCCTCGCGCCTGCTCTAGTACATGACACATGGCCTTGCGCCTGCTCTGATACATGACACATGGCCTCGCGCCTGCTCTGGTACATGACACATGGCCTCGCGCCTGCTCTGGTACATGACACATGGCCTCGCGCCTGCTCTGGTACATGACACATGGCCTCGCGCCTGCTCTGGTACATGACACATGGCCTCGCGCCTGCTCTGGTACATGACACATGGCCTCGCGCCTGCTCTGGTACATGACACATGGCCTCGCGCCTGCTCTGGTACATGACACATGGCCTCGCGCCTGCTCTAGTACATGACACATGGCCTCGCGCCTGCTCCGGTATATGACACATGGCCTCGCGCCTGCTCTGGTACATGACACATGGCCTCGCGCCTGCTCTGGTACATGACACATGGCCTCGCGCCTGCTCTAGTACATGACACATGGCCTCGCGCCTGCTCTAGTACATGACACATGGCTTCGCGCCGGCTCTGGTACATGACACAAGGCCTCGCGCCTGCTCTGGTACATGACACATGGCCTGGCGCCTGCTCTGGTACATGACACATGGCCTCGCGCCTGCTCTGGTACATGACACATGGCCTCGCGCCTGCTCTGGTACATGACACATGGCTTCGCGCCGGCTCTGGTACATGACACAAGGCCTCGCGCCTGCTCTGGTACATGACACAAGGCTTCGCGCCGGCTCTGGTACATGACACAAGGCCTCGCGCCTGCTCTGGTACATGACACATGGCTTCGCGCCGGCTCTGGTACATGACACAAGGCCTCGCGCCTGCTCTGGTACATGACACATGGCTTCGCGCCGGCTCTGGTACATGACACATGGCCTCGCGCCTGCTCTGGTACATGACACATGGCCTCGCGCCTGCTCTGGTACATGACACATGGCTTCGCGCCGGCTCTGGTACATGACACAAGGCCTCGCGCCTGCTCTGGTACATGACACATGGCCTGGCGCCTGCTCTGGTACATGACACATGGCCTCGCGCCTGCTCTGGTACATGACACATGGTCTCGCGCCTGCTCTGGTACATGACACATGGCCTCGCGCCTGCTCTAGTACATGACACATGGCCTCGCGCCTGCTCTAGTACATGACACATGGCCTCGCGCCTGCTCTGGTACATGACACATGGCCTGGCGCCTGCTCTGGTACATGACACATGGCCTCGCGCCTGCTCTGGTACATGACACATGGCCTCGCGCCTGCTCTGGTACATGACACATGGCCTCGCGCCTGCTCTGGTACATGACACATGGCCTCGCGCCTGCTCTAGTACATGACACATGGCCTCGCGCCTGCTCTGGTACATGACACATGGCCTCGCGCCTGCTCTAGTACATGACACATGGCCTCGCGCCTGCTCTGGTACATGACACATGGCCTCGCGCCTGCTCTAGTACATGACACATGGCCTCGCGCCTGCTCTGGTACATGACACATGGCCTCGTGCCTGCTCTGGTACATGACAAATGGCCTCGCGCCGGCTCTGGTACCATGACACATGGCCTCGCGCCTGCTCTGGTACATGACACATGGCCTGGCGCCTGCTCTGGTACATGACACATGGCCTCGCGCCTGCTCTGGTACATGACACATGGCCTCGCGCCTGCTCTAGTACATGACACATGGCCTCGCGCCTGCTCTGGTACATGACACATGGCCTCGCGCCTGCTCTAGTACATGACACATGGCCTCGCGCCTGCTCTGGTACATGACACATGGCCTCGCGCCTGCTCTGGTACATGACAAATGGCCTCGCGCCGGCTCTGGTACCATGACACATGGCTTCGCGCCGGCTCTGGTACATGACACAAGGCCTCGCGCCTGCTCTGGTACATGACACATGGCCTGGCGCCTGCTCTGGTACATGACAAATGGCCACGCGCCTGCTCTGCTACATGACAAATGGCCTCGCGCCTGCTCTGGTACATGACACATGGCCTCGCGCCTGCTCTCGTACATGACACATGGCCTCGCGCCTGCTCTGGTACATGACACATGGCCTCGCGCCTGCTCTAGTACATGACACATGGCCTCGCGCCTGCTCTGGTACATGACACATGGCCTGGCGCCTGCTCTGGTACATGACACATGGCCTCGCGCCTGCTCTGGTACATGACACATGGCCTCGCGCCTGCTCTGGTACATGACACATGGCCTCGCGCCTGCTCTGGTACATGACACATGGCCTCGCGCCTGCTCTAGTACATGACACATGGCCTCGCGCCTGCTCTGGTACATGACACATGGCCTCGCGCCTGCTCTAGTACATGACACATGGCCTCGCGCCTGCTCTGGTACATGACACATGGCCTCGCGCCTGCTCTGGTACATGACAAATGGCCTCGCGCCGGCTCTGGTACCATGACACATGGCCTCGCGCCTGCTCTAGTACATGACACATGGCCTCGCGCCTGCTCTGGTACATGACACATGGCCTCGCGCCTGCTCTGGTACATGACAAATGGCCTCGCGCCGGCTCTGGTACCATGACACATGGCTTCGCGCCGGCTCTGGTACATGACACAAGGCCTCGCGCCTGCTCTGGTACATGACACATGGCCTGGCGCCTGCTCTGGTACATGACAAATGGCCACGCGCCTGCTCTGCTACATGACAAATGGCCTCGCGCCTGCTCTGGTACATGACACATGGCCTCGCGCCTGCTCTAGTTCATGACAGATGGCCTCGCGCCTGCTCTGCTACATGACAAATGGCCTCGCGCCTGCTCTGGTACATGACACATGGTCTCGCGCCTGCTCTGGTACATGACACATGGCCTCGCGCTTGCTCTAGTACATGACACATGGTCTCGCGCCTGCTCTGGTACATGACACATGGCCTCGCGCCTGCTCTAGTACATGACAGATGGCCTCGCGCCTGCTCTGGTACATGACACATGGCCTCGCGCCTGCTCTAGTACATGACAGATGGCCTCGCGCCTGCTCTGGTACATGACACATGGCCTCGCGCCTGCTCTAGTACATGACAGATGGCCTCGCGCCTGCTCTGGTACATGACAAATGGCCTCGCGCCTGCTCTAGTTCATGACACATGGCCTCGCGCCTGCTCTGGTACATGACACATGGCCTCGCGCCTGCTCTGGTACATGACACTTGGCCTCGCGCCTGCTCAAGTACATGACACATGGCCTCGCGCCTGCTCTGGTACATGACACATGGCCTCGCGCCTGCTCTAGTACATGACAGATGGCCTCGCGCCTGCTCTGGTACATGACACATGGCCTCGCGCCGGCTCTGGTACATGACACAAGGCCTCGCGCCTGCTCTGGTACATGACACATGGCCTCGCGCTTGCTCTAGTACATGACACATGGTCTCGCGCCTGCTCTGGTACATGACACATGGCCTCGCGCCTGCTCTGGTACATGACACATGGCCTCGCGCCTGCTCTGGTACATGACACATGGCCTCGCGCCTGCTCTAGTACATGACACATGGTCTCGCGCCTGCTCTGGTACATGACACATGGCCTCGCGCCTGCTCTAGTACATGACACATGGCCTCGCGCCTGCTCTGGTACATGACACATGGCCTCGCGCCTGCTCTGGTACATGACACATGGCCTCGCGCATGCTCTGGTACATGACACATGGCCTCGCGCCTGCTCTGGTACATGACACATGGCCTCGCGCCTGCTCTCGTACATGACACATGGCCTCGCGCCTGCTCTGGTACATGACACATGGCCTCGCGCCTGCTCTAGTACATGACACATGGTCTCGCGCCTGCTCTGGTACATGACACATGGCCTCGCGCCTGCTCTGGTACATGACACATGGCCTCGCGCCTGCTCTGGTACATGACACATGGCCTCGCGCCTGCTCTGGTACATGACACATGGCCTCGCGCCTGCTCTAGTACATGACACATGGTCTCGCGCCTGCTCTGGTACATGACACATGGCCTCGCGCCTGCTCTGGTACATGACACATGGCCTCGCGCCTGCTCTGGTACATGACACATGGCCTCGCGCCTGCTCTGGTACATGACACATGGCCTCGCGCCTGCTCTGGTACATGACACATGGCCTCGCGCCTGCTCTAGTACATGACACATGGCCTCGCGCCTGCTCTGGTACATGACACATGGCCTCGCGCCTGCTCTGGTACATGACACATGGCCTCGCGCCTGCTCTAGTACATGACACATGGTCTCGCGCCTGCTCTGGTGCATGACACATGGCCTCGCGCCTGCTCTGGTACATGACACATGGTCTCGCGCCTGCTCTGGTACATGACACATGGCCTCGCGCCTGCTCTGGTACATGACACATGGCCTCGCGCCTGCTCTGGTACATGACACATGGCCTCGCGCCTGCTCTGGCACATGGCCTCGCGCCTGCTCTGGCACATAGCCTAGCGCCTGCTCTGATTTGAATTTAAAAAATTAAACTGCCCTGAATTTAAAAAATTAAACCATAATTAATTAGGGTTGGATCCCATAATAAGGCCTTTTTTATAATGAGGCATTTTGAAAAAATTTTTGATAATATATAATCTATAATAAAATGTTTTTATAATATTATTAAACAAATTTAAAAAAAGGCCTCATTATGAAAAAATGTCTTTTTATGAAAAAAAAAGGTTTTGTTATGGGATTTGACCTTATTTAGGTACCTATATATTTCGTAACATAATAAATATTAAAAAAAAAAAAAACTGTCCTACTGTGTCCTACTAAACTACTATTTTTAGTAGAAATATCCTACTCTGTCACGAGAGACATTTCGTAACCCTAGGCATTACACTATAAAAGATCTTTTATAAAATATAATTGACGTGAAATATGCCAGTGTAATAGGCCATCTATTATAAAATATTTCTTTTGTAAAAGATATTTTGTAAAATATACAGCCTTCTGCTAACTTTGATAAAAGATTCGACAGTTTGAAAACAACATGGCGGAAGGAAAGTTAAGTTGGTGTGTTTCTACAACAAAATTATTAATTTCGGAATATGAGGGTTATGAAATATTGTATAGACTATTTTGCTAACCATCAACATTCTGATTATAAAAACAGAAATAAAGGGTTAGAGGTGTACAATATTATTGCAAACACAATATCAAAAACGATAAACGGGAAATATATGGTGGATGATGTAAAAAAAAGATTAAATGGATTGAGAAGCCAATGTATAGCTGAAAAAAATGAAGTTAAGTAAATCTAATAGTTTTATTTATTTAATTAAAGTTACAATGTATATCACTACTTCATTTCATAATTCCAGTCATGTTTATAGAAATGAATTAAACATAACCTAACTTTACCGGTGTTTAACTGTCTCTCGTTTATCATTTTTCAGGTGCTAAACAGCATGAAAAGTGAAGCGGAAGAAGATGATGTATACAAGCCCTCTGTATACTGGTTTCCACTATTGAAATTTTTGGAAAAATCGACGAACGCCGATGAGTCAACGTCAAATTTAGACCCATCGCAAAGTTTAATAGACATAGAGACATTTCAAGATAAAGTTAGTAAGTTTTTAATTGTTACACTAGATTACACTAGACTAAGGGTTCAATTGAATTTATAAAATTTCTTCCGTCTTCACTTGAAATTACGAACTCTCAAGGCAGGTTAGAAGGTAAAAACTTAAGAACCCCTATGCTGAACTAAATATATCTGTCTTGCCATGGTACTCTGCCAGGACCATTATAAAACATTTTAAAGTCTTCTCTTATTTCACGGCCAAGACGATTTCTTCCGGTAACAACTTGGTTTGCAAAAGCTTGCATTTCAAGAGATTCCTCATCACTGCGAGTATCTAGAAATTGATCACCATTTTCAGTTCGATAAATAATTTCATGGCGAGTATACAGATGTTTCCTTTTTAGGGTTTTGTAGGTATGACAAAAAAACTCTTATACCGTCATTTTGTCGTCTGTCTGTCTGTCTGTTAGGTAAAAATTGTAGCCAAACGGCTTAACCTAGAGAGTTGAAATTTGGCATGCTTATACAACTCTTTGACCCGCACATAGGAAAAATACTATAACATCTAATAATATTAATATATTTATTGACTAAATTACAATATCAAAGACTGTTTTTAAACTATCTAAAAAATCTAATAAACATATCCCCCTAAAAATATAAACAAATATGTGCTCATCGAAAAAAAAAATATATATCTATTCTTTTAAAATTCTGAATAGGGTATCAAATGAAAGCCTTTAGTACGTGGATTACCGATCAAAATTTTATTTTTGCAAAATAAATTATTTTGAAGCTATTTATGCCAAAATTGTGCAAAAATTTTTTTGTCCCACACCCTGTAGCCCAGATGGTTTAAATTAAAAATCTGAAAAAAATCTAAGTAATGTACATTGGTGTGAACCGGAATAGTAAAACAGGAATTTTTAATCAGATTATGTTTTCGGAAAATAACGCATTTTTTGTGTTTTTATCTAAAATATGTTAAATATTTAATTCGCTATGTAACACCGTAGATAAGTAAGCGCTGATAGAGTAGTAGGTTTCGTCGTTGATTTTTGTAATTTGCAAACTAGAGTTCGAATCCTGTCAATTTTAATTTTTCAGTTTTTTTTTTGCATTTTTATTTTGGTTAAATTATTTTGTCAAAATTCTAGTTATATTTAGGTAAATGTTGCATTTAATTTTTAAAAGCGTAAATTTAATAACCAGTGGGAAGTGTTGAAATTATAATTTAATTCTATGTTTGAATGTATACGAAATCAGAGGGCGGGGCTTATGATTTAAGCAACCAATGGAAGTGGTAGGCGCAATTTTCAAAATCTAACCTAACCTAACCTAACCTTGCTTTATAAAAAAAATACTGCACATATTTAGAAACTTAAATAATGCTATTAGGCATTCGAATTAAAATTCATAAAAAAATATTTTGACAAAATTTGTTTTGGCATCCCAAATAATCATCATTCAATTACTAAATACCTGCGAATCCTGAAATGTGTGAAAATTCACACTTCAAATCAATTTTTTCAGTTAACAAAGTATGTAACGTGCAAGCTACAAGGATAATGCTCGTAACTTTTTCAGGAGATAAGTTAATAGAAGTTAGAAAAACTCTGAATCGAGTAGCTAAAATCCCAAAACTACTTTCAACCATTCTCCTTCCTCGAGATAATCTGTCATTAAAAATTCTCTCTTCCTTTGTAATGTTTTTCAAAGGGTGGCGTTTCATAACACTGTAGGTTAATGGGAAAACATCGTCAGCAAGTACAATATATGGCAGAGTAACATTTGTGTTGGGAACTTTCTTGCAATCAGGTATATTCAATATCGATCTGTCTGTGAGACATTCTTTCAGTTTACTTTTGGCATACAACCCACTACCACTGATTCGGCCATTAGTTCCAACATCTACGTATAAGAATTTGTAGTTGGCATCTGTAAGCGCAAATAAAATTATACTAATAATAATAATAATAATCTTTATTGTCCAATAGATCATACAATTGTCGATATAAGACTCTTCAAAAAATACAAATATTACAAGTAATACATTAATATAGAAAAACATTACATCAACATAGTAAACATATTATTTTAGTTGTCTGTCAGAAATTCAGAGACCGAATAGAATGATCTTTCTATTAAATATTTTTTAAAATTATTTTTAAAAATTTTAAAGTTACTTACAGTCTGTTCCAAACGGTTAGGCGGTACTAAATGGGAATTTGGTTCTTTTAGGTTGTCACGAGAAGAGACCTAGCTTGGGTTATCTCATTTTTCATGTTGGAATGTCAAAATTTAAAATTCCAACAATGAAACCATGGAAACGAATGCCGTATGTCAAAATTAAATTATGTTTTTTACGTATATAATGACAAAAAAATAAATAAATGGGAAATTTGTATTAAGAATGACACGAAAAAAACAAAATATAAAGAAAATGACATTTTAAAATGATATTAACCTTAACCAAAAAATGTTTATTGTAAGTATGATTTACAAAGCTTAAACAAAACGGCTGAAAAGCACGATTTAAAAGATGAAAGTAACTAGATTGCAAAATCTAGTTTCGCCTAACCGTTTGGAACAGACTTTAATTGCTGAATTTCTGACGGTAACTTATTAAGTAAAATTATTGCCATATATTTTGGACTGCGTTCATAGGTAGTGGTTTTGTGTTTCGGAATCATCAACTTGTTAGAGTGAATTCAAATAGAGTTAAGGATTCCATACACCAAAGCGGCCGCGGTGGCGGCCACGGTGGCGGCCACGGTAGCGATCAGGTATCTTCACACTAACGCGGTGGGAGTGGCGGTAGCGGTAGCGATCAGTTAGTGAATCACGGTATATAGTTGTATGATAATATTGGACCTTGCTTGGGTTATTTCATTTTTCCCCTTTGGAATGTTAAAATTTAAAATTCCAACAATGAAACCATGGAAACGAATGACATATGTCAAACTTAAATTAATTTTCTTACATATTTTAATGACAAAAAATAAATAAATGGGATATTTGTATTAAGAATGACACAAAAAATCAAAATATAAAGAAAATGACATTTTAAAATGATATTAACCTTAACCAAAAATGTTTGTTGCAAGTATGATTTACAAAGCTTAAACAAAACGGCTGAAAAGCATTATTTAAACGATGAAAGTAACTAGATTGCAAAATCTAGTTCCGCCTAATCGTTTGGAACAGACTTTACTATCAATTTCCAAAACTTTTCCTATTTCGTCCCACACTTTATTTATTTTCCTAATATTCTTGTAATCAGGATGTGCTATGTCATACAAAATTAAATGATCCTTTACTGATCTATGATTTTTTCTGTTAAATTATCTATTTTCTTAAATATATTCACTCTGTGGTACAGTCTGTTCCAAACGGTTAAGCGGAACTAGATTTTGCAATTTAGTTACTTTCATCGTTTAAATCGTGCTTTTCGGCCGTTTTGTTTAAGCTTTGTAAATCATACTTACAATCAACATTTTTTGGTTAAGGTTAATATCATTTTAAAATGTCATTTTCTTTATATTTTGATTTTTTGTGTCATTCTTAATACAAATTTCCCATTTATTTATTTTTTTGTCATTAAAATATATAAAAAAATAATTTAATTTTGACATAAGTCATTCGTTTCCATGGTTTCATTGTTGTAATTTTAAATTTTGACATTCCAACGTAAAAAATGAAATAACCCAAGCAAGGTCCATTGTCGTGACAACCTAAAAGAACGAAATTCCCATTTAGTTCCGCCTAAGCGTTTGAAACAGACTGTATATAAACAATGAATATCGCGCGGCCTAACGCAACTTGTCGAGTTTGGCCGCCAGTGTTTGGTGATCGCCAGACTGAACGCTGCATTCGCGCCGTTCTCAGATAGCGGAACGCTTGTATGTGCGTGGTCTCATTGTATTGTATAGGTTGCGTTAGGCCGCTCCATTATCGCCACCGTGGCCGCCACCGCGGCCGCTTTGGTGTGTGGAATCCTTTAAGTTCATCAATAAAACTGTGCAGAAATGATTTTTCGTCTGGACGGGTCTAATTTACTTATAATAGGGGTGTTAGGTATATTTCATCATAGCCGTAGAAGTCTTGTGTGAGTTAGGAGCTTTCAACGTGTTTATATAAAATATCTATATTATTAAAATACATCTACAATCCAAAACCGTATTTTTTAATACGAATTATGGTAAAATGTTACTGTACGGTCCGCTCTAACTTCATATAACTTTATCCACTCCACCTACTTGCTGTAAACGACAGCTCACGTGTTTTACCAGTGGTCCTAAAACGTACTCACCGGTCTTGGTTTAACTAGGGAATAGTGCCTACGCTACTGTGGCATTGTTATTTTAGTGTGAGTTTGTTTTGTCATTAAACTAGAAGATGGGTAGCTCGCTTCGCTCGGCTTCTTCTAACCAAACCCTTACTAACATAACCTAACCTAAGATAGTGTTTTGTCATTAAACTAAAAGATGGGTAGCTCGCTTCGCTCGGCTTCTTCTAACCAAACCCTTACTAACATAACCTAACCTAAGATAGTGTTTTGTCATTAAACTAGAAGATGGGTAACTCGCTCCGCTCGGTTTTAGACGTTTACCAACTAAAAATAACCTAATTATCTTGTTTTTAGGTGCATAGTACTTTATTTTCCCCCATATTAGCGCAATTAAAATTGTGTATCATTATGAATGAATTTATAAACCAGAAACCATTGTTTTAGAACAACTGATAATCCTTGAATTATTTAGTGTCTTGAGCATGCATGTGTTGTGGTCCGATGGATGTTGGGAACGAAATTAAAATACACTTGCTTCTACTACTTAAGGTTTTATTTAAAATTAAGGTATGAGATGCGAGACTGTGCGTTACTATATGAGAACTGAACTTAAGAGCTAATTTTACAGTGCTATTTAAATGGACAGATTTTACCTACGGGAGAATTGAGTCATTTGGAGGGTCTTGAGGGTTTATTGTAAGGTAATAAAAATGTAATTATAACTAAATTTAGAAATCTACGACAATGAAAGCAATTTAGGAATTTAGAAAGCAAATAAAGTAATATGACAAATAATGTTTACAACTAAATTGAAAAAGGTACCTTTCTTGACCTCCAGGTGACTCGACCTCATAAAATAAATGCATTTGTAATAAACAATTAGTAAAGGGCCGAAAAGGTTGGCATACAACACATGACACTTACGATAGTAGTAGGAGAGGGGATAGAATTGAATGAAGTTCGAGCGGACCGTAGAGTAACATTCAACCCGAATTATTTGTTAGTGAAAGACGACGTAAGTAGAAAATACATATTTGGTAATAGAACAGTAGGTTAAGTTGAGGTTATGAAATTAATTTTCGTTTTGATTTTAAAAACAGTGTTTTACAAAATGCAGAAGCAATTAGTGGGACATAAAGGACAAGTGCTTCATAGCCAGAGCCGCGAAATTATTAATAATGTTATGCAGTTCATGAAGGAGGAAGCTAATCTGAAAAACTTCAAAATTCCTGTAACAAATTTCCGAGAACGAGTGGTTGCTGCAACTGGCATCTCTAAGAGTACATATGCCCGAATTTCAAGAGAGGCAAAATGTAGAAGAAGGTGAATATTTAATAATGTTTTTTTTTATTCTGTTTTTTTAATCTGAAATTTTCTTTTAGGCCACTCTTCCTCTTTCGCCACACCACTCAAAAAAAGAGCTTGTGTTAGTCGAAGAAGTAGTGTACGCAAGGGTGAAGAACAAACAGTTCGCACTATGGTACATGATTTTCACATTATTGAAAAAAGAACGCTCACCTTGAAGGCACTTTGGAACAAAATTCAAGAATCTGGTGTTAATTTCGAAGGAGGGTATATTTCTCTAAGAACGTTGCTTCTAAAGTTGGGTTTTAGGTGAGAATTAATAAATAAAAATTTAATTTAACCCACCTTTATTCTTATATTTACACTTAATAATGTTTGATGTATAATATATAAAATTTGCAGATGGAGGAAGAGTGAAGACAAGAGAAAAATTTTAATAGAGAATTATGACATTCGTTTGAAACGGATAGAGTATATGCGAAAGTTAATGACATACAGACAGAATGGTCAACAGATCATCTATACTGATGAGAAATTTGCATCTGTGTCTGTAGAGCAGTGGAAGAACGTTTGCAACCATGTTAAAAAATATGAGCAACAAATTATAGAGAGGGAACATCTAATGGATAACGCACTTGATGAATTTATATTTACAGTGAACACTGGTGATTAGGACACAGATGGGTCATACGAGAGTGATGGAAATGTCAGTGGGGTCGACTGTTTGGATAGCGACTGACAGTTAAACTAATTTAAGCTTTTGTTTTATATTATAAAATTTGTATTCCTTTTTGACATATTTTATATGAATGTATTGAACTTTATATTATCTGTCTCATTTTGTAATACGTAACTAACAGGGAAAGTTCATTTTTTATGTTGTATATTGACAATACATTTATAATATTATCATAGTAGTGGTTCACATGGATACGTGAAAGTCTGTTTACACCGCAACAGTCACCAAACTAACCAGATCTAGTTTCGTATTACAAATTGAGACGGATTATATAAGCTGTTCACTTTTGTAAGAACACACTAAGAGGGAATTTTGTTTTCAATAGTTTGCACCTTTGAACCTGTATGTCATGTTGGTATTAAGAAATGTCACTTTTTTAAAATGTCAATCCATTTGACATATGTCATAATGAAAAATGATATCTTAATTATAGTGATCATAACCTTATCAACCTAAAGTCGGTTTTACAGCGTGAGGAATATTTTTAATTGACATTTAAAGTCAGTAACACACCATCAAAGTAACCAAAATAACCAGATCTATGGTCTATTTCAAAGTAGAAAAAAGTAGATAGCGCTGCGAACCGAGTACGATTTACACTGGACAAATACAGTATAGCGGGAAATTTAAAATAAGTTACAACTAGGGCATAGGCGTAGCAACTGGGTTAGCAAGTGATTTTTTTTTAATATAAAAAAGGTTAATATGATATTGAAATAAACAAGGCAGATAATACACTTACGTTATTTATACGACATAAATTCAGTTTAATGGGAAATTTAAAAAGTTAAAAAAAATATTAATTTTAATAATTATGTACTATATATAAAAAGAGAGATTTGGCTAAAAGAGTTTAAACAAAGCAATAAAACAAACAATATATCTTCAGAGCTAAAGTTTCTTATTTAAATAATTATTGTAAATAAAAATTAAAAATATATGTATATATGAAGGTCTTAAAATTATATCAATAACTTCTTCTTTGGGCACAATCAGCTGGGCTGTCTTTTGGCCTCACATTAGTCCTCTTTCTTGATCTGTTAATTGTCAACTGTCAAAAAATATTTATATGTCAGATAACCTAAAAAATATGTAACTGCTTAAAAACAAATTACATGGAGAATTTTCTCCATAAAATCTACGCCAAGAATATAAATAAAAGTCTAAAATGTAAATAATAACAAAATATATGAGAAAAATTAAATAATATATATTTCCAATGTATGACACTGAACATCTGTCAACTTGGACTAAAAACAATATTTTTACAGTGTAATAGGGATGACGATCTAAACCAATCCGAAGCAAGGACAAACAGCTCCTATCTTCTTACACACATTTTTCTACTTTGAAATAGACCATAGTGTGTTCTTACAAAAGTGAACAGCTTATAGCAGTATAAACTAAATAAATAAATGATTATTATTATAATATATTATTATTTTGTAAATTTAATAATAAAATTAATTTTACTGCAATATATATTTTTCCCCGTCTGGTCGGCATATTTATTTTTCTATTCATAATTAATTTGCCTTCTGTCATTTATGACTGACATATTTATATTAAACAGCATTTTATTTATATTTTAATATACAGCTTTTAAATCGTTCCTTAACTAATTCAATAAAAAATATTATTTAATTGTCCCATTTTGTTTAAAAATATTTTATTTGTCTCCGCCACTGGCGTTATCTTGTTTGCGCAATTTTGTAATGGTCGTGTATCCTTCTCTATTTGAATCGAGTCTATGACTGTGTCGCGTATTGTATGTGTGTGATTCACCTAACAGTTGAAATTGATTTTTATTTTTAAAGGCGTATAATAAAGTTTCTAATATAAATAAAGAAGGTACTGTTAAAATATTAAGTTTTTTAAACAATAATTTACATGAAGATCTGAATGTTTTCCCTGTTAAGGTTCGTATTGCAGATTTCTGTAATTTAAATATTCGGTCTGCCTCAGTTGATCTTCCCCAGCAGATTAAACCATAAGGCATAACAGACTGAATATTGGCAAAATAAAAAAATTTACATACATATTAATAAAAAAGGTATTTTATGAATAATAAGACATGATTTTATTGATCAACTAATACGTCTCACACATCATATGATATATTTTATACTCTTTTATTTACATAAAACAATATGCCTTAGCAACGATATAGCACCCTACGATCGTTAATAAGTGTAAATGTTGCATAATTATATTTTCGCTAACACGGCCAGACTGACATGCGGAACGTTCTCGGGACGCAACTGTATTCTTCACACCATTAACAGCATTGTTGTTATCAGCAACAGCAACCTGCATACCACCAATGGTCTGCTCCATACCAACAACAGCATTCTGCATCTTGCGTACCAGTAACAGCATCCTGCGTACCAGGAACTCCATTCTTGAGCTGGTCCACCATTCATCTTCTACTGCATCTTCAAATTCTTCACCTAATTCATAATCTGTAAATAGAGCAATTTGGGCGCAGAATTGATTTTTAACAAAATCAACCATGCACCACTTTCAATTAATAAAAGTAAATATTTGTTTCACACAGAACTCTCCAGGAATACTATAACTTATGATCTGAAAGCTTAGAGACTATACGTTAACATTTCATTTCTCTACCACGAACTCAGTGACTAGATCAACAAGCTCAGATACTCAGTAACTATCTATTAGTTTCCTTCATTACAGATTGTCTACAGCACAACAAGCTCAGAGACCGTTTATTTGTTTCTGCACACACAGTGCTTTATCATCAACATCATCAGCCCGTCGCCATAGCTCACCATCTGCCACCATGGTTACAGAGCTATTACCGGACTGATGCCACTGGCAGCGGCATGTCTTGTGGTACTCGACAACCTTTTCTCTCAACTCATTAGCAATTACATTTATCAGTTTATTCTGCCAATCCGATCCCAGTGATCTGTCATTTATCTTTTCCAATAAACGTTCAACTTTAAAACTCAAATCTCGAAACTCAGATCTTAATTATCAAATCTCAAATATCATAACTCAGACATTAAATCACAAATATCAAAAACAAAATCTCAAATCTAATTTTTACACATTATGGCTAACACGAGCCATATGATTTAACCAAAACAATAAAATGCCTTTTACCATTTTAGTCATCATCAATCTAACCAGTTACCTTCGAAAATTGTGTTTGTTAATAACAAAGCAACGCTCGTTCATCCTGACAATTTTTAGGGATATTTGTTAAGATTCTGCATTTTTCAAACAAATGTCACATTTCATATTTATTCCAATAAGTGTCATTTCCTTAGAAACCACTTGAAATAATTTTTGACAAAATAACTTGAAATTTGCCAATTTATTATCTAGTTCATAATTCATACTACCTTTATATGATTCTCAATCATCACCTTTAACTTAAACCTTTACATTAGCCTTTGCAATATTATACGACAATTTCTTTGCACCAATATAATGGTTGCATTAAAAAAAATATTTTTAATATAGCACTTATTTTATATTTCTTGTGGGTGATAGGCCAATCGCACTTCTGATATTAATAAAAAAGGTATTTTATGAATAATAAGACATGATTTTATTGATCAACTAATACGTCTCACACATCATATGATATATTTTATACTCTTCTATTTACATAAAACAATATGCCTTAGCAACGATATAGCACCCTACGATCGTTAATAAGTGTAAATGTTGCATAATTATATTTTCGCTAACATACATTAGAGTTTGTAAGGTATTTAAGTTTTCTTAGGCAATAAAGAGCTTTGGCGATTTTTGAAGAAATATCATTTATATGGTTTTTCCAATTTAAATTATTATCAACAATCACCCCCAAAAATTTAGTATGATGGACTGTATTAATATTTGCTATAATTCTAGAATCTATTATTTTTGAGCTGTCATTATTAATATTAAAATGTATCATATTGGTTTTATTTAAATTTAAAATTAAGTTGTTGATTGAGAACCAATTAAACATAGATTCAAAATTTGTATTAGTGTTTTGAATGACATTGTCAACTGTGTCATCATGTTGTAAACATGAGGTGTCATCGGCAAACTGAGTGACAATCCCATTTTTGATGCAACTTGGAAAATCATTAACGGTAAGAATATATAATAAGAGCTCAAGAACGCTTCCATGAGGAACTGAATATTTTAATATTTTGTTAACTGAATATATATTATTTATTTTAACTGTTTGCGATCTATCGACTAGATAAGTTTTGATCCAGGAGTAATCATTACCTCTAATTCCTATTTGATTTAATTTATCTAGTAAAATATGACGATCTACGCAATCAAAAGCTTTTGTAAGATCAGCAAAAACGGCTACAACTTTTTTATTTTTATTCAGATTTTCGTAGATACTGTGAAAAGCTTTGCAATTATAGAATTGAGATCCACCCGATTGTTGAGAAGTAATGCATTCTTCCTTTGTTGTTGGTAACTGTAATACAAAAAAAAAAAAAACATTTGAAAAAGTATTTACTCGTTACTCATTATTATCATTTTATTATTGTTATTTTAGATTTTGTTTTATTGTTTTTAGGATTCAGTGGCTGAAAACATTGCCCCTACACCTAGTCATTCGGTCAGCACAGAAAGGGCACCAGCGTTCCAGGCACCAAAACAGAAGAAAAAGAAAATGGGTACCTACGGTGCCTTGTTGATGCAGGCATCCAACACCATGACAGAAATGTCACAAATGGTGAAGGAGAAAGCGGTACCTGAAACATATGAAGATTCTCTGGATAAATTCGGAAAATTTATTGTGTCGGAGTTACATGGTATACAAAGATCAAGTAATGAGATAACTTTACAGCAAACAAAAAGAAAAATACAACACGTTTTGATGGATGCTTGGGAAATGATTGATTCCTAGTCATTACCGTTTAGCCGTACCTTGTCCCAAGCATCATCATCATCGTTCCCATGGCCAGCCACATCCGAGTCTATTACTTTTCACACTATACCAAACAACCCAGCTACCATTACCATAACTTCTTCTCCTACTCCTTAACAAATGGACCAAAGTGCATTTAATTTGGTTGATAATACAGTATGTATAGCTGAAATAGGCAGTGATGACGAATCTCGTTACAATTAATGACCATCTGAGAAACCCTTACTTTGTGTGTGTGTTTTTTTTTATATGTATTTCTATTATTAATTAAAAATTAATATTACTTATTTACTTAATTTTTAAGCCTTTCTCCTTTGCTGTGTAAGACTGTAGTCGAGTTACTTGTTTAATTATTATATATACTAGTGGACCCATTGCCAACTGTGTTGGCAAACAAATCATTACCTTAATGTGGAACTTGCTCGACACCTCAGACTTCTTTCTCTATCCATACGCCTAACTTCATACAATTCAAATTGAATCAACTCTTCGCGTATTATTAGAAACTGGACAAATAATGAGTATTATTCCTAATTATTTTTTTATTAACTTTTTAAGATGGGAAAACGATTCATTTTTATGGGGTAGATTTAGAATATCCCACTGAGCAATGCGCATGAGTCACACACGTCATTTGTTCAATATACAGAGATTCTAAACAGGTGGGACTGTGCAGAACTTTTAAAACACAATTTATTTTTAGGTGGTTTATAAAAAAATAAAAATAAAAAGTTATCAACCATAACCTAAGATAGTGCTTTTAAGGTGAATCTAACCTAAACTAAAAGGTAAATGATATTTTAATGTGATAAATAAACAGAAACCATTGTTTAAGAGCCACTGATAATTCTTTAGTGTAGTCGTTATGTGCTGTCATCTGTATAGAGTGTGCAGTGGGATACTGTAAATCTGGTCCTAGAAATCGTAGAAACGGGGCCGGCTCAGAGGTCGGGACTTCGGAGATTTTTCCCGAGGCCCCGCGCTTAAAGGAGGATATTTCTAACAATTATTAGTAGCTAGGGCAAGTTTTTGACACCAAATGCATTATTTTCCCGAGGCCCCGCAAAACCCACAGCCGGCACTGCGTAGAAATAAAAACATAAGCATTGAAAAAATAATAATAAAGAAAAAAAGTCACATTTTTCTTACATACTTTCATCAAAACCAAATATTTTTTAAAATAATTATTTTTCTGCTAATAATAATTTTAATCAAAAATGTCGAATATCACGGAAGGATAACGTTTTTCTGTGTTTTGTTTCGTAAAAAAACCGATCCGTGTAGTTCACAACTAAATTAATAATTGTGAAGTGATTTTTTAATGAAAAACACAACTGTCATTTTTACTAATTTATTGTCAACACTCAAAACAAAAATTCACAGCACACTACTGTCCAATACATAAATTAATATATAATAATCGTTACATTTCGGTACCTCGCTCAATTGTTTCACACAATTTCCACGCACCCAGAAAGCCAGGGACACAGGTTGGGGTGTTATATTATAGATTATAAAAAAGAAGCAAGAACGCCAAAAACTAATAGACAGATAAAAGAATCACTATTTAAATAATTAGAAATCGTAGAAATAAAAAAATAATAAAGCATTGAAAAAATAATAATTCGGTAAACTTCGGTAAGTTACGTTATATGTCGGAATCTTGCTGATACTATTTTTAGTGAAATATATTAATTTATTATAAAAAAGAAGCAAGAACGCCAAAAACTAATAGACAGATAAAATAATCACTATTTAAATAATTAGAAATCGTAGAAATAAAAAAATAATAAAGCATTGAAAAAATAATAATTCGGTAAACTTCGGTAAGTTACGTTACATGTCGGAATCTTGCTGCTACTATTTTTAGTGAAATATATTAATTTATTATAAAAAAGAAGCAAGAACGCCAAAAACTAATAGACAGATAAAATAATCACTATTTAAATAATTAGAAATCGTAGAAATAAAAATATAATAAAGCATTGAAAAAATAATAATAAAGAAAAAAAAGTCGGACAATGTTTACAATATCCCCCTTCAAACTCTATACAGATGGCAGCACAAAACGACTACACTAAATAATTCAAGAATTGTCAGTGGCTCTAAAACAATGGTTTCTAGAAGCGAGCTAACCATCTTCTAGTTTAATGACAAAACACTATCTTAGGTTAGGTTAGTAAGTGTTTGGTTAGAAGAAGCCGAGCGAAGCGAGCTACCCATCTTCTAGTTTAATGACATAAATAAAAGTTCTGCACAGTCCCATTTGTTTAGAATCTCTGCATATTAAACAAATGACATGTTTTTGACGTATGCGCAAGTGTGAAGTGGGATGTTGTAAACACTTACCAAAAAGTCATATTTTTCTTACTTACTTTCATCAAACCAAATATTTTTTAAAATAATTATTTTTCTGCTAATAATAATTTTAATCAAAAATGTCGAATATCACGGAAGGATAACGTTTTTCTGTGTTTTGTTTCGTAAAAAAACCGATCCGTGTATTTCACAACTAAATTAATAATTGTGAATGAAAAACACAACTGTCATTTTTACTAATTTATTGTCAACACTGAAAATTAAAATTCACAGCACACTACTGTCCAATACATAAATTAATACTACTATATAATAAGAACCTCGCTTCAATTGTTTTAGATTTCCACGCACCCAGACAGCCAGGGACACAGGTTAGGGTATTATATTATAGATATTTTTTTATACTTTCGTTATTATATATCATTATTATTAGTTCAAAACTTATTAGTCATAAATAAAAAATAACTGATTATTGTTATAGAAGTGTTTTTATTTTACTTACCTTCAGTAACTCTTCCTTCAACGCATGGTAAATGGCCTCACATGTTTCTGGGATTAAGCTTGAAACAGTGCATTGTTTGTGTGTGTGGCGCCCGCTCCTGGCCTAGGTAGGGTAGGAGTCCAGGACGACACACAAGGATTGACTTAAAATGTCAAAAATATAATTGTGAGAATTTAATATAATAAAATAAGGTCAGGTTCTTGTTGCATAAGCGTTGCCAGGAGTGATAACAAAAAGTGAGAAAAAAAAATTATTATCAAAAAAAAATAGTTGAAAAAAAAACTTATTAAAAAAATTATTTGTACAAAAACAAAATTAAATAATTTTAATTGTTGCGGACTGCAACAATTGATAGCGGTAAGCGCGGCTGGGAATACGATGAATTACTCTCTAAATTAATCCCAAAATAAATTATAACAATAAAAAAATTCATACAAAATTGACCTCTAAATTATACTAAATAACTACTAAAATTATGAATTTAAATAATTTCTCAACAGAAAAAATGTTGAGAACCGGCTAACGTTTGTTAAATAAGTCTATAACAAGAGAATTATTAGTTTAAATAAATGTAATAAAAAATTTCTAAGTCCGACAAACGGTTACAAACGGTTTGCTGTTCGTAGCTGCTTGTTCCGACAATGCCCGACAGAAAATAATCGGAACACAAAATTAATAAAATTGACAATTTTTATGATAAAATTTATATGAATAAACTTACTCTGTTGGGCCTTACTATTACACGGAATTAATTTAACTGATTTGAATAACAATCTGACTATGGAGGGAAATCTCCAGAAAAAATATAATAGTTTAACAAAATTGTAAATTTGTTAATTAATATATATATACATATATTAATTAACAATAAACATGAATCAGGGTATCCTGAAGAATTCTCACACACACTGAATTTAAACTTTTAGAACAATATAACCAATAAAATCACATGTGCTCTAGGGAAATCTGGAGGGAAAACTCCAGAAAAATAACTTTAACAAATATATAAATTAATAATTAATATACCCTTTATATATTAATTAACAAATAACACAAATCAGGGAATCCTGATTAAATTGAACTGATTTCAAAACTATTACACGAATATAAAATCAAAACCACGTCTGCTCACCTTGATCGGAAAAATATTAATGTATAAAAATGGATTAATTTGGCTGGAAGGTGTCTTACCAGCGGCTCTAAACAAGTTTTATTTAGGAAAACAAATGGTTATATTTAAATAAATTAAAATTAGGTTTTTAAATTAATACAATAATAAAATATTATAGAATTATATAATTATTATATAAAATATTATTGTATCGGGTAAAATATGGTAATATATTTGTAATTTGGAAATAAAATATAGTGAGGTTCTAAACATGTTTTGTCTATGAAATGAATATTTATTTAAATTAAGTAAAAATGATAATTAAACGGAAATAAATTAAAATTTGCAATATAAAATGAAAAATACAAAGTGGTACGCCCTAAGCGGGCGCTTCATTCCGCCGGCCAAAACGAATGTTTTAAAACCAACGATGAAAACAACAAACAAATAAATGGTCAACACTCGGTAATGGGGTCGACCGGTAAGGGAACCAAAATTCCTCATAGGTGAGGATTTTTTCTTCCATGACTCGAGCTAGGTGGAATTTTACCAGCTTAATGGCTGCGTCCCAGAGTCCCCCAAAGTAAGGGCTAGACGGTAGGTTTATGTGCCACTGGGTGCCTTCCGAGGACAACTTAAGGTTGAACCAGTCATGATAGTCGGTTAAAGTTGCGCTGATAAAATTGGTTGCAACCACATTATTGGCTATAAAGGTATACCAACCGTGGTAAGGAGACTGAATCCGCGCAAATATGACGGTGGAGTCAGTCCGGTAATCATTACACCCAATGTGTAATAATTCAAAATTTACCCGTTTGTAAGACGGGCAAACAGACAAAATTGTCGGCGAGCAAGTCGATGGTTTGCGGTGGCGCTCATACTAGGACTGCGGTAGTATCAGCGAATGCTGATGGTAAAAACTCACACTAAAAGTGTGTAGTAAATCAAAGTTTCCCCGTTTGTAAGACGAGAAAACAAACAAAACTGTCGGCGAGTAAGTCACCGGTTTTCGGTAAAATGCATGCTATAGATGCGGTAATATTAGCGGGAGCTGATGGTAAGATATTACACCAAACATGTGTAACAACTTTAAGTTCACCCGTTGGTAAACCGGGTTGACATAAAAAACTGTCAGTGAGAGAGTCGGATGATCGCGGTGTAAGTCATACATTAAGTGTGATTGTATCTGTGGTAATATCAGCGGGTACTGATGGCAATATATCACACTAGAATTATGCAATAAATCAACTTACGCCCGTTTGTAAGGCGGGAAAATGAAGAAAACTGTGGATGAGCGAGTCGATGGGTTGTATGTAAACTCATACATTAACTCTGGTAAGATCAGCGGATACTGATCGAAAGGAATTACACTAGAATTCTGTGATAATTCAAAATTCACCCGTTTGTAAGACGGGCAAACCAAAAAAACTGTGGGCAAGCGAAGCGTCGCTTCCCGGTAAGCTTCACAATGATGAGGTATAGAATACCCGACATCTCTAGCGAGAAATGTGTAGTCTATTTTGGAAACATGTCTGTTTTCTGTATAGTCACACATAAAGGTGACATATTCTTGACAGAGGGTAAGGTTGTTGTTGAACCTGGTACGTAGGGAACGATAATAGGTTAACGCGGGTCCGAATGATCCGCTAAGCGCAACAACATCGGTTTTAAATAGTAGTGGAACGACACAACGACTATCAGTGGTGCGTATATGTTGTTCGGTAGATGTATGCTCAGCCTTGAGTTCCTTTTCTGAATGGTAAGGTTTATGAGGAAACTTTTCTAGTTTACAAGAACTAGGCAAGGCTGACTCTAACGTTTCCTCCACGGAAATGTGGAAAGAATTTAAGTTGATAGTAGATCCGAAGGTTGGACCAGAGATGACTACACCTAAGGCGGTCTCAACAGCATAGGGGCCATCTGGTAATTTGGTGGTTTTTCCTGTAACCAGGGAAAAATAAATGTCAGCACCCAATAGCATATCTATTGGGCCTGGCACGTAGTAGGTAGGGTCCGCTAGCCTTAATCCCTTTAGATCTGGTAACTGAACAAAGTCCAACTTCTGACTAGGAAGGTTAGCGGCAATATGGTTCACGACCAATGCCGTGACAGAATATTTATGGCGATTGGTTCGTGGCCTGAAGCAACAATTAACAACGCCTTTTATGGTGTGTATCTCAACGTTAGATACACCTGAGATAGTTAAGTTTGTTGGCGTCAAATTTAGGTCCAATTTACGCCTACAACTTTCGGTGATAAGGCTGGTTTCACTACCGCTGTCTAACAAGACTCTTACTTCCTGCCAATTGTTTGCAGAATCTCGCATCTTAATTAGAGCCGTGCTCAATAGCACACATGAGGACTTAGGTGAGCAGTTCGTCTTCACATTGGTAGCGACTAAAACTTTGGATGTGCCAGCATCATTAGAGGGTGAGCTAGTTCCGGAAGGAACTGGTTCACAGGTTTGACCAGTCGGATGACTGGTGGTTGCCCCTATTGCGGAGTTAAATTTATCAAAGTGTAAAAGGGTATGATGTCGAAGTTGACAAGTTCTACAACTTGTTTTTGATCTGCACTCCGTAGGTTTATGGCGTGGCGCAAGACAATTGTAGCAATGGTTATTGTCTTTGATCAGATTAAACCTCTGCCGGATGGTGAGGTTTTTAAAAGTAGAACAAGAGTGCATGGGGTGCGCAGCATTGCAAGCCAAACACACCATTTGCTGGTTTGAGGTAGTGAGGAAGGTCTTTTTCTGAGCATGATTATAGTTTGATGCGGTACGTTCAAAGCTATTCGTGTTTGATTTAGAGTAAGTTGGCTTGCTTTTCTCCAAAGTTTTCCATTGCTGGGAAGTAATGAAACGCTCCAAAAAATTCAAGAGAACGTCTAGTTCTGGTAGATGGTCCCTGTCCAACTTAGCTTCAAATTTATCACGGATGGTCTCGTGAAGCTTGCTGGTGAGAAAGAGCGTAATGAATTTTCCCCACTGGTCTACGGGTTCGCCTAAGGCACGAAGCGCGGCTAAATGCTCCTTGATGGTTGCCAAGAAAGCATTTACGCTATTGTACGAACTATCCTTGAGAGGAGCGATGTTGATGATCGCCATACCATGGAAGGTCGTAATAAGCCTATTACGCTGATAACTATCCTTCAACATGTCTAAAGCGATCTCGTAATTGGCGTCCGTTAACTTTAGATTGCGGATAAGCGAGAGCGGTTGACCTCTAAGTGAAGTCCGTAGATACTGTAGCTTTTGAACGGGGGGTAACATCTCGTTGTCGTGAATTGAACTGGTAAAAAGGTCAAAAAAGGATTGCCAATTTTCAATTTCTCCGCTGAATGGAGGAATATTTAGCTTTGGTAGCCGAGCGTAGCTTGCAGCAGTTGAGGGCGTGCCGGTAAAATTAAAGGCCGTGTTATGGGCAGTTGACGCATTCAAAGACTCTGGTTCTACAAAGGGAGGTTCTTGACAGAGTCCTTTGACTTTATATACGTCGTCCCTAAATATTTGGTACTCGGCTAACAAATCATCCTTCTTGTTAGCGTTGGTGTCATGCGCCATCATCGCCAACAGACATGTCTCGTACTCCGAGACTTGGGTAGATAACTCTTGCAACCTCAACTTAATCTCCTTTATCTTACCTGGGAGAGGGTTGAGTTGAGTGTCTTCCACCAATTCCCAAAGGGTATCTAAATCGCGACGGCGTAGTTCCCTTTTTAGGGTGGCCAGAGCAATGTCGGCCATTTTGGATTTAATTAAAATCAAAACACCAAAAAATTGAAGAAATAGGTCCCGCCCTGAGGTAATACGGGGCAAGTAACAAAGTTCTAGTGATATTAAGCTGACAAAAAAACTGTTGTATGAAGCGGTTGTAAATTATTGTTGAAAATTACGTAAAAAATTTTGGCACACGTCAAAAATTAGGTGATTTTTGACCCGCCAAATCCGGCTCGAAGGACCATTAAATGTGGCGCCCGCTCCTGGCCTAGGTAGGGTAGGAGTCCAGGACGACACACAAGGATTGACTTAAAATGTCAAAAATATAATTGTGAGAATTTAATATAATAAAATAAGGTCAGGTTCTTGTTGCATAAGCGTTGCCAGGAGTGATAACAAAAAGTGAGAAAAAAAAATTATTATCAAAAAAAAATAGTTGAAAAAAAAACTTATTAAAAAAATTATTTGTACAAAAACAAAATTAAATAATTTTAATTGTTGCGGACTGCAACAATTGATAGCGGTAAGCGCGGCTGGGAATACGATGAATTACTCTCTAAATTAATCCCAAAATAAATTATAACAATAAAAAAATTCATACAAAATTGACCTCTAAATTATACTAAATAACTACTAAAATTATGAATTTAAATAATTTCTCAACAGAAAAAATGTTGAGAACCGGCTAACGTTTGTTAAATAAGTCTATAACAAGAGAATTATTAGTTTAAATAAATGTAATAAAAAATTTCTAAGTCCGACAAACGGTTACAAACGGTTTGCTGTTCGTAGCTGCTTGTTCCGACAATGCCCGACAGAAAATAATCGGAACACAAAATTAATAAAATTGACAATTTTTATGATAAAATTTATATGAATAAACTTACTCTGTTGGGCCTTACTATTACACGGAATTAATTTAACTGATTTGAATAACAATCTGACTATGGAGGGAAATCTCCAGAAAAAATATAATAGTTTAACAAAATTGTAAATTTGTTAATTAATATATATATACATATATTAATTAACAATAAACATGAATCAGGGTATCCTGAAGAATTCTCACACACACTGAATTTAAACTTTTAGAACAATATAACCAATAAAATCACATGTGCTCTAGGGAAATCTGGAGGGAAAACTCCAGAAAAATAACTTTAACAAATATATAAATTAATAATTAATATACCCTTTATATATTAATTAACAAATAACACAAATCAGGGAATCCTGATTAAATTGAACTGATTTCAAAACTATTACACGAATATAAAATCAAAACCACGTCTGCTCACCTTGATCGGAAAAATATTAATGTATAAAAATGGATTAATTTGGCTGGAAGGTGTCTTACCAGCGGCTCTAAACAAGTTTTATTTAGGAAAACAAATGGTTATATTTAAATAAATTAAAATTAGGTTTTTAAATTAATACAATAATAAAATATTATAGAATTATATAATTATTATATAAAATATTATTGTATCGGGTAAAATATGGTAATATATTTGTAATTTGGAAATAAAATATAGTGAGGTTCTAAACATGTTTTGTCTATGAAATGAATATTTATTTAAATTAAGTAAAAATGATAATTAAACGGAAATAAATTAAAATTTGCAATATAAAATGAAAAATACAAAGTGGTACGCCCTAAGCGGGCGCTTCAGTGTGCATGTTTCGTCTTATTTGGCATATAGCTGTTTTAAAACACTACTAAAATTTTTTAAATTTTTTCACATTACTATTACTTGGTCCAGAAATATGTTTTCTATCTAACGTTGTACTGAGATTATATAGATTAAAAAATAAAGATAGAAATTACAATTATTCGACTCTTAAACCAAGTTTATATAAAATGTAAAACTTTAAACAGTAATATCTCAAAAAGATAGCTTTTTAAGATATCTCACTATTATTTTAGATCAGCGATATTTAAAAATAATTAAACAGATTAATTTATCACATTTATGACCAATAAATAATAAGGAAAGTCCTATAAGATCAGCAAATTAAAAAAAAATAAGTTCTTAATAATAAAACTATTTTTTTTTTAAATCTATTTATGGCTGGTTCAACAAAAGAAATGTTATTCACAGCAGTGGTAACAAGTAAAAGAAACTAACTTAATAACATGGGACAAACTTAACTATCCTAATAGTACTTAAAATGTAACTTATAATGTATCACTTCTGTTCTATGTATAGTTTCGGTATCTATGCTAAAATTTAATCTTAAATTAACTTCATCCAAATTAAAAGATGAAAGTTATATGACGATTTCAAGAATTATGAGATATTTTAATTTTTTAAAATTTGATATGAGCTTCTATGTTTTTAAATGTGGCAAATTACCATGGTTAATTTTTACTTATATTTCCAAAAATGCAAAATAAGGCGATACATAATTATTTTTAAATTAACAAACACAATAAATCCAAAGAAATTGTTGTATCTACGACTGTTATATAAACTACTATATTTAACTATTTAAGTAAGTGTAAAAAAAGTAAAAAGTGCCGTAAGCACAATACAAATGCCAGCGATACATTTTTGGGGTTCTAAACGCGTCTTCCGTAGGAAGAGGCGTCCAACCGAAGATTTTGTGTTCACGCGGATATGATATATAACCCGCATCCGCACGATTTAAATGATTATCCGCAGAAAAATGGCGGATATCCGCGGATTTTCAGGGCTTAAACCATAAGGCGCTCCTCAACGCTTATAGAATATCTTAAATGTGTCTGTTGTCAGGAGTAAAGCAAGATATCTTTAAAACTACAAACTTGAAGGTATATTCATCCATTCTAAAGAATTTATTATACCGTCTAGTATCTTGACACTGCAGTTCCCGAAGAAGGTTTTGGTGTGTTCCTCTAAGGTCACGCCTCGCAATCCATGGCCTTACCCAGATACGTCTTCTTTTTCTTTTCTTTTTTAACACTAAACATATTGTAACTATTGCACTAATTGCAGCTGCACAAGCAAGAGTGCGATTGTCGTCCATTTTTAGGGTTTTGTAGGTATGACCAAAAAACCCTTATACCGTCATTTTGTCGTCTGTCTGTCTGTCTGTCTGTCTGTTCGGTAAAAATTGTAGCCAAACGGCTAAACCTAGAGAGTTGAAATTTGGCATGCTTATACAACTCTTTGACCCGCACATAGGAAAAATACTAAAACATCTAAAAAACATATCACCCTAAAAATATAAATAAATAAGAGCTCATCGAAAAAAAAAAAATTTTTTATAATTCTGAGTAGGGTATCAAATGAAAGCCCTTGGTACGTGGATTAACGATCAAATTTTTATTTTTGCAAAATAAATTATTTTGAAGCGATTTTTGCCAAAATTGTGCAAAAAATTTTTTGTCCCACACCCTGTAGACCAGATGGTGTAAACTAAAAATCTGAAAAAATTCTAAGTAATGTACATTGGTGTGAACCGGAATAGTTCAACAGGAATTTTTGATCAGATTAGGTTTTTGGAAAAAAACGCATTTTTTGTGATTTTTGGCTAATAATGTACACAAGTTATAGCTTTGTAACAAGCAACACTCTAACGTGTGTGCTGGTCTAGTGGTATTTGACGCTGAGTTTTCACCCATGTAACCCGATGCGATAGGGATCGAACCCTGGAGAAGAGACTATATATATATATATATATTTTTTAATTTCTATTTTGTTTAAATTATTTTTTCAAAATTCTAATTATATTTTGGCAAATGTTGCATTTAATTTTTAAAAGCGTAAATTTAATAGCCAGTGGAAATTGCTTAAATTATAATTTAATTCTGTTTCAATGTACACGAAATCAGAGGGGCGGAACTTATAACAACCAATGGAAGCCATAGGCGCAATTTTAAAATTCTTAATGAACCTTGCTATATAAAAAAAATACTGCACATATTTAGAAACCTAAATAATGGTATTAGGCGTTCGAATTAAAATTAACAAAAAAAATATTTTAATATAAAATTTGTTTTCGCATCCAAAATAATCATCATTCACTTACTAAATACCTGCAAAACCCTGAAATGTGTGAAAATTCACACTTCACATCAATTTTTTATATTGTAATTTTATAAAACTTTTCAAACAGTGTAATACGATTGTTTGAGATTCATTGAAGAAAGGTTATAAAATATATTTTATAAAAGATCTTTGTCAAAGATCTTTTATAGTGTAATGCCGGCCTTAGATTTATTGGTTCTGATAATTATTAAGAAAGTGACATTTTTTCTAATTTTTTAATACCAACATGACATACAGTTTTAAAGGTGCAAACTATTATAAAACAAAATTTCCTCTTAGTTTGTTCTTACAAAAGTGTACAGCTTATACCAGGTCTACAAGTATGAAATGCGGTTTTTTTTTTAAATAAAACACATTAAACTCAAAAGAACAGTAAAAGTTTATTTATTCAAAGTATGCTCCATTAGAAGTTATACATTTTTCCCATCTTTCAGGCAATTTGTGAATACCTCGCCAGTAGAACTCTTCCCCTTTCCCCGCAAACCATTAATCTAGCAACTCTTTCACATTTTCATATGAACAAAAGCGCTGCTCGGCAAGTGCGTGACCCATCGATGCGAACAAGTGGTAATCTAAAGGGGCCAAGTCTGGTGAGTAAGCGGCATGGGGTAGCACTTCCCACTTGAGTGCCTCCAATGTGTTGCAAACTGCTTTTGCCTTATTTGACGGAGCGTTTTCGTGAAGAAAGATTACCTTGTGCTGTCTTCTTTCGTATTCTGCTCGTTTTATGAGCAGCGAATGGTTCAATTCGATCAGTTGTTGTTGGTAGCGTTGGGTATTAACTGTTTTACCAGGTTTTAACAATTCATAATAGACCACACCCTTTTGGTCCTACCAAGTACAGAGCATTGTCTTTTTGCCAAAGTGATTCGGTCTTGCAGTTGATGTGGATGGTGAGCCTGGGTTCACCCATGATTTTTTGCGTTTGGGATTTTAAAAATAAATCCATTTTTCATCGCCAGTAATGATACGATGCAAAAAAAGACTTTCTTTTGTATCGTGCAAGCAAAATTTCACAAGTGTTTTTGCGTTTTTCCATATGCCTCTCATTCAATGCATGTGGAACCCATCTGCCGACTTTCTGGATCTTACCCATCTCTCGTAGGCGATTGGAAACAGCTTGTTGACTAACGCCTAACTGCTCTGCTAGTTGTTTTTGTGATTGACTATCGTCTTCCTGTAGCAATGTTTCCAATTTTGTATCTTCATATTTTTTTGGAGGTTTTCCATGTTCTTTGTCTGTAAGATCAAAGTCACCACTTTTGAAACGCCGAAACCATCGTTCATACGTATCTTGCGATGGAGCATATTCACCATAAGCTTCTCGAAGCAGTCGGTATGATTCAGCAGCAGTTTTTTTCAAATGAAAACAAAACAGTAGTACTGTCCGCGAATGATCTTTATTTGGCACAAAATTTGACATTTTTAACACAGTAAAACAAAACTATATGATCACTTTTCAAATTATAACCTATACGCATTTGACACTTAATGATAACTTAACAAAACGCCATATGTATTGCAACTTTGAACTATACACTGTTTGCGCAGCAAGTTTGAAAAAAATCCGCATTTCATACTTGTAGACCTGGTATATACTGTTCACATTTGTAAGGACAAACTAGATCTGGTTATTTTGGTGATTTTTATAGTGTATTACTGACTTTTAGAAACTTGGTTATATTGTAAAAAAAGGCTTTACAGTTTTGGGTTATGTTTGTATGATTTTAGGTTACTATTATATTTACAAAATATTATGATGTCACTATTCAAAATGAAATATGACAAATGATATTTTTTTAAATGACGTATTTATAATCTGACCTATTTATAATTATTTTTCTGTAATACCAACATGACATACAGTTTCAAAGGTGCAAACTGTAGAAAATAAAATTTCCTCTTAGTTTGTTCTTACAAAAGTGAACAGCTTATGTGAAATAATAAAGTCTATTCCAAACGATTTGGAGGAAATAGATTTTAAAATCGAGTAATTTTTACAGGTTGATTGAAGCTTTTGATCATTTTGTTCAGGAAAAGCCAACTTCAATATATATATTAAAAAAAAATAGCTATAATCCGTCTCAATTTGTAATAACTATGGTCTATTTCAAAGTAGAAAAATGTGTGTAAGAAGATAGGAGCTGTTTGTCCTTGCTTCGGATTGGTTTAGATCGTCATCCTTATTACACTGTTAAAATATTGTTTTTAGTCCAAATTGACAGAAGCTCAGTGTCGTACATTGAAAATATATATTATTTATATTATTTAATTTTTTTCGTATATTTTGTTATTATTTACATATTTAAACTTTTATTTATATTCTTGGCGTAGATTTTATGAAGAAAATTCTCCATGTAATTTGTTTTTACGCAGTATTATATTTTTTAGGTTATCTGACATATAAATATTTTTTGACACTTGACAATTAACAGATCAAGATAGAGGACTAATGTGAGGCCAAAAGACAGCCCAGCTGATTGTGCCCAAAGAAGAAGTTATTGATATAATTTTTAGACCTTCATATATACATATATTTTAAATTTTTATTTACAGTAAATATTTAAATAAGAAACTTTAGCTCTGAATATA
The DNA here is from genome assembly GCA_963971575.1 of Liopterus haemorrhoidalis. Lineage (NCBI taxonomy): Eukaryota > Metazoa > Arthropoda > Insecta > Coleoptera > Dytiscidae > Liopterus > Liopterus haemorrhoidalis. The sequence goes on from OZ020625.1 coordinate 20,072,427, forward strand.
TTGTTCGTTTTATTGCTTTATTTAAACTCTTTTAGCCAAATCTCTCTTTTTATGTATAGTACATAATTTTTAAAATTAATATTTTTTTAACTTTTTCAAATTTCCCATTAAACTGAATTTATGTCGTATAAATAATGTAAGTGTATTATCTGCCTTGTTTATTTCAATATCTTATTAACCATTTTTAAATTAAAAAAAAATCACTTGCTAACCCAGTTACTACGCCCATGCCCTAGTTGTAACTTATTTTAAATTTTCCGCTATACTGTATTTATCCAGTGTAAATCGTACTCGGTTCGCAGCGCTATCTACTTATTTTAATTTGAAATAGACCATAGATCTGGTTACTTTGGTGACTGTTGTGGTGTAAACAGACTTTGGCGTATCCGTGTGAACCAATACTATAATAATATTATAAATGTATTGTCAATATACAACATAAAAAATGAACTATCACTGTTAGTTACGTATTACAAAATGAGACAGATATTAATGATAACTTACAAAAATGAAAATTCCAGTTAGTTCCGCGTAATCGTTTGGAATAGCCTTTAATTTTAAAATGTAAAATATACAATAATTATCATAATAAATAATAAGTAAACAATAATTTCCTGAACCTGTTAAAAATACATGGTTACGTGTTAATCATAAAAGGTTCGGGTTCAGGTTTTGGTCCACTGACGATGAAATTTAATGGTTCGGTTCAGGTTCACGAAAAATATAAGTTTTTTCGGGTTTTGGGTTCGGGTTCAGCTTCAGGTCCTTGACAGTGCCTCTAAGAATTCAACAAATTAGATATTAATGCTAACCGGACCGAATACTGTTTGATCTCCTCTTCAGAGAAACGTGTGTTTTTATACGGCATTTCTAGAAAGAAAGGTAAAAATATTGTTCGAAGAGATGCTAATGTTCAAAGTTATTAAACAACTCTGAACAATGAACCATTTAAAAATATATTTCTAAAGTTACGTGCTGAAACGTAAGATTTATAATTTTATTTTATTATCTGAATTCTTAAAAATATGTACCCTTTTAAAAATCCCAAAAAATACCTTTCAAAGAAATTCTCGCGACGGGTGGTTTGCGAAAGTTAGCCATTGTTGTTCCGGCGGACTTACCTTATTAACTGAACTTACCTTATTCTAACGGACTTAATTTATTTTCAATCACACTAGCACTTATACTGGTGGATTCTTTGCCAAATGTTTGTTAGAGAACAGCGATTGTGAAGTATGTAGGACCTATTTCATCACAGAAAACCATCACTGAACACGATCTCATACCGGCCAAAGACAAACTTTATTATACATCAGATAAATTAATCCAGGCAGCACAAACTTCAATATCTCAAGTGATAACATTATTTATTAAACATAATTATACAAAAAATATTGTTAATTAATTATAAATAGTCCAATAATAAGAATCGATGGGATAATGGATCGATTCCATTCCACATGCAGAAGAAATGCCTCGAAGATGATTATTTTAACAAGACAATGACCAGAAGCATTCGTTAAATTTGGTAAAACATTGGTTTTTACATAAAAACGTACCGATAATGAAATTACCATCTCAGAGTCCTGATCTTAATCTAATCGAGCACCTTTGGGAGCATTTAAATAGACAAATTCGCAAAAATACAGCTACAATGAGCAACTTTTCAAAATTATAGAGCAAGAGTGGAAAAACATCCCTCAACAAATATGTACTAATTTAATAGATTCGATGCCAGGAAGATCTTTATCTGTGATTAAAGTAAAGGGCTACGCCACCAAATATTAAGGAATTATATTAATATTAAGTTAAAATTTATTTTTGTAAAAGTTTCCATATTTTTTGGCCAAATAAATATAATTTATGTTGAATTGTATCATTCATTTCAAACATATTATCAGTTGTACAATAAATATATTTTAAAGGCCCATTTCCTAAATTAATTTTGATATATAAAATACATAAGCATAACTCAAGTTGAATTTATATGATTATAACAAAAGTTTCCATACTTATGGTAACTGTAAATACTCAAAAACTTATTAAAATTTTCTTAAATTTATCATTGTAGTTCCTAACCATGAGGATAGATTAACAACCTCAGGATCTAAGTCTTTAGCCCAACTAAAGTGCATGAGCGCCAAGTCCTGATGGCCTAACTTTTTATGAATCGTTCCTATTAGATAATAAACTAGGGATTCCCTAGGTGCAATTTCTTTAAGTTCTTCTAAATCTTCAAGAGCCTCCGCATGTCTTCCTAAATTGAGATATAGTTGCGCTCTATGGAATTTACATAATGGATTTTTTGGTTCGTTTGCTATTGCTGTGTTTAAGGTTAGTAGGGCTTTATGTGCTTTTTTCTGCGCGTGTTGTACAACCCCAAGGTGACACATCAATGTAGAACTATGAGTATTAATTTCTAGAGCTCTTAAATAATATATTTCAGCCAATCTGAACTTTTCTTGCTTCGAATATACTGTTCCTATCCCAAACCAAGCATTGTAGTGTCTATTATCAAGCCTTATAGCATTTCTAAAACTACTCAACGCTTTATCTAACTCTTCACTCATTATATATTCATGTCCAAGTAATGTGTAGGGATATGGTAAGTTTGGATCTATTTGAACAGCTCTTTGGTAAAATGTCAGGGCTGTATTACGTTCCTTTTGAAGTGAAAAACAATTACCAGCTACGCACCATGTTATTGGCGATTCTTTATCGAATTTAACCAGATCTTGGGATAGTGCGGATAGGGTTACTTCTTCTTGTAAATGCCAGAGGGCAGTTGAATACATATCCATGAATTCTAATCGATAAGGTTCTCTTTTATGAACACCTCCGAAGTATTCTATACTTTTTTCATATTCTGTTAATTCGAAATAAGCTTTACCTAACAAATTTTGTACCCATGATGTGTAATATTGATGGGGGGCTATTGATGTTAGTTGTTCTATTGCTTTGCGACATTCAAATTGTGACAGATATAGATACGCTTGTCCTAGTATACGCATTAAAGCCATTAGGTCTTCGGCACATTGTTTTTGAATTAAAACTGATTGTTGCATAATGTTGTTACTATTTGTTGTTGATATTGCACCGTTTGCTTCATTTTCAGCTGATGTTATTGTTTCAGTTCGTTCTTTTTCAGTTCTATTCCTAGCGTTTAATTCACAATATGAATTTCTATTTAAATCTGCTTTCGCAAGCCGTTTGTTATGTTTTCTTGATAGTGATTTTGGTGTTTTAAATTTTTTTTTTTTTATTGATTTGTTATTTTCTTTTACTGAATAACTTTTACGCAGTAATCTTGAACTTCTTCGAAGATTTTGGGTTGTAAGCGATGTTTCACTTCTATTCTTAGCATTTAATTCACCATATGAATTTTTATTTAAATCTGCTTTCGCAAGCCGTTTGTTATGTTTTCTTGATAGTGATTTTGGTGTTTTAATTTTTTTTTTTTTTATTGATTTGCTATTTTCTTTTACTGAATAACTTTTACGCAGTAATCTTGAACTTCTTCGAAGATTTTGGGTTGTAAGCGATGTTTCACTTCTATTTTTAGCATTTAATTCACTATATGAATTTTTATTTAAATCTGCTTTCGAAAGCCGTTTGTTATGTTTTCTTGATGGTGATTTTGGTGTTTGACATTTATTTCTGTTTCGTGATTTACTATTTTCTTTTACTGTATAACTTTTACGCAGTAATCTTGAACTTCTTCGAAGATTTTGGGTTGTAAGCAATGTTGCACTTCTATTCTTAGCGTTTAATTCACTATATGAATTTTTATTTAAATTTGCTTTCGCAAGGCCTTTATGGTTTTTTCTTGATGGTGATTTTGGTGTTTTATTTCTGTCTGGTGATTTAATATTTCCTTTTACTGAATAACTTTCACTACATAATCTTGAACTTCGAAGATTTAGTGCTGCAAGTGATGTTAACGTTGCTGGAGAATTTGCCATTGAAATTGTATTTGAAACGTTACTACTTTGACTAAATACAGGTTTACTATTTTGCAGAGGGGTTTCTTTTCTATTCATCAATTGTCCTACCTGTGCTCGGACGGGTTTCGCTAAAGACTTTTGATCATTTGCTTCGGTTAAAGTTGTAGGGGATAATATATTTGGTGTGCTAAAATCTAATGGGGATATATCAGTGGTTTTAAGAGCTTCTAAGTTTGGTGTTGTAGGATTGACTGTGGTTGAGCTGCTAATATTTCTACATCTCATTGGTTTTAATGTGGTTGGTGGTAAAGGTCCTATACCAGATATCGCTAGAGGATTTGCTAACGGGCTTTCTTCCGGAGTACAGATTGTTGTGTTATTCACCGATCTTTGTAGCGCTGTTGTTGGCAACGGTGTATTTCCATAATGGATCAACTCTTGTTTTTTAGTTATGGTAATATTTGGTACAGCTGTAACAGTATCAACCGATGGTGTGTTCATCCCATGACAAGTTGATAAATTATCTAATCCACTCAATTCAAATGTACGATTGGCATCTGGTTTTTCTCCAAGGTTACATAGTTCAACAAAACATGACCAAAAAAAAGGATTTAATGTTAGAGCTCTTTTAAATGCTTCCGCAGCTATGTTTGTACGTTCAGTTTTGACACATATTTTGGCAAGTAATTGTAAGGCGAAGCAGGCTTGATCTCCAAAATCTGAGACCAATTCATCAAGGCTACGTTGTTGGAATGTGCTGCCCGCAAGAGCTGTTTCTGCCTCCACAAACCTTTTAAATAAATATAAAAATTTATTTGAGGTGTGCATTTTCACATATTTCAGGGTTTCGTTGGTAATATTATTTTAAGACGTTTTTGACTATAAATGTGTCAAAATTATTATAATTTTTTTGAAAATCAATTTTTGTCTATTGGTTTAAGTAATTTTGATTCAGTTGAACATGGTTATAATAAACGTCAGGGGACCAAACACATTTGCTTGTTATAACTAGAGACTGGATTATTAAGCATTTGCCTAATTTTTATAGGATTGCACTAAAATTATGGTTTCCAATTGACGTAGACGTAGAATCCACTACTAGTTAAAAATATCATAAAATAATAGAAAATAATAAAAATGTATAATAAAACCGTCTTGCGGGCCCCAAAAAATACGGGCCCTAGGCAGTTGCCTTGTTTGCCTAGGCTAAAGTCCTACATTTGTTGGGTGCACGGTATTGAAATAAGGGAAATAAATAATTACTATGGTTATTGTTTAATAATACCTCCGTTCCACAATAAGTGAGCTATTAAACCTATTTAAAAATGACAAAATAAATGAGCTAATAAAAAAAAAATTAAGAACTTCAACAATGGGAACATTTTTAATGAATTATTCTGATACAACTACACATTAATTAAGTACAATTATGAACTGAACAAATTTACTAGTGGTTTAAAGTGAATTCTGCAATTATTATATAAAAATTGAAATAGCTCACTTATTGTGGAACGGAGGTAGTAATAAATATATATTGTTTAATATATAATAGATAAACTAATCGTGGAAACTTTTCGGCGTACAGGGCCACAGTGTGTGCGCTGCAGACAGGCGACTCAACAAATGGGCGGAATTTGGGGTCGATTCTATTGAGATTCACGGTAAGTTCATCGAAAATCAATTAATCGAAAATCAATTCATCGAATATCAATTCATCGAAAATCAATTCATCGAAAATCAATTCATCGAAAATCAATTCATCGAAAATCAATTCATCGAATGATCAATTCATCAAATGATAAATTCATCGAAAAAAAATATTTTGTAAATATTTGAGAGGAATGCCGAGGGGATCGGAAAGCCAAAAAAGCAGTGGTCAATAAAAGTTGACAGACTACACTTATTAAATAACTATCATACTTGGTCTATTAATAATTTTAAAATTTTCCATTCAGAAAATACGCCAGGTAAAAGATACCTGTTGGATTATTTTGAAATCGAACAGGGCTCCTTAGATCGGAAAAACCCGGTTAATGGGATCATAAATGTACTTAATACACCCATTCTTAAAGGATTATAAAAATGGTATTTCCCCATCTGTTAAGTCTTAAGGGTTTTGTGTTATGTACATAGTTTTACTATTCATATTTACTATACCACACATGATTTGTTCAATGTACGGTGATTCTAAACAGGTGGCATTGTTATGTTAGTGTGAGTTTGTTTTGTCATTAAACTAGATGATGGGTAGCTCGCTTCGCTCGGCTTCTTCTAACCAAACCCTTACTAACCTAACCTAACCTAAGATAGTGTTTTGACATTAAACTAGAAGATGGGTAGCTCGCTTCGCTCGCCTTCTTCTAACAAAACCCCTACTAACCTAACCTAACCTAAAATAGTGCTTTGTCCTTAAACTAGAAGATGGGTAACTCGCTCCGCTCGGTTTTAGACTTTTACTAACTAAACCTAACCTAATTACCTTGTTTTTAGGCGCGTAGTACTTTATTTTCTCCCATATTAGCCCAATTAAAATGCGTATGATTGTGTATGAATTTATAAAAATTATTTGCGTGCAATTGCCCATAACCTGTCTTATTAAACCTTAAAAACAAAACATTTATTTCTTTTATTATATAAGTTTTCTTATTATATTTCTTTATTTATATTCAAACACTTGTATATGTCACTTTATTTACCTTTTTTTAAACCATATAAAAAAATTTACGCAATTATTTCTTAGTCTGTCTACTTTTATTGACCGCTGTTCTTTTGACTTTCCGATCCCCTCGGCATTCCTCTCAAATATTTACAAAATATTTTTTTTCGATGAATTGATCATTCGATGAATTGATCATTCGATGAATTGATCATTCGATGAATTGATCATTCGATGAATTGATCATTCGATGAATTGATCATTCGATGAATTGATCATTCGATGAATTGATCATTCGATGAATTGATCATTCGATGAATTGATCATTCGATGAATTGATCATTCGATGAATTGATCATTCGATGAATTGATCATTCGATGAATTGATCATTTGATGAATTGATCATTTGATGAATTGATCATTCGATGAATTGATTTTCGATGAATTGATTTTCAATGAATTGATTTTCGATGAATTGATATTCGATGAATTGATTTTCGATGAATTGATTTTCGATGAATTGATTTTCGATGAACTCGTCGGTTACCTCTATTGAACCCTACTAGTACAGGGCAATCTTATGAAAGCTTACGCACGGGCGACATTCTGGTTGTAAAATTGGTCTAAACTACCATCGTGCTTTAAATATTCTGAGTTTACGACGTTGTGTGCGAATAATTAGTATAACAGTAACAATAAAAATTGCTAGCATTGCTGAATCGTCGTCCATATTATTTGACGAATACATGTTATTCAACACTTTTTAAGAAACTTCTTTTATAAAGAGGTTAACTTAAAGAGTTTTGACACGATATTCTAAGTTTATTGGAAAACAAAGCAACAAAATCTACGTTCTACGTTCTACGTCTACGTCAATTGGAAACCATCATTTATCATTATACATATGCAAATTAATTTTTGCCTTTTTGCTTATTTTAACTAATTTTTACATTTTATTACCTAAAACTAAGAATTTTAGCGCCTACATTAGGATTTAACGTTTTTTTATCTATGATTTTCAATGTGTTACAATTTATAAGAAATACATATAATCTGTCTCAATTTGTAATACGAAACTAGATCTGGTTACTTTAGTGACTGTTGTGGTGTAAATAGACTTTTGTAGAATCATGTGAACTTGTAAATCTGGCTTTTAAAAGTATGGTTAAGTTTCATCATATTGAGGTTATTACTAAATTGACATGTCAAAATTGTGATTGACATGTCAAATATTTTGAATGTATGTATATATTAATATTTATTTCATCAAACTTTCGATCATTACTCGTATAATAGTAAAAAAATATTACGATTATCAATGAAATATCGTGATAAAATATAAAAAACATATTATATAATAATAATTTATCATTTTATTGTGCTGCCCTTAAAATCTCATTCTTGTTTTGCAAAATTTAATAACATATTTAAACAAAAATATTCATTTTTTGAATGTAAATCCCAAATTTTTCTCTGCAAATCTTTCCGAAACATGTAGTCTGTGGTTCTATCTGTTTTCTTATTATTACCTCTTCCCATGTTCGTCGCTCTTAAATTTTCTGCACCTTCATTTAAAATTTTTCTTACTTCTCCTTCAGAAATCTAAAGAAATTGAAATGGGTAAATTATCTTATATTTTACAACAAAAAGGACACCAAGATTTACTGAAAAAATATCTGCCACAAGGTCTATAATTTCGCTTCTTTTTAATTTTGTTCCATTTTTTTCTAAAAATTTTCCATAAGCTTTATACAGTCTGTTCCAAACGGTTAAGCGGAACTAAATGGGAATTTAGTTCTTTTAGGTTGTCACGAGAAGGGACCTTACTTGGGTTATTTAATTTTTCACGTTGGGATGTCAAATTTTAAAATTCCAACAATGAAACCATGGAAACGATAGACATATGTCAAAATTAAATATTTTTTTTAGGTATTTTAATAAAAAAAAAAAAAAAAAAAAATGGGAAATTTGTATTAAGAATGACACAAAAAATCAAAATATAAAGAAAATGACATTTTAAAATGATATTAACCTTAACCAAAAAATGTTTATTGTAAGTATGATTTACAAAGCTTAAACAAAACGGCCGAAAGGCACGATTTAAACGATGAAAGTAACTAGATTGCAAAATCTAGTTCCGCTTAACCGTTTGGAACAGACTGTATATGTATTTTTTTGTATATTTATCTAATTGTTGTCTCTTATGCATATTTTCTGATGTTATGTTCTTATTTTGGTTGTATAAAAATAGTTTTCAATTAAAAAAATAAATTGACATATAATTTAATGTGAAATACGAATTGTCAAATGTTTTGAAAGGTGCCATTTCAGCAGTACCAATCTAAGATGATAATTTAAATAGACAACATAAAAAATGAAATTTTCCTCTTAGTTTCGTATTACAAATTGAGACAGATAATATGTATAAGCAGTTCACTTTTGTAAGAACAAACTAAGAGGGAATTTTGTTTTCAATAGTTTGCACCTTTGAAGCTGTATGTCATGTTGGTATTAAAAAATGTCACTTATTTAAAATGTCGATCCATTTTACATATGTCATAATGAAAAATGATATCTTAATTATAATGATCATAACCTTATCAACCTAAAGTCGGTTTTACAGCATAAGGAATATTTTTAATTGACATTTAAAGTCAGTATCACACCATAAAAGTAACCAGAATAACCAGATCTAGTGTGTTCTTACAAAAGTGAACAGCTTATACATGTATATATTTTTCCAAAAATAAAATTTTGTTTGCTAATCCACATCTAAAGCTTTCGTTTGATATCCCACTCAAAAATTTAAATTTAATTTCTTTCCAGACAAATTTGTTTAATTTTTCTGCGATATGTTTTTCCGAAGTTTAATATTTTAGTGATTGAAGATCTGTTTATTAATGCTAAATTTCTACTCTCTACGTCCAGTCATGAGGCCTGCTGTATTGAGAACTGACACGCTCGGATACACAGTCTGGTGGTCAAATATTGTACTACGCAACTGTAGTACTGTTTGAAATTATTACATATGTTCTGGTGTTGATTTTTTGTTAGAACGTCGATAGATACATTTTCATAAAATAAAAATGTACTGTGCTTAAATTAGCCTGTTCCCTATTAGCATGTTGACAGCTGAATACTAGACAATTCAGCAATTTTTCCATGAATTATGCCGGGTTTACATTGGTAGAGTAACAGAGCTAGTAACTAGCGCAAGTAACTAGCTACTAGTCACTATCCCTGTGTAAACAGTTGACATTGTGGCTAGTAGAGTACTATCTGCCAGTAGTTGGGCTGGATAGCAGCTAGCTCGTCGACGTATTGCCGGGTTTACATTGGTAGAGTAACAGAGCTAGTAACTAGCGCAAGTACTAGGCGATTTACTCTACTATCTTATTTTCAGGATAGTAGATGTTCATACACAATTGACATACTTATCTTATTTTCTGGATAGTAAGTGTCAAAACACATTTGACATCTTCACTGTAATTTTGTTGTGAAATTATCTTTTTGCAAAAAATAGTTTATAAATATGAATATACATCGTCGCCGACTTGATGCCATTAAAAAAATGGTATTTTGTATTACATCATTTCAAATTATATTACTCTAAAAATTATGTAAAACTAGTTATAACGTCTTTAGCTAAGCTACGGCTATAATATTAACAATAGATTGATAACAATTATGTACGTGTCAAATATAAATATTACTTACGTTTACAAAACTCTTATAGACGGTGTTACAGCAATAGCACAATGCAAAAAAGAAAAAATAGTGAAAAAATAAGTGAAAACTTTGGCACACCAAAAATGTTGCCACTAATACACTAGTACAAGAAATTGGCGCCAAGTGGTAACCTGTCATAATAATTAGAAAACAACACATATCAAATAAGTTATTATTTGTTTACATAAATTTTGTAACATTGATGTATTATTTGATGATTTCTTTTCAATTTAACAATACCATGTGATATATGGTATTTTAACCTTTTCAAATTCTTTTAAAAATATTTATTTTTATTAAAAGCATTTATTTAATATACATTTATTTTTCTTATAAGGGTTTTTCGGTGGTCATACTTACAAAACCCTAAAAAACCTTAATAATTGAAAACCTAAAATGTGTGTAAATTCATTCTTCACATTTGTTAATAATTTTATGCAAAACACAATATAGACAGGAAATTTGTTGTAAAATTTTATGGTCATATTCAAAAGGGATTAAACCATAAATAGGTCTAATGCTTTAATCTTTGCCAAAAATACATTTTAAACTTTTTTTAATTTTGGAACAAGGGCTCGGAGGTAGGGTTTACCAAAATTCCTAGAACACATGGAAATATGGGACATTTTACGAATTGTGTAATTATTCAGTCATTGCAAATATTTCGTTTGAAGTGTTCGCATCTCCAATCCAACATTTTTGGTGTGCCAAAGTTTTCATATATTTTATTCACTATTTTTTCTTTTTTGCATTGTGCTATTGCTGTATAAACTGTTCACTTTTGTAAGAACACACTAGATCTGGTTATTTTGGTTACTTTTATGGTGTGTTACTGACTTTAAATGTCAATTAAAAATATTCCTTACGCTGTAAAACCGACTTTAGGTTGATAAGGTTATGATCACTATAATTAAGATATCATTTTTCATTATGACATATGTCAAATGGATCGACATTTTAAAAAGTGACATTTTTTAATACCAACATGGCATACAGCTTCAAAGGTGCAAACTATTGAAAACAAAATTCCCTCTTAGTTTGTTCTTACAAAAGTGAATTGCTTATAACACCGTCTATAAGAGTTTTGTAAACGTAAGTAATATTTATATTTGCCACGTACATAATTGTTATCAATCTATTCTTAATATTATAGCCGTAGCTTAGCTAAAGACGTTATAACTAGTTTTACAGTCTGTTCCAAACGGTTAAGCGGAACTAAATTTTGCAATCTAGTTACTTTCATCGTTTAAATCGTGCTTTTCGACCGTTTTGTTTAGGCTTTGTAAATCATACTTACAATACACATTTTTTTGTTAAGGTTAATATCATTTTAAATTGTCATTTTCTTTATATTTTGATTTTTTGTGTCATTCATAATACAAATTTCCCATTTATTAATTTTGTTGTCATTAAAATATAAAAAAAATAGTATATTATTAGATGAGCGATTATGACAGCCATTATTCACGAAGATGCGTTTGAGCCCACGAGCCGAAGGCGAGTGGCGCAAATCATCTGAGTGAATAATGGCCATAATCGCGAATGTAATACTATGCTTTTTCCACACCTATTAAACAAATAAATTAGACTCAAATTTGATTATTTTAAAGAAAGTGACAGCGTCATCCATAACCAAAGTGAAAAACAAAACTGCCATGGCCTACTACCACTGCATTGTCAAATATGATTGGATCAACGAGAGTGATTTATGGAAATGTAGGTTTGTGATTGGCCGTAAGCAGTTAATTATGAAATGATAATTCACTGTAGTTATTTATGGGTACTATTTTTCACGAAAAAAGCTAATAATTGCAATATAATTAAATAGGGGTGGAAAAAATAATTTAATTTTGACATAGGTCATTCGTTTCCATGGTTTCATTGTTGTAATTTTAAATTTTGACATTCCAACATGAAAAATGAAATAACCCAAGCAAGGTCCCTTGTCGTGACAACCTAAAAGAACGAAATACCCATTTAGTTCTGCCTAAGCGTTTGAAACAGACTGTACATAATTTTTAGAGTAATAATGGGTGTTTTTTTTAGAGGTATAGAACTTTAAATTGCAATAAAACAACGATGGATTATTCGATTGACATGAATTTTTTTTTATTCGAAAGATAATCTTGTGGCATTGCATTTTAAATATGATTTCTGGCATATGACCGCCACGGCTGGCTCGGATGTAGTCCAATTTTCGATGACTTTTTCCAACATTTGTGGCCGTATATCGGCAATAACACGGCGAATGTTGTCTTCCAAATGGTCAAGCGTTTGTGGCTTATCCGCATAGACCAATGACTTTACATAGCCCCACAGAAAGTAGTCCAGCGGTGTTAAATCACAAGATCTTGGAGGCCAATTCACAGGTCCAAAACGTGAAATTAGGCGGTCACCAAACGTGTCTTTCAATAAATCGATTGTGGCACGAGCTGTGTGACATGTTGCGCCGTCTTGTTGGTATGATTTAATGTAATGCCACAAGATTATCTTTCGAATAAAAAAAAATTCATGTCAATCGAATAATCCATCGTTGTTTTATTGCAATTTAAAGTTCTATACCTCTAAAAAAAACACCCGTTATAATTTGAAATGATGTAATACAAAATACCATTTTTTTAATGGCATCAAGTCGGCGACGATGTATATTCATATTCATAAACTATTTTTTGCAAAAAGATAATTTCACAACAAAATCACAGTGAAGATGTCAAATGTGTTTTGACACTTACTATCCAGAAAATAAGATAAGTATGTCAATTGGGTACTATTCTACTTTAGCAAACCCACCAGACGATGTTGCCAACTATAGTAAAATTAAAAGAAGTAAATTTAAACTAAAACACAATAGAATTAAAATTATTTATATAATAATGGTTAACTTTCAGTTAAATATATCTAATTAAATAAATATGGCGGTATATAATAAAAAATAATAATATTACTTTCACAGCTGATTATAGAATAAAAAAAGGGTCCATAATTTGGCATCCTACACCACTTCTTAATTATAAATGCATGAACAATGATACACAATTTTAATTATGCTACTAATATGGGGGAAAATAAAGTATTGTGCAACTAAAAACTGGGTAATTAGGTAAGGTTTAGTTAGTAAAAGTCTAAGACAGCAGAAGTCGAAAAGCTCGATATAAGTTTAAATGAATTTGTGAAAATGGTGGTATAGGATGTAATTCTGTACTTTTATTTTGTAAAGTACGCTTACTTTGAGCCATTCGGCTTCTGCTGTCCTAGATTTTTACTAACTAATCCTAACCTAATTAACCTGTTTTAAGGTGCACAGTACTTTACAGTCTGTTTCAAACGGTTAGGCGGAACTAAATGGGAATTTCGTTCTTTTAGGTTGTCACGAGAAGGGACCTTGCTTGGGTAATTTCATTTTTTACGTTGAAATGTCAAAATTTAAAATTCCAACAATGAAACCTTGGAAACGAATGACATTAAATTATTTTTTTACATAATTTAATAAGAAAATAAATAAATAAATGGGAAATTTGTATTAAGAAAGACACAAAAAATCAAAATATAAAGAAAATGACATTTTAAAATGACATTAACCTTAACAAAAAAATGTTTATTGTAAGTATGATTTACAAAGCTTAAACAAAACGGTCGAAAAGCACGATTTAAACGATAAAAGTAACTAGACTGCAAAATCTAGTTCCGCCTAACCATTTGGAACAGACTTTATTTTCCCTCACATTAGCCCAATTAAAATTGTGAATCATTGTGCATGCGTTTATAATATGGTGGTGTAAGGTACCAGTTCATTGTCCACCCAAATTAAAATTAAAAAAAATATCCATTCAATGTATGATAACTAAGGGTGCATTCGAGTTGTACAGAGTAGAGCGAGCGCTGAGCGAACAGTTGATGGTGACGTCATGAATAGAGAACTAACGGAGCGAGCGTTCTTGTGACGTATTGTTTATAAAATCTAACCCTACAATTTTAGGCGGCGTTTTTACTGTCAGATTAATTCACGTCAGTCATGAATCAAAATTATATATGTATAAGCAGTTCACTTTTGTAAGAACAAACTAACAGGAAATTTTGTTCTCAATAGTTTGCACCTTTGAAGCTGTATGTCAGGTTGGTATTAAAAAATGTCACTTTTTTAAAATGTCGATCCATTTGACATATGTCATAATGAAAAATGATATCTTAATTATAATGATCATAACCTTATCAACCTAAAGTCGGTTTTACAGCGTAAAGAATATTTTTAATTGACATTTAAAGTCAGTAATACACTATAAAAGTAACCAAAATAACCAGATTTAGTTTGTTCTTACAAAAGTGAACAGCTTATACCTCGGTTTTTCCTTGATTTTTTTTCAATAATGAAGAAATAAAATTAATTAAAAATTAAATAATAATTAATGAATTAATTTAATGAATTTTTTCCATTTTAATTTTCTGTACGGTGTATTTTAATAATTTTTTTACTGTTTACAGAACGTCACAAATACATAAAATAACCGTACTCTGTAGTCATAGACAAATAACAATATTATTTGTCTAAGGCTATTATTTTTATTTTATTTATAATTTAATTTTAAACTTCCCCCACTTTTTTACGTCATACTCCATATGCTCGGTCTTAAAACCCCGAACACATAGAGCGCACTCTAAATGCTCGCTCGATCGCAAAACGAATGCAATTGAGTGTACTCCGAGCGTCAAATCGAACACGTTTGAGCGTACAGAGCGTGCTCGGAACGCTCGGAGCGTCAAATCGAATGTACCCTAAAACAGAAAAAAATGGAAATAAATAATATTATATTAGATTTAAACTTCATTTATGTGTTAACACTATAATTACAGTAAAAATTAAATGAATATTACTTATTTATTTATATCTTATAAATAAACTCATTTAATAAATTGCTATTAAATTTGAATTATTAAAATTAAAATATTACATTTTACTATTGGCAACACTGCACGCATGCGCAATAAGGTGGGTTTGCTAAAGTAGAATAGTACCGTCAATTGTGTATGAACACCTACTATCCTGAAAATAACATAGTAGAGTAAAGCGCCTAGTACTTGCGCTAGTTACTAGCTCTGTTACTCTACCAATGTAAACCCGGCATTACAGCGCCGCCAACGGTAATGTCACTTCTCAATAGACAGGCGAATGACAGTATAAATATTTTATTGGTTATACCTACGAAACCCTAATTATTCTTTATTATAAATGGAAACTATGGATTATAATTTTACTCACTTGTCTAACTCAAAAGCGCAGCAAGCATATAAATATCGACATTGCGGAGAAGAATCTGGGTGATTTTTTAGTAAAGAATATGCGTGATACCTCGATCCTGATCTATAATATGATGTCGCAAGCAGGAACAAGCTTTCATCTGATTGAACTACAAAAAAATGTTCAAATAAAAACTTAAACATATATATATAACCCAAATATTTACCTTCCGCATATAATCGTTCAGCCAAAAATACTGCATCGGAATAAGCATAATGATTCAGACAATGCCACACGACTGCCTAAAAAAATATTAGTAGTATATATTTAAATATCACTACGAATTGTTTGGGATACGAAAAAAAGATAAGGACGAAAAAGATGTTTTTGGCCAAGGTGCACATTATATTCTTGGCCAACCAAAAATAATTTTTATTTGAAAAATTAAATTTATTTATTTACATTGGATAATTTTTGGTTATTGAACAATTATAACTGTTTGACTGTCAGTTGTTTCCGGGTAACCATGGAGATCTTGTAACTTAAGATATGACATAGATGGCTCTAGCATCCAGCGGCCAAAAAAATATGCGAATCGGCCTAGACCGAAAAAGATTTACTTATTGTCTAGCACTAGATGTTGAAAAAGAACTATTTTGAAAAGATGCCCAAAAAAACTAGTTTAATAGACTCCAGTAAATATGATCAATTTAGGTAATAAGGTTAGGTTTAATTAGTAAAGATCTAGGACAGCAGAATTAGAAAAACGATAATAAATAATAAACATTTTGAGAAGGTATTTCTGGTCTTTCACTGGCAAAACTGGTGTGCAGATGAACTCTTGTCATACCTATTAGTAGGTAACTAAACTTAAGGTGACCACACGTCCCGAATTGGCCGGGTCAGTCCCGAATTTCCACCTTGCGTCCCGTTTTTTTTCAGAGGCAATATTTGTCCGGAATTCTGGTTTTTTGTCCCGAATTTTCCCCGAATTTTAGAAAAGGTACTTATTTTCAATATTTGTTTTTAATATATTTTAACTAAAATTATTTTTAACCAAACTTTCAACAAAAAGTATACCGAAAGGGTATTTTCCTTGATGAACAGCTTTTAGACCAGTGACAAGACTCAACTTGATGTAGACACATTGAAAGCAATATTATTGATTAAAGTAAATTATGAAGGAAACTGCGGATTTTTATAAAATGCTTCAAAAGCATAAAAGACCTATTCAAAAAGATCCATAGTTCGGAAAAATATAAAAAGTTTTCTACTGGGTAATTTTAATGAATAAATTTTGAATTCATTTAAAAAAATACTGTGATTTTAATAATGTTCCTTTTAATAATATAAGTTAATTACCTGTGATAGGAAATTTTTATTTATTATAAATTATAATTATTTATTTTAACCCTTTCAGCCCGAAGACCGTATTATTCCGCAGAATTTTTTTTTACCAACTTCCGAAAACCGTGTTTTTACGACTGTGAAAAAAATCAACCGGCGATCACCGTGCAATGCCAATAAACACGTTTTATATTTTTAGGCGCCCTGAGCCCGAAGGCCGTTATTCTCCGTTAGAGAATTTTGCGGTGAACTGGCGATGACCGTGTTTTGGCATGCAACGAAGTCCGTATGCAACGAACACCGTACGCTGCCGTTTAATATGTGATGCGTAATAAAACGCCAAAGACAAGTTGAATCGTGTTTGCTATTTTATAGCCCAACTTATTGTATATTTTATAGTCATTTGAAGCCAAATTGTCAGTATTATCTAATACTGACAATTAAATTACTATACTAAATAATAAAAAAATTTCAAAAATAAGTTAATACATATTTATTTTTCTAACACCCTAATCAAAAAGAGAATTAAAATATTATACTTAGTAAAAACCAAGAAATTTATAATTCCATCTGCTAATTTTAGAGTACACGTAAAAGCACGTCGTTCGGTCTCAGAACTACGTGTTTTTTCCCGTTAATTTGACGCTAACGACGAAGACCGTACGAACACGGAACCCCTTAAAATCGTCCGGCATATGGGCATCTGCAGTAAAAAAATTGATGTGGAGTGTGAATTTTCACACATTTCAGGGTTTTGCAGGTATTTAATAACTGAATGATGATTATTTGGGATGCCAAAACAAATTTTATGTCAAAATATTTTTTTATGAATTTTAATTCGAATGCCTAATACCATTATTTAAGTTTCTAAATATGTGCAGTATCTTTTTTACATAGCAAGGTTCATTAAGATTTTGAAAATTGCGCCTATGGCTTCTATTGGTTGCTTAAATCATTAGCCCAGCCATCTGATTTCGTATACATCAAACAGAATTAAATTATAATTTCAACATTTTCCACTGGTTATTAAATTTACGCTTTTAAAAATTAAATGCAACATTTTACCAAAATATAACTAGAATATTTTGTCAAAATTCTACAAAAGAAAACTGCAAAAAAAAAACAAAAAAAATAAAATTGACAGGATTCGAACTCTAGTTTGCAAGTTACCTGTTTACAAATTAGAAAACCAATGATTAAACGCACATAGCTATGAGTGCTGACGTATCAACTTGGTTACATAGCGAATTAAATATTTAACATATTTTGGTTAAAAACACAAAAAATGCATTATTTTCCGAAAACATAATCTGATCAAAAATTCCTGTTGTACTATTCCGGTTCACACCAATATACATTACTTAGAATTTTTTCAGGTATTTAGTTTAAACCATCTGGGCTACAGGTGTGGGACAAAAAATTTTTTGCACAATTTTGACAAAAATCGTGTCAAAATAATTTATTTTGCAAAAATTAAATTTTGATCGTTAATCCACGTACTAAGGGCTTTCATTTGATACACTACTCAGAATTTTAAAAAAATATTTTTTTTTTTCGTTTATTACATATTTGTTTATATTTTTAGGGGGATATGTTTTTAGATGTTTTAGTATTTTTCCTATGTGTGGGTCAAAAAGTTGTACAAGCATGCCAAATTTCAACTCTCTAGGTTCAGTCGTTTGGCTACAATTTTTACCGAACAGACAGACAGACAGACAGACAGACAGACAGACAGACGACAAAATGACGATATAAGGGTTTTTTGGTCATACCTACAAAACCCTAAAAATGGCCCGGGCTGAAAGGGTTAAAAAATTGATGTGAAGTGTGAATTTTCACACATTTCAGGGTTTCGCAGGTATTAAGTAAGTGAACGATTATTATTTGGGATGCCAAAACAAATTTTATTGGTAAAATATTTATTTGTTAATTTTAAATCGCATGCCTGATACCATTATTTTGGATTCTAAATATGTGCAGTTTTTTTTTTTTTTATATAGCAAGGTTTATTAAGATTTTGAAAATTGCGCCTATGGCTTCCATTGGTTGTTTAAGTCGTAAGCTCCGTCCCTTTGATTTTGTATACATTCAAACATAGATTTAAATTATAATTTCAACACTTCCCACTGGTTATTAAATTTACGCTTCTAAAAATTAAATGCAACATTTGCCAAAATATAACTAGAATTTTGACAAAATAATTTAAATAAAATAAAAATGGAAAAAAAAAAACAGAAATAATAAAATTGACAGGAATCGAACAGTAGTTTGCAACTTAGGAAGCGAGAACGATACCATTAGACTACGGACGTTTACTCATTTGCTATGTTAAATAGTGAATTAAATATTTTACATATTTTAGTTAAAAACACAAAAAAAGCGTTATTTTCCGAAAACATAATCTGATAAAAAAATCCTGTTGTACTATTCCGGTTCAAACCAATGTACATTACTTAGAATTTTTTCAGGTATTTAGTTTAAACCATCTGGGCTACAGGTGTGGGACAATTTTTTTTGCACAATTTTGGCAAAAATAGCGTCAAAATAATTTATTTTGCAAAAATAAAATTTTGATCGTTAATCCACGTACTAAGGGCTTTCATTTGATACCCTACACAGAAATATATTTTTTTTTTTTTCGATTTGCACATATTTGTTTATATTTTTATGGGGATGTTTTTTAGATGTTTTAGTATTTTTGCTATGTGCGGGTCAAAGAGTTGTATAAGCATGCAAAATTTCAACTCTCTAGGTTTAGCCGTTTGGCTACAATTTTAACAGATAGACAGACAGACAGACGACAAAATGACGGTATAAGGGTTTTTGGTCATACCTACAAAACCCTAAAAAATGAATTAAACGATTACATTTGAATAATCAACCCCCCCCCCCCTCCGGTCTATGAGCTCCCGTCCCGAATTTTGAACTAAAAAATATGGTCACCTTACTAAACTGAATCTAAACTGAATTTTAGTATACATCTAAGTTTTTACTTAATTTTTTAAGGTTGAAAAATGATTTTATTAATTGTTTATAGTAATAAAAATGTTTGTATTGATTTATTACCTGAGTAGTTTCCTGTCCTAACATCTTTCTTACAATTTCTTTATTACATATTTAGTACTTCGTCCTTTTGCGCACTTAAAATACATGGAATCACAGACACTCCATTTTGCGATCTGGTCAGTGTCTAAAACCACTAGGAGAGGGAGGGGTGTTAATAGATAAGGCAAATTGACAACAACTGTCGGCGCAGAAGTCGAAGTCTCGTCATTTTAAAAATAATTTCAACCTTACATTTAGTTCAAACGTTCGTAACGGTTCAGTTGTGATATTTATAAAATATGGTCACCTTACTAAACTGCATCTTTAACGAATTTTAGTATACATTTAAGTTTTTATTTAATTTTTAGGGTTTTGTAGGTATGACCAAAAAATCCTTATACCGTCATTTTGTCGTCTGTCTGTTCGGTAAAAATTGTAGCCAAACGGCTAAACCTAGAGAGTTGAAATTTGGCATGCTTATACAACTCTTTGACCCGCACATAGGAAAAATACTAAAACATCTAAAAAACATATCCCCTAAAAATATAAACAAATATGTGCTCATCGAAAAAAAAAATATTTTTTTATAATTCTGAGTAGGGTATCAAATGAAAGCCCTTGGTACGTGGATTAACGATCAAATTTTTATTTTTGCAAACAAAATTATTTTGAAGCAATTTTTGCCAAAATTGTGCAAAAATTTTTTTGTCCCACACCCTGTAGCCCAGATGGTTTAAACTAAAAATCTGAAAAAATTCTAAGTAATGTACATTGGTGTGAACCAGAATAGTTCAACAGGAATTTTTGATCAGATTAGGTTTTTGGAAAAAAACGCATTTTTTGTGATTTTTGGCTAATAATGTACACAAGTTATAGCTTTGTAACAAGCAACACTCTAACGTGTGTGTTGGTCTAGTGGTATTTGACGCCGACTTTTCACCCATGTAACCTGATCCGATAGGGATCGAACCCTGGAGAAGAGACTATATATATATATATGTTAGGGTCAAAACTAGTTCTTGGACCTCCTTTGTAATATGTTGCGTTAGTAACCATAACATAATAACATATATGTGACAGATTGTAAATAGACGTAGTAATAAACGCTTATATGTGCTTGGATTTGTGTGTTTTAATTGATGTTATCATAAACGCTATAAAGCGTTCTAACATCAGAAGTGGGATGCCTACACCTACAACTAATTTTGGCCAGTATTTGTTGTTCCATACATAAAATATTTTGAAAATGATTAAAATGAAAAAAACAAAAAAATGACAGAAAGATTGACAGTTGCAAAAATAAATTGAAATGTCAAAATTGGCTGACAAGAGTTTTGAAAATGGAAAATACAAGTGCTATATTATAATTAAACTGTAAAAAATAATTAACTCCAAAACATTGCGTACCCATATTATGGTGAGCTACAGTGATACGTAGAAGTTGAAATGTTCTAGAAAGAATTTGGATAAAGTACATTAAAACTAATAGCAAGGACTGGAAAACACTACAAGATGCAAATAAATTTTTCGATAACATTGCAAAGGTTAAATAAAGAATAAGCTAAAGGTAGTATAGAAATTTGACGCCAAATTATAAGAGAATAATGAGGTATGGTATTTATAATTTGTTCTTGATAATTTAGAAATTTTGGATAAAGACTTAACAAGGTAATTCAAAGAATTTTTGTTGGAGTTTTTATTAATTATATTCCTTGTATGGAATCATATTAGATAAGATTATATTTTGCATTGGCAGATGACAGATGACAAATGACAGATAATAGTAGTTGTCATTTTTATTTTGACAGTTTTACCAAGTTTTTTGTGTATGTTTTCTAAATTTTGCATTAATGAATTACAGAATTATGGTCTCAATAAAAGTGTGTTATTTCTTTACGAAATATATTGAAACCTTCAAGTATTCAAAATATCACTGGTATTGGCATTTTAAATACGCAAATCGAACAATTTTATTATTATTATGAGTATGCTAAAAAGAAAAGATTTTATAATTTCAGAAAACTAGCTTTAACAGAAATGCAAATTAAAAAAAAAAAAAAAATTAAGTCAAAATGAACGTAAAAATTTTAGTTCTCCCAAGTTCAATAATACAAAAGTACTAAGTTAAGTTTTTAACTGATGTGGTAATTGTGGAAACACAGACAAAAATTGACAGCCGAAAGGTGTCAAAGTTGTCTTGTAAGGTGTCAAAGATGTCTTGCTCTTAGGTCTGTACTAATGGTACATATTGGACGAATGTGCTAATATAAATGACAGATTTTACAATTAATGCACATGCTATGTAATACTAAATGTGAACGATGTAATACTGTGCACATTGCTTGCACAGATCTTTTGTTACAGCTATTGCAGGTTTAGAACATATTTTAGAGGCGGGAGATAAATTCATTTAATGTATTCTTTGTTCTTTGAAGATCTTCAACCAGGACTAAAACAGTGGGAACCGTAGGGTTCTGCTTAATTTTACTTGTTTTACCAATGCGATTGATAACAGATCAAGGTGTAATTTACTTGAAATGGCAAATGTAATGATCTGAAGAGAAATAATAATAAAAAAATGTCAGAATGGACGAGCGTTTGTCTATTGACTGACAAATAGTACGAAGGTAACTAGTTAGATGATGATGATTAAAAGTGACGATGATTAAAGTGGTAAGAGATATATTATTGCTTTGATTAAATGAGAAGGCACGTTGCTTGTGGGATAATAAGGTACTGAGTAGGAAGCAGCGACAGTCACTGAGCTTGTTGGGTACTGTAGACAACCTGTAATGAAATGAACTGATTGATAGTTGATTTGAGAATTGATAGCTTGTTGAGTACCGCAAGACACACTGGTCGTTTTTGTTTTGTTGGCTCCGGATGGTCAGGGACCTCAAGGAGTTCAGAGGAACTCTGGATGGTCAGGGACCTCAAGGAGATGTGTTTGTTTTGTTTGACTCTGGATGGTCAGGGACCTCAAGGAGTTCAGAGGAACTCTGGATGGTCAGGGACCTCAAGGAGTTGTTGGACCTAAAATGGTCGTGTTTGTTTTGTTGAATCTGGATGGTCAGGGACCTCAAGGAGTTCAGAGGAACTCTGGATGGTCAGGGACCTCAAGGAGATGTGTTTGTTTTGTTCGACGCTGAATGTTCAAGGACCTCAAGGAGTTCAGTGAAACTCTGGATGGTCAGGAACCTCAAGGAGACGGGCAAAACAAACATTATGTTTTCGTTTACTCTGTTTTATTTTGCAGTTATTAAATTCTGAAGATGCCGCGAGGACGTGGCAGGAGCAGGACGGCCGTGTTAGGATAATAAATTGTTTTATTTTCAGTTAAATTTAGATGAAGCCGCGAGGACGCGGCTAGATCAGGACGGCCGTGTTAGGGTCAAAACTAGTTCTTGGACCTCCTTTGTAATATGTTGCGTTAGTAACCATAACATAATAACATATATGTGACAGATTGTAAATAGACGTAGTAATAAACGCTTATATGTGCTTGGATTTGTGTGTTTTAATTGATATTATCATAAACGCTATAAAGCGTTCTAACATATATATATTTTTTAAAAGTTCTATATTGTTTAAATTATTTTTTCAAAATTCTAATTATATTTTGGCAAATGTTGCATTTAATTTTTAAAAGCGTAAATTTAATAGCCAGTGGAAATTGTTTAAATTATAATTTAATTCTGTTTCAATGTACACGAAATCAGAGGGGCGGAACTTATAACAACCAATGGAAGCCATAGGCGCAATTTTGAAATTCTTAATGAACCTTGCTATATAAAAAAAATACTGCACATATTTAGAAACCTAAATAATGGTATTAGGCGTTCGAATTAAAATTAACAAAAAAAATATTTTAATATAAAATTTGTTTTCGCATCCAAAATAATCATCATTCACTTACTAAATACCTGCAAAACCCTGAAATGTGTGAAAATTCACACTTCACATCAATTTTTTAAGGTTGAAAAATGATTTTATTAATTGTTTATAGTAATAAAAATATTTGTATTGATTTATTACCTGAGTAGTTTCCTGTCCTAACATCTTTCTTACAATTTCTTTATTACATATATAGTACTTCGTCCTTTTGCGCACTTAAAATACATGGAACCACAGTCACTCCATTTTGCGATCTGGTCAGTGTCTAAAACCACTAGGAGGGTGGAGGGGTGTTAATAGATAAGGCAAATTGACAACAACTGTCGGCGAAGAAGTCGAAGTCTTGTCATTTTAAAAATAATTTCAACCTTACATTTAGTTCAAACGTTCGTAACGGTTCAGTTGTGATATTTTTAAAATATGGTCACCTTACTAAACTGCATCTTTAACGAATTTTAGTATACATTTAAGTTTTTATTTAATTTTTTAAGGTTGCAAAATGATTTTATTAATTGTTTATAGTAATAAAAATATTTGTATTGTTTTATTACCTGAGTAGTTTCCTGTCCTAACATCTTTCTTACAATTTCTTTATTACATATATAGTACTTCGTCCTTTTGCGCACTTAAAATACATGGAATCACAGTCACTCCATTTTGCGATCTGGTCAGTGTCTATAACCACATGAGAGGATAAATCTGACGCTCGATTGACACATGTGCGCATACTTCAAAATGATCTTGAGCGGAGATTAAAAATATAATATTCTGATTTATTGTGGATATATTTAAGATTATCATTAATACATCAATAATAAGACAATAGTAATTATCAATTTATTATTTATTTATTTATTTATTTAATAGAACAGCACGTAGCTAATATGAACAATAATACAAAACAAGAAAAAACAAAAAAAACAAAAGGAACAAATATCACAGTGTTGTCGATAGTCATAAAATTATTGTTAAGCAACAAATAATTCATTCTTAAATTATAATTTGCTTAAATAAATACAAAGGAGATAAAATGAATGAAATTACACGCGTGTGTGTGTGTGTTACTACTCACACAGTTAAGACAAAAAAAAGTTACTTCTGTATTTTTTCAATAATATTTTCTTCCTCTTGCGTTGTCGGTTTTTTAAAATATGCGACTTCTTAATTTTTTTCCTGGTACTAAATATAGAAATTTGTTTATTAATTTTTTTATTACTTGGTTCAAATGTTGTCGTATCTAGTTGGTGTTTCAGTTTTTTATTTTCTTTGTTAATTTCTAAACATTTTCTATAAGTATAAGCCCAAAGATTGGGCTTCTCATAATAATTTGTGAAAAATTATTCACCAAATATTTTCATGTCATTGTCCGAAAGTAAAAAACTATTGCTTTTGGTAACATTTCTATAAATTTTGATTCTTCAAGGGTTATTTCTAAAGTTTTTAAAGTTTGGTGCCCATCACTGCACACCAGGCATTATAAAACACTTCATTTATATCGGATATAGAAAATTGCAATTTATTAAACCGATTTTTTTTGAAAATTTTACGAAAAAAAAAAAAATCATAAACAGTAGTGTCCTGCCTGTTTGTAAACATACATGATGCAGGAAACCCCTCGCCATATTCGTCGATTACCATTAAAGTTTATCTTAGGAATACTTTTTAAATGGACATTTAAATTATATTGTTTTGAAAATATTTTATTGCAAATTAATCACATCACAGACATTTTCAATGTATTTAAAAATGTGTGCGCTGCATATAAGTACATGTAAACACAACAGTGGTTTCCTCGTTTCCCGGTATACTGGAACGCATGCGTATATGTGTCAATCGAGCGTCAGATTTATCCTCTCATGTCATTTGGTCACACAAATTTGCAGCGTAGGCAACACTTCTGACTCCTGTGTAGGTGGGTAGTAGAAACACAGAAGAAATGCGGCACAGGTACACTGGACGGATGAATCCTGAGGCATATGCAACACTTCTGACTTATGTGCGAATTATAGTATTTATTTTATTTTATTTATTTATTCAGGAGGGTTAACCAACAGAAACGTCCTAATAGACGGTCCCAATTACAGGTAAAGTAGATAATACACAGTATAAAAAATAAATGTGTTACATTAAATGTCTTACAGAAGAAAATATATATATACAGTCGATTCCGCTTAATTAGGACACATCGGGACTTAGGCATTTTGGCCCAATTAAGCGGCTGCCCCAATTAAACGAATTTCACATAAAATTAAACAATGCATATTTTTCTTTCAATAATTTTATTTTATAAACTCTTGGATAAAACTATAAATTACATATAACCAAACCAGTGGCGAAGGGAAACCTCCGCTAGACTTGCCCTCCCATAAAAAAATATTAAAAAAATTAAATATTTAGATAAATCTTCAAAAATACATCAAATTATGTTCAATACAAATTTTTGTCAAAGGCTTGCTTTACTTGTTACGAATTAATTATCATGACCATAGAAACGTTACATATAAATATGAAAAAATTTATGTGAAGTGTGAATCTTCACACATTTCTGGGTTTTGCAGGTATTTAGTAACTGAATGATGATTATTTGGGATGCCAAAACAAATTTTATGTCAAAATATTTTTTTATGAATTTTAATTCGAATGCCTAATACCATTATTTAAGTTTCTAAATATGTACAGTATTTTATTTATACAGCAAGGTTCAGTAAGATTTTTAAAATTGCGCCTATGGCTTCCATTGGTTGCTTATATCATAAGTCCCTCCCTCTGATTTCGTCACAGAATTAAATTATAATTTCAACACTTCCCTCTGGTTATTAAATTTACGCTTTTAAAAAATAAATGCAACATTTACC
Organism: Liopterus haemorrhoidalis; assembly: GCA_963971575.1. Lineage (NCBI taxonomy): Eukaryota > Metazoa > Arthropoda > Insecta > Coleoptera > Dytiscidae > Liopterus > Liopterus haemorrhoidalis. Next base: position 20,099,131 of record OZ020625.1, read on the forward strand.
AAAATATAACGAATTTTGACAAAATAATTTAAACAAAATAGAAATGCAAAAAAAAAAAAAAACAATAAAATTAACAGGATTCGAACTCTGCAACGTTCGCACTGCAATTTACAAAGTGCGTTACGAAACCATCTGAGCTACCAGAGTTTCTTATCTGAAGTGTTACATAGCGAATTATATATTTAACATATTTTAGTTAAAAACACAAAAAATGCGTTATTTTCTAAAAACATAATCTGATCAAAAATTCCTGTTGTACTATTCCGGTTCACACCAATGTACATTACTTAGAATTTTTTCAGATTTTTAGTTTAAACCATCTAGGCTACAGGGTGTGGGACAAAAAATTTTTTGCACAATTTTGGCAAAAATCGCATCAAAATAATTTATTTTGCAAAAATAAAATTTTGATCGTTAATCCACGTACTAAGGGCTTTCATTTGATACCCTACTCAGAATTTAAAAAAAATATTTTTTTTTTTTGATGAGCACATTATTGTTTATATTTTTAGGGGGATATGTTTTTTAGATGTTTTAGTATTTTTCCTATGTGTGGGTCAAAGAGTTGTATAAGCATGCCAAATTTCAACTCTCTAGGTTTAGCCGTTTGGCTACAATTTTTACCGAACAGACAGACAGACAGACAGACAGACAGACAGACAGACAGACAGACAGACAGACAGACAGACAGACAGACAGACAGACAGACAGACGACAAAATGACGGTATAAGGGTTTTTTGGTCATACCTACAAAACCCTAAAAATTGAGAATTTTTCGTTTTATCAACAAACGTCACAAAGAAAAGTTATTATGGTCTATTTCAAAGTAGAACAAAGTAGATAGCGCTGCGAACCGAGTACGATTTACACTGATCAAATACAGTATAGCAGGAAATTTAAAATAAGTTACAACTAGGGCATGGGCGTAGCAACTGGGTTAGCAAGTGATTTTTTTTTTTTAATATAAAAAAGGTTAATAAGATATTGAAATAAACAAAGCAGATAATACACTTACGTTATTTATGCGACATACATTCAGTTTAATGGGAAATTTGAAAAAAATATTAATTTTAAAAATTATGTACTTTATATAAAAAGAGAGATTTGGCTAAAAGAGTTTAAACAAAGCAATAAAACAAACAATATATCTTCAGAGCTAAAGTTTCTTATTTAAATAATTATTGTAAATAAAAATTAAAAGTATATGTATATATGAAGGTCTAAAAATTATATCAATAACTTCTTCTTTGGGCACAATCAGCTGGGCTGTCTTTTGGCCTCACATTAGTCCTCTCTCTTGATCTGTTAAATGTCAAATGTCAAAAAATATTTATATGTCAGATAACCTAAAAATATATATAACTGCGTAAAAGCAAATTACATGGAGAATTTTCTCCATAAAATCTACGCCAAGAATATAAATAAAAGTCTAACTATGTAAATAATAACAAAATATATGAGAAAAATTAAATAATATAAATAATATATATTTCCAATGTACGACACTGAACATCTGTCAACTTGGACTAAAAACAATATTTTTACAGTGTAATAGGGATGACGATTTAAACCAATCCGAAGCAAGGACAAACAGCTCCTATCTTCTTACACACATTTTTCTACTTTGAAATAGACCATAGTTATTGCATTTATAGTAACTTTTGTTCAATAAATTTTTTCGAAATATTTTTCTTTTGCTAAATATTCGCAAAAATCTTAAAATCGACACGAGTAAACTCCCATTTCTATTCAAACGATCTTTATAAAAAACAATAGGGTTCTTCCCATTTAATAGGAGAATTTTTTAGTACCAAAACAAATTCTCTAAGTTGAACCGTTCTTGAGTTATCGTGTATACATACAGGCACACACACAGACACACACACAGACACACACACACAGACACACACACAGACACACAGACACACAGACACACACACAGACACACACACATACGGACGGCACTTCGAAAATAGGTTTTTTGGATTCCCTGGACCATGAAACGTGGTCATCAGTCAAAATCTCGACATCGAAAATTTTCGCGATTACAATACTTGCCCGTTATATATTAAGGTCGGGCAAGTAAAAATGAGACTTGGAAACATTTTAAATAATTTTACAAAAATTTTTCGAAATATTTTCGTTTTATCAAAAAACGTCTCAAATAAAAGTTATTAGTTATTGCATTTATAGTAACATTTGTTCAATAAATTTTTTAGAAATATTTTTCTGTTGCTAAATATTCGCAAAAATCATAAAATCGACACGAGTAAACTCCCATTTCTAGTCAACCGATTTTCATAAAAAACAATAGGGTTCTTCCCATTTAATAGGAGAATTTTTTAGTACCAGAACGAACTCTTTAAGATAAACCGTTCTTGAGTTATCGTGTATACATACAGACACACACACAGACACACAGACACACACACATACGGACGGCACTTCAAAAATAAGTTTTTTGGATTCCCTGGACCATGAAACGTGGTCATCAGTCAAAATCTCGACATCGAAAATTTTCGCGATTACAATACTTGCCCCTTATATATTAAGGTCGGGCAAGTAAAAACATAAACTTTTAAGAAAAAATAATAATAAATTCCAAAATAAAATAATAAATAGGTACATACAATTTAATTCAATGCAAAAATGCGTCAAGTGTAGTCGTGTCTTTTGTTTTTGTAACATTTCACTACTACAAAATCAGCACAGGTATTCAGTGCGGATGTAGGGCTCCCTTCATTTCCTTCCTGCATAAAATAACGCTGTAATATTAAATTCTTTGTACATATTTTTTCTTGAGAATATGTGTAACATAATATGTACTGTGATCTTAAATTTACTGTCCCAATAAAGCGGAATGTTGTCCCAATTAAACATGTAAATTTACTGTTGGTTCCTTGGTTTGGTTTCTGTTCTTTGGTATTTGGCCCAAATAAGCGGCAGCCCCAATTAAGCGGTGACCCAATTAAGCGGAATCGTCTGTACTAGCAAATATATATATATATATATATATATATATATATATATATATATATATATATATATATATAATATATACTAGCTGAAAACTCGTGCTTCGCGACGGTATATTGATGGTCTACTTAGCACAGGAAATATGAAGGGTTTCTCCCGAATTTCATTTCTCTTTATAAAATCCAGAAATAGGTTTTTCGGTATTTGCATGGGTAGTCTTTGTTAACAAAAACCAAGTCGATATCTTATTGGTCCTAAGACATATTAAGGAATACTGGGAATCATATTTCACCCCTTTTCACCCTTTAGGGGTGAAATTTTAAAAAGCTGTCAAATCCATTTCGAGATATTTTAAAAAGACACCTATGTGCAAAAAAGTAATTTTGCAACTAACCGAACACGGGAAATACGACGGGATGTATAATTCACCTCGATTGTAGGTGATTTAGGGGTTGATTAGGAGTTGATTAGGATAAAATCCTGAAATGAGTTTTTCGGTATTTGTATGGGCAATCTTCGTAAGCAAAAAGCAAGTCGATTACTTATTGGTCCTAAGAGATATTAAGGAATCTTTGAAATCCCAATTCACCCCTTTTCACCCTTTAGGGGTGAAATTTTAAAAAACTGTTAAAACCATTTCGAGATATTTTAAAAATACACCTATATGCCCAAAAGGTATGTTATAAGTCAACAAACGCAGGAAATACTTTTTAGGGGTTGATTAGGACAAAATACTGAAATAGGTTTTTCGGCATTTGTATGAGTAATCATTGTAAGAAAAAACCAAGTCGATATTTTATTGGTCCTAAGTCTTAAGAGATATTAAGAAATCCTTGAATTCACATTTCACCCCTTTTCACCCTTAAGGGATGCAATTTTAAAACGCTATATACGCTATATACGTCAATATTATTTCGAGATATTTTATAAACACACTTATGTGTAAAAAGTATGAAGTACCTCGGACATGTTCTAACGAGGAACAACAGAGCAGAGCAGCATGTTAGAGAAAGGGTGAAAAAAGCAAGAATAGTTATGGGGAAGCTATGGAGCATAGGAGAGAGGAGATTTGACGACGATATCAGGTGGAGGATGAAATTGTTTGACGGGATAGTGAAAAGTATCCTCATGTACGGAGTAGAGATCTGGGGATGGAAAGAATGGGAGATAGTAGAAAGGGTACAATAGGGATACATGAGATGGATTATGGGTTTAGACAGAACGACACCAGGATATATAGTGAGAGAGGAAATGAAGAGGGAAAAGCTGAGAGTAGGATCCGGGGCGAGGGCGGCGAAGTACGAGGAGAAAATCAGAAGGGACGAAAGAAGGAAGATATTAAGAGAAGGCTGGGAAGAGAGAATGAAAGAAGAACAAAAGGGTAAACTGTCGGAATGGGGAGAAACAAGGAAAGTTTATTATTGGAGATGTGGGATGGACATAAGGGAAGCTGAGCGAAAGAGAAATGGAGGAAGAAACATAGTAGAAGAATTGAGGAGGAGAGACAAGGAGGTACAGGAGCAGGAAAGAACAGTAAGAATAGACAATTCAAGGAATGTGAAAAGGTATAGAGAGATAAGGACGGTCGGAATACCTAAATATTTGAAAGGAAGGAGAGGAAAGGCCGCGGGCAGAGTTAGAAGGATTGCCAGATTAAGATGTGGAAATGAAGAACGGAGTAATAGGTATTGGGCAAACCCAGAGGATAGGATAAGCAGAATGTGCAGGGAGGAGGAAGAATCCTTGGAACACCTAACGAAAAGATGTGGAAAGATGACAAAATAGGAGGGAGAGATAAAGGAGCTGTTGAGTGAAGAAGGAAAGGGAGAAAGATGGGTGAGAGTACTCGAGGAAAGAAGGAAGGAATGCGGAAAGGCAAGACAGAACCGAGAACAGGAAGAAAGAGAGAGGCAAAGGAGGATGAAAGAAAAGAGGGAAGAGAAGCGAAGAAAGAAGAGAAGAAGAACTGGAGTCAAGAAGGAAGGAGACCGGAGACGGAAGCCGAAAAGAGAATAGGAAGAAAGAGAGGAACACCGGAGGAAGAATGTAGAAGAAGAAGAAGAAAGAATGTCATAAAATGTACTATTTTATTATTATATGATTTTCCAATTGTACTAGTTAAAACCCTAAACGCCGCAAGGCCTAGGGGAAATAAAGAATTATATATATATATATATATACTAGCTGAAAACCCGTGCTTCGCTACGGTATATTGATGGTCTCATTGGCATAAAATCCGCAGTTTGTTTTTAAACTTGTGTATGGGTAACCTTTGTAACAAAAAATCTAGTCGATATCTCATCTGTCTTAAGAGATATTGAGGAAACCGTGAAAAAATATTTTACTCCTTTTCACCAGATAGGGGTCGAACTTGAAAAAATCCTTTCTTAGTGGGTTCTTACTTCATACTGAAAAATGTACTCTCCGAATTTTTTATTTTTAACAAAAAAATACTAATTTACCCTTTAGGAGTGAAAGAAAACTGTCAAACTGTGAAAACATATATGCCAAAATGGAATGTTATAACTCAACAACCGCTGGAAATACAAAGGGTTCTATAATTCACCCCGAATGTAGATTCACCCCTTTAGAGGTTGATTAAGATAAAATCCTGAAATTAATTTTTCGGCATTTGTATGGGTAATCTTTATAAGCAAAAACCAAGTCTATATCTTATTGATCCTAGAAGATATTAAGGCGTCCTTGAAATCACAATTCTCTCTTTTCACCCTTTAGGGGCGATATTTGTTAAAGGTAAAAAACTGTTAAAACCATTTCGACACATTTTAAAAAGACACAGGAAATACGACGCGATATATAATCTACCCCGTTTGTAGAATCACCCCTTTAGGGGTTGATTAGGACGTAATCCTGAAATTAGTTTTTCGGCATTTGTATGGATAATTTTTGTAAGCAAACACCAAGTCGATATCTTATTGGTCCTAAAAGAATTAAGGAATTACTGAAATCACATTTCACCCCTTTTCACCCTTAAGGGGTGAAATTAAAAAAAAAAAAATCAAAATCATTTCGAGATATAAAAAAAAAAACACCTATGTGCCAAAAAGTAATGTTGCAACTAAACGAACACAGGAAATGCGACGGGATGTATAATTCATCCCGATTGTAGATTCACCCCTTAAGGGGTTGATTAGGACAAAATCCAAAAATTGGTTTTTCGGTATTTGCATGGGTAGGTTATGTAAGCAAAAACCAAGTAGATATCTTATTGGTCCTAAAAAATGTTAAACAATCCTTGAACACATTTTACCTTTTAGGGGTTAAATTTAAAAAAATTGTCAAAACATTTCGAGATATTTTAAAAATACGCCTATGTGCCTAAAAGAAACCTTATATCTCAACAAACACAGGGAATACGACGGGATGTATAATTCACCCTAATTGTAGATCCACCGTTTAGGGGTTGATTAGGACAAAAATCCTGAAATATATTTTTCCGTATTTGTATGGGTAATCTTTGTAAGCAAAAAGCAAGTCGATATCTTATTGGTCCTAAGAGATATTAAGGAATCCTTGAAATCACAATTCACCCCTTTTCACCCTTTAGGGGGTAATTTTAAAAAAATGTCAAAACTATTTCGAGATATTTTAAAAAGATATCTATGTGCCAAAAAGTAATGGTGCAACTAAGCGAACACAGGAAATACGGCGGGATGTATAATTCAACCCGATTGCAGATCCACCCCTTAAGGGGTTGATTAGGGCAAAATCAAAAAATTGGTTTTTCGGCATTTGCAAGGGTAGTTTTTGTAAGCAAAAACCAAGTCGATGTCTTATTGGTGTTAAAAAATATTAAACAATCCTTGAAATCACATTTCACCCCTTTTCGCTTTTTAGGGGTTAAATTTAAAAAAGTTGTCAAAACCATTTCGAGATATTTTAAAAAGACGCCTATGTGCCAAAAAGAAACCTTATATCTCAGGGAATACGACGGGATGTATAATTCACCCCGATTGTAGATCCATCCTTTAGGGGTCGATTAGGACAAAATCCTGAAATATATTTTTCGGTATTTGTATGGGTAATCTTTGTAATCAAAAAGCAAGTCAAAATCTTATTGGCCCTAAAAGATTTAAGGTAACCTTGAAATAACAATTCACCCCTTTTCACCCTTTAGGGGTGAAATTTTAAAAAACTATCAAAACCTTTTCGAGATATTTTAAAAAGACGCCTATGTGCTAAAAAGTAATGTTGCAACTAAACGAACACAGGAAATACAACGGAATGTATAACTCACCCCGATTGTAGATCCACCCCTTTAGGGGTTGATTAGGACAAATTCCTGAAATAAGTTTTTCGGTAATTGTATGGATAATCTTTGCAAGCAAACAGTAAGTCCATATCTTATTGGTCCTAAGAGATATTAAGGAATCCTTGAAATCACAATTCACCCCTTTTCAACCCTTAGGAGTGAAATTTTAAAAAACTGTCATACCCGTTTCGAAATATTTTAAAAAGACACCTATGTGCTAAAAAGTAATGCTGCAACTTATGAACACAGGAAATACGACGGGATGTATTATTCACCCTGATTGTAGATCCACCCCTTTAGGGGTTGATTAGGACAAAAACCTGAAATATGTTTTTCGGTATTTGTATAGGTAATCTTTGTAAGCAAAAAGCAAGTCGATATCTTATTAGTATATAGTAAGACAATTAAGGAATATTAAGAAATTTACAATTCACCCCTTTTCACCCTATAGGGGTGAAATTTTAAAAAACTACCAAAACCTTTTCGAGATATTTTAAAGGACTCCTATGCGCTAAAAAGTAATATTGCAACTAAACGAACACAGTAGGGATTGTATACCGGTTTACCGGTTTACCGGTTAACCGGTAAATTGACAAAAAAAACGTTCGGTAAATTTACCGGTAAATTACAAAAATTTACCGGTAGTAAAAAAAGGTAAGTGTAAGTAACAATATACCTAATTATTAATTTTATGGGAGATATTTTTTGTGTAATTTTAAATTAAACTAATTTGGGTTTAAGAGCCGCTGTAAATCGTACAGAAACCGCCAGTTAGCACATGTATGTGATTTGTGCAGTCTGCACGCTGCGTTTTTTTGTGATTTTTAAAAGTTTAAAATCGTTACAATCAACCTTTTTCTTAAAGAGTAAGTAAATATCTTCTTTTTTAATATTGAAAAAAAAATAATATGTAAATATTTCACGTCTTTTTTAAATTAATAGCAATTTTGAATACACCACATTATGACACGACACTAAACTAATGCAATATTATTGTAAAATAACATTAAAATTTGAACCTTAAATAAATCTTTTACTTCTAACAACTGTTTAAAATAATTAAATACAAATATTTAATACAAGATTCTAATATTATGCCTTAAGATTGTGCAAAATACATATTGGTAATCAATAAAATGGTATTAGGTAATAGGTACTATATACTATATACTAGCTGAGTACCCGTGCTTCGCTACGGTATATTGACGATTTGCCATCATCGTGCAATTATTATAAGTCATGGTTCTTTATAGATCACATTGCTGACTCTCTCCTCAGGTGTAGATTCATCCCGTTACAGGCTCATTAGTGTAAAAATCGCAGTTTGTTTCTAAACATGTGCACGGGTAACTTTTATAAGCAAAAACCTAGTCGATATCTCATCTGTCCTAAGAGATATTGAGGAATCCGTGAAAAAACATTTTACTCCTTTTCACCCCATAGGAGTCGAAAAATCCTTTCTTAGTGGGTTCTTACGTCATATCGAGAAATGTACTCTTGGAATTTCTTATTTGTAATCAAAAATTCTTTAGCAATGAAATTTAAAAAACAGTCAGAACACTATCGAAAGATTTTAAAAAGTCACCTATATGCCAGAAAGGAATGTTATAACCAGTGGCGGCGCTAGCGGGGAGTCCAGGGGGTCCGGGCCCCCCTAAAAGTGGCTCTGGCCTCCAGTTGGCCCCTAGAATTGCTTGGAAAAAAATATATTTTAGAAGTGAGGACCTTTTTTTTTTAGGTCATTACTTGTATTTTCATATGTAAATGATAAAAAAATATTTCCTGGCCCCACCAAATTTAACTCAAATTTTTTTGTCCCCCCCCAGATTTTAAGAGCTAGCGCCGCTACTGGTTATAACTCAAGAAGCACAGGAGATATAAAGGGTTCGATGCTTAGGTTATTGAAGGAATATTTTTCCGGAATTTCAAGCATCTAATCAAAAATATACCTATTTAGCCCTTTATAGATAAAAAAAAAAAACGTTTAAAAGACTTTCTAAAGATATAAAAAAATTATATACCAAAAAGGAATGATATAACTCAACAAACAAATAAGTTACGAAACATTATATAAGTCGCCCTGATTTAATGTAGATTCGCCCCGTTAAGTGTTGAATGCAGTAAAATCTTAAATTACATTTTTATGCATGCGTACGGGTAACCATAGTAAGTAAAAAGCAAGTCGTTATTTCATCAAGATATATTAAGAAATCCGTTTTCACCCTCTAGGGGTTGAATTTCGAGAAATCTCTTCTTAGTGGTTGCTTACGTCATGGAAGAAATACAGTTCTCGAATTTCAATTGTCTACTAAAAAATACCAATGTACCAATGTAATTTAGGGAAGTATTAAAAATGCAATTTAGGGGTAAAAAAAAAACGGTCAAAATGAAATGATCTTGAAACTAATGATTAATTAAAATTACACCTAAATGCGAAAAAGTACAACATAGTTATAGTACAACAAAGGCAGAAGCTACAAACGGTTCTATAATTCACCCCGAATCTAGAATCGCTCCTTTAGGGATTGATGATTAGAGCAAAATCCTGAATTTAATCCCAATCAATATACCATTGGACCTAAGAGATAATGAACAATCCGAGGGAAAACATTTTATCACTTTTCATCCCCTAGGGATCGAATTTCGAAAAATTCCATATAAGCGGGTGCTTGCGACATGGAGGGAATATATTTCCTAGATTTCATATCTCTATGTCAAGGGACGTTCTTTCGAATAAAAAATACCAATTTACCCCTTTAGGGAAGAAATTTAAAAAACTTTCAAAACGCTTTCTAAATATTTTAATTAGAAAATTATGTACCAAAATGGAATGCTATAACTCAGGAAATACAAAGGGCGTCTATATTCACCGCAAATATAGATTCACCACTTTAGGGGTTGATTAGGGCAAAATCCTGAATTATTGTTTCAAACATTTGTATGGGTAACCTTTGTAATCAAAAATCAAGTCAATATCTCATTGGTCCTAAGGTATATTGAGGAATCCTTCAAATCACATTTCACCCCTAAGGGCTCGAATTTCGGAACATCTCTTCTTTGTGGGTGCTTACATCACGGAAGGAATATATAATACTTCCCGAATTTCATGTCTCTATATCCAAGGGAAGTTCTATCGAATATAAATACCCATTTACCCCTGACATTTACATTTAGAGATGAAATTTTAAAATACTGTCAAAACTATTTCGAGATATTTGAAAAAGACACCGGTATGCCAAAAAGGAATGTTATAATTTAATAAACGCAGGCATATGACGGGTTGATTCGGACAAAATCCTGAAATAAGTTTTTCGGGATTGTATGGGTAATCTTTGTAAGCAAAATCCAAGACGATATCTTATTGGTCCTAAGAGGTATTGAGGAATCCTTGAAATCACGTTTTTCCCTTTTCACTTCTTAGGGGTGGAATTTCGAAAAATCCCGTCTTTGTGGGTGCTTACGTCATGGAGGGAATATGCTTCACGAATTTTATTTATCTGTGTCCAAGGGATGTTCAATCGAATATAAAATTCCCATCAACTCCTTAAGGGTGAAATTTTAAAAACTGTCAATACCATTTCAATTTATTTTGAAAACACCTATCTTATTGGTCCGTAAAGATATTTAGGAATCCTTGAAATTACATTTCACCCCTTAGAGGTTGAATTTCGAAAAATCCCGTCTTAGTGTATGCTTACCTCATGGAGGAAATATACTTTGGGAATATCTTGTATCTATGTCCAAGTGATGTTCTATCAAATAAAAAATATCCTTTTACCCCTTAAGGGGTGAAATTTTGAAAAACTGTCAAGACATCTATATGCCAAATAGGAATTTAATAACTCAACAAACTCAGAAAATACGTTGGGTTCTATAATTCTCCCTAATTGTAGATTCACCCTTTTAGGGGATGATTAAGACAAAATCTTGAAAAAGGTTTTTTAACATTTATAAGGATAATCTTTATAAGCAAAAACCAAGGCGGTGTATTATTGACCTAAAAGAAATTAAGGAATCCGTGTAAACACATTTCACCCCTTGTCACCCCTGAGAGGTCGAATTTCGAAAAATCTCTTCTTAGGGGGTTCTTAAGTCATAAAAGGGATATACTCTCCGAATTTTATGTTTCTTTGTCTAGACGAAATTCTATCGAATAAAAAATACCAATTTACCCCTTTAGGGGTGAAAATTAAAAAAACGGTCAAAACACTTTCTAAATATTTTAAAAAGGCACCTATAATCCAAAAAGGAATTTTATAACACAATAAACTCAGAAGATGCGAAGGGTTCTATAATTCACCCTGATTGTAGATTCACCCCTTTAGGGGTCGATTAGAACAAAATCCTGAAATAAGTTTTTTAATATTTACATGAGTAATCATTGTGAGCAGAAACCAAGTCGATATCTTATTGGACCTAAGAGATATTAAGAAAACCGTGAAGCCACATTTTACCCCTTTTAACCCTCTTTTCACCCACTTAGAGGATGAGTTTCGAAAAATCCGTTCTTAGTGGGTGCTTACGTCATGGAGGGAATATACTCGCCAAATTTCATGATTGTAGGTTCCGTGGTTTGGGCTGGGCGTTGATTATGAGTAGGTAGCTTAGTTACGATTTTATATATATAGACTAGCTGAGTACCCGTGCTTCGCTACGGTATACTGACGGACGCATTAGTGTAAAATCCTCAGTTTGTTTTTAAACATGTGTATGGGTAACCTTTGTAAGCAAAAACCTAGTCGATATCTCATCTGTCCTATCAAGAGATATTGAGGAAACCATGAAAAAACATTATACCCTTTTACACTATATAGGGCTCGAACTACTGAGTAAAAAAAACTGTAAAACTTTTTAAACATTTTAGAAAGACATATATATGTTAAAAGGAATATTATAACTCAACAAACGAAGAAAATGCGAAGAGTTTTATAATTCTTCTCTAGGGGTTGATTAGAGTATAATTTTGACATAACTTTATATTTTTATGGGTAACCTTTGTAAGTAAAAACCAAGTCGATATCTCAATGGTCCTAAGAGATATTAAGGAAACCGTGAAATCACATTTCAGCCAATTTCACCCCCTTATAGACCGAATTTTGAAAAATTCCATATTAGTGGGTGCTTACGTCATAGACGGAATATATTTCCCAAATGTCTGTATGTCAAGGGACGTTCTATCGAATAAAAATACCAATTTTCCCCGTTAGGAATGAAATTAAAAAAACTGTAAAAACGCTTTCTAAATATTTTGAATAGAAACCTATGCACCAAAATGAAATGTTATAACTCAGGAAATACAAAGGTTTCTATAATTCAACCCGAATGTAGATTCACCCGTTTAGGGGTTGATTAGGGAAAAATCCTGAATAAAAAAAAAATGTATGGGTAACCTCTTTAAGCAAAAATCAAGTCTATATCTCATTAGTCCTAAGAGATATTGAGGAATCCCTGAAATCAAATTGCATCCCTTTTCACCCCTTAGGGCTGGAATTTCATAAAACCCCTTCTTAGTGGGTGCTTACATCATGGATGGAATATAATTACCGAATTTCATGTATCTATGTCCAAGAGATGTTCTATCAAAAATGAGTGTTATAACTCAACAAAGATTGGAACAAAGAAACTGGAAATACGAAGGGTTCAATTTAGAGATTAATTAAGACAAAATTCTGAATTCCTATGTTATTTAAACATTTGTTTAGATAACCATTGTAAGTAAAAACCAAGTCGATATCTGATTGGTTCTAAGAGATATTGAGGAATCCCTGAAATCATATTTGACCCCCTTTTTAGACCCTTCGAGGTCAACTTCGAAAAATATCTTATTAGTAGGTGCTTACGTCATGGAAAGAATATACTTTGCGAATTTCATGTATCTATGTCCAAAAAACGTTCTATCGAATAAAACAATACCCATTTACCCCTTTAAAGGTGAAATTTAAAAAAACTGTCAAGATTATTTCGAGGTATTTTAAAAAGACACCTATGTGCCAAAAAGAAACCTTATAACTCAACAAACACAGGAAATACGACGGGATGTAAAATTCACCCCGATTGTAGATTCACCCCTTTAGGAGTTGATTAGGACAAAATCCTGAAATAGGTTTTTCGGCATTTGTATGAGTGATCTTTGTAAGAAAAAACCAATTCGATATTTTATTGGTCCGAAGAGATATTAAGAAATCCTTGAATTGACATTTCACTCCTTTGCACCCTTAAGGGATGCAATTTTAAAACACTGTCAATATTATTTGGAGATATTTTAAAAAGACACTTATGTGCCAAAAAGAAATATTCTAACTCAACAAACTCAGGAAATACGACAGCATGTTTAATTCACCCCGATTGTATATACACCCCTTTACGGGTTGATTAGAAACCTTAAGAAACCTTATAACTCAACAAACACAGGAAATACGACGGGATGTAAAATTCACCCCGATTGTAGATTCACCCCTTTAGGAGTTGATTAGGACAAAATCCTGAAATAAGTTTTTCGGCATTTGTATGAGTAATTATTGTAAGAAAAAACCAAGTCGATATCTTATTGGTCCTAATAAATATTAAGGAATCCTTGAAATCACATGTCACCCCTTTTCACCCTTTGGGGCTGAAATTTTAAAAAACTGTCAAAACCATTTCGAAATATTTTAAAAATACTAAATCTGAAATAAGTTTTACGGCATTTGTATGAGTAATATTTGTAAGCAAAAATTGGACCTAAGAGATATTAAGGAATCCTTGAATTCACATTTCACCCTTTTTCACCCTTTAGGGACGTAATTTTAAAAAACTATCAATACTATTTCGAGATATTTTAAAAAGACACTTTTGTGCAAATAAGAAATTGTATAACACAACAAACACAGGAAATACGACGGGATGTATAATTCACCCCGTTTGTAGATTCACACCTTCAGGGGTTGATTGGGCAAAATCCTGAAATAATTTTTTCGGCATTTGTATGAGTAATCTTTGTAAGCAAAAACCAAGTCGGTATCTTATTGGTTCAAAGAGATATTAAGAAATGATTGAATTAACATTTCACCCCTTTTCGCCCTTTAGGGATGTAATTTTAAAAAACTGTTAATACTATTTCGAGATATTTTAAAAAGACACCTACGTGCAAAAAATAAATTTTATAGCTCAACAAACATATGAAATACGACGGAATGTATAATTCACCCCGTTAGTAGATTCACCCCTTTAGGGCTTGATTAGGACAAAATCCTGAAATTAGTTTTTTGGTATTTGTATGGGTAATTTTTGTAAGCAAAAAGCAAGTCGATATCTTATTGGTCCTAAGAGATATTAAAGAATCCTTGAAATCACATATCACCCCTTTTCAACCTTTAGGGGTGAAATTTTAAAAAACTGTCAAAACCATTTCGAGATATTATAAAAAGACACCTATGTGCCAAAAAGAAACCTTATAACCCAACAAACACAGGAAATACGACGGGATGTAGAATTCACCCCGATTGTAGATTCACCCCTTTAGGGGTTGATTAGGACAAAATCCTGAAATAAGTTTTTCGGCATTCGTATGGGTAATCTTTGTAAGTAAAAACCAAGTCGGTATCTTATTGGTCCTAAGAGATATTAAGAAATCCTTGAATTAACATTTCACCCCTTTTCACCCTTCAGGGATGTAATTTTAAAGAACTGTCAATACTGTTTCGAGATATTTTAAAAAGACACCTACGTGTAAAAAATAAATTTTATAAGTCAACAAACACATGAAATACGACGGGACGTATAATTCACCCCGTTTGTAGACTCATCCCTTTAAGGGTTGATTAGGACAAAATCCTGAAATAAGTTTTTCAGCATTTGTAAGGGT
Source organism: Liopterus haemorrhoidalis (assembly GCA_963971575.1). NCBI lineage: Eukaryota > Metazoa > Arthropoda > Insecta > Coleoptera > Dytiscidae > Liopterus > Liopterus haemorrhoidalis. The sequence continues at coordinate 20,114,224 of OZ020625.1, forward strand.
AATCATTGTAAGTAACAACCAAGTCGGTATCTTATTGGTCCTAAGAGATATTAGGGAATCCTTGAGTTAACATTTCAGCCCGTTTCACCCTTTAGGGATGTAATTTTAAAAAACTGTCAATACCATTTCGAGATATTTTAAAATGACAACTATGTGCAAAAAATAAATTTTATAACTCAACAAACACATGAAATACGATGGGATGTATAATTCACCCCGTTTCTAGATTCATCCCTTTAAGGGTTGATTAGGACAAAATCGTGAAATAAGTTTTTCGGCATTTGTATGGGTAATCTTTGTAAGTAAAAACCTAGTCGGTATCTTATTGGTCCTAAGAGATATTAGGGAATCCTTGAATTAACATTTCAGCCCGTTTCACCTTTTAGGGATGTAATTTTAAAATACTGTCAATACCATTTAGAGATATTTTAAAAAGACACCTATGTGCAAAAAATAAATTTTATAACTCAACAAACACATGAAATACGACGGGACGTATAATTCACCCCGTTTGTAGATTCATCCCTTTAAGGGTTGATTAGGACAAAATCCTGAAATAGGTTTTTAAGCATTTGTAAGGGTAATCATTGTAAGTAACAACCAAGTCGGTATCTTATTGGTCCTAAGAGATATTAGGGAATCCTTGAATTAACATTTCAGCCCGTTTCACCTTTTAGGGATGTAATTTTAAAATACTGTCAATACCATTTAGAGATATTTTAAAAAGACACCTATGTGCAAAAAATAAATTTTATAAGTCAACAAACACATGAAATACGACGGGACGTATAATTCACCCCGTTTGTAGATTCATCCCTTTAAGGGTTGATTAGGACAAAATCCTGAAATAAGTTTTTCTGCATTTGTAAGGGTAATCATTGTAAGTAACAACCAAGTCGGTATCTTATTGGTCCTAAGAGATATTAGGGAATCCTTGAATTAACATATCAGCCCGTTTCACCCTTTAGGGATGTAATTTTAAAAAACTGTCAATACCATTTCGAGATATTTTAAAAAGACACCTATGTGCAAAAAATAAATTTTATAACTCAACAAACACATGAAATACGATGGGATGTATAATTCACCCTGTTTGTAGATTCATCCCTTTAAGGGTTGATTAGAACAAAATCGTGAAATAAATTTTTCGGCATTTGTATGGGTAATCTTTGTAAGTAAAAACCAAGTCGTTATCTTATTGGTCCTAAGAGATATTAAGGAATCCTTGAATTAACATTTCACCCCTTTTCACCCTTTAGGGACGTAATTTTAAAAAACTGTCAACACCATTTCCAGTTATTTTAAAAAGACATTTATGTGCCAAAAATAAATTTTGTAACTCAACAAACACAGAAAATACGTCGGGATATATAATTCACCCCGATTGTAGATTCACCATTTAGGGGTTGATTAGGACAAAATCCTGAAATTAGTTTTTTGGAATTTGTATAGGTAATTTTTGTAAGAAAAAAGCTATCTTATTGGTCCTAAGAGATATTAAAGAATCCTTGAAATCACATATCATCCCTTTTCACCCTTTAGGGTTGAAATTTTAAAAAACTGTCAAAACCATTTCGAGGTATTATAAAAAGACACCTATGTGCCAAAAAGAAACCTTATAACTCAACAAACACAGGAAATACAACGGGATGTAAAATTCACCCCGATTGTAGATTCACCCCTTTAGGGGTTGATTAGTACAAAATCCTGAAATAAGTTTTTCGGCATTTGTATGGGTAATCTTTGTAAGCAAAAACTAAGTCGATATCCCATCGACCCGAAGAGATATTAAAGAATCTGTGAAATCACATTTCACCCCTTTTTCGCCCCTTAGGGGTTGAATTTCGAAAAATCCCTTCTTAGTGGGTGCTTACGTCATGGAGGGAATATGCTCTCCAAATTTCAAGTTTCTAGGCCCAGGGGTACAGGCTGGGCGGTGATGAGTGAGTCAGTCAGTCAGGACACTGCCTTTTATATATATAGATACTAGCTGAAAACCCGTGCTTCGCTACGGTATATTGATGGTCTCATTGGCATAAAATCCGCAGTTTGTTTTTAAACTTGTGTATGGGTAACCTTTGTAACAAAAAATCTAGTCGGTATCTCATCTGTCCTAAGAGATATTGAGGAACCCGTGAAAAAACATTTTACTCCTTTTCACCAGATAGGGGTCGAACTTGAAAAAATCTTTTCTTAGTGGGATCTTACTTCATACTGAAAAATGTACTCTCCGAATTTTTTATTTTTAACAAAAAAATAATAATTTACCCTTTAGGAGAGAAAGAAAACTGTCAAACTGTGCAAACATATATGCCAAAATGAAATGTTATAACTCAACAACCGCTGGAAATACAAAGAGTTCTATAATTCACCCCGAATGTAGATTCGCCCCTTTAGGGGTTGATTAAGATAAAATCCTGAAATACGTTTTTCGGCATTTGTATGGGTAATCTTTATAAGCAAAAACCAAATCTATATCTTATTGATCCTAGAAGATATTAAGGCGTCCTTGAAATCACAATTCCCTCTTTTCACCCTTTAGGGGTGATATTTGTTAAAGGTAAAAAACTGTTAAAACCATTTCGAGACATTTTAAAAAGACACAGGAAATACGACGCGATGTATAATCTACCCCGTTTGTAGAATCACTCCTTTAGGGGTTGATTAGGACGTAATCCTGAAATAAGTTTTTCGGCATTTGTATGGATAATTTTTGTAAGCGAGCACCAAGTCGATATCTTATTGGTCCTAAATAAATTAAGGACCAATTAAGACACCCCTTTAGGGGTGAAATTAAAAAAAAAATGTCAAAATCATTTCGAGATATTAAAAAAAAAAAAACACCTATGTGTCAAAATAATGTTGCAACTAAACGAACACAGGAAATGCGAAGGGATGTATAATTCATCCCGATTGTAGATCCACCCCTTAAGGGGTTGATTAGGACAAAATCCAAAAATTGGTTTTTCGGTATTTGCATGGGTAGTTTTTGTAAGCAAAAACCAAGTAGATATCTTATTGGTCCTAAAAAATGTTAAACAATCCTTGAAAGCACATTTTACCCCTTTTTACCCTTTAGGGGTTAAATTTATAAAAATTGTTAAAACATTTCGAGATATTTTAAAAATACGCCCATGTGCCAAAAAGAAACCTTATAACTCAACAAACACAGGGAATACGACGGGATGTATAATTCACCCCAATTGTAGATCCACCGTTTAGGGGTTGATTAGGACAAAAATCCTGAAATATATTTTTCCGTATTTGTATGGCTAATCTTTGTAAGCAAAAAGCAAGTCGATATCTTATTGGTCCTAAGAGATATTAAGGAATCCTTGAAATCACATTTCACCCCTTTTCGCCCTTTAGGGGTTAAATTTAAAAAAGTTGTCAAAACCATTTCGAGATATTTTAAAAAGACGCCTATATGCCAAAAAGACACCTTATATCTCAATAAACACAGGGAATACGACGGGATGTATAATTCACCCCGATTGTAGATCCATCCTTTAGGGGTTGATTAGGACAAAATCCTGAAATATATTTTTCGGTATTTGTATGGGTAATCTTTGTAATCAAAAAGCAAGTCAATATCTTATTGGCCCTAAGAGACTTAAGGAAACCTTGAAATCACAATTCACCCCTTTTCACCCTTTAGGGATGAAATTTTAAAAAACTATCAAAACCTTTTCGAGATATTTTAAAAAGACACTTATGTGCTAAAAAGTAATGTTGCAACTAAACGAACACAGGAAATACAACGGAATATATAACTCACCCTGATTGTAGATCCCCCCCCCCCCTTTAGGGGTTGATTAGGACAAATTCCTGAAATAAGTTTTTCGGTAATTGTATGGATAAACTTTGCAAGCAAACAGTAAGTCCATATCTTATTGGTCCTAAGAGATATTAAGGAATCCTTGAAATCACAATTCACCCCTTTTCAACCCTTAGGGGTGAAATTTTAAAAAACTGTCAAACCCGTTTCGAGATATTTTAAAAAGACACCTATGTGCCAAAAAGTAATGCTGCAACTAATGAACACAGGAAATACGACGGGATGTATAATTCACCCCGATTGTAGATCCACCCCTTTAGGGGTTGATTAGGACAAAATCCTGAAATTGGTGATTCGGTATTTGTATAGGTAATCTTTGTAACCAAAAAGCAAGTCGATATCTTATTGGTTCTAAGAGATATTAAGGCATACTTGAAATCATAATTCACCCCTTTTCACCCTATAGGGGTGAAATTTTAAAAAACTACCAAAACTTTTTCGAGATATTTTAAAAATACTCCTATGTGCTAAAAAGTAATGTTGCAACTAAACGAACACAGAAAATAAGACGGAATGTATAACTCACCCCGATTGTAGATCCACCCCTTTAGGGGTTGATTAGGACAAATTCCTGAAATAAGCTTTTCGGTAATTGTATGGATAATCTTTGCAAGCAAACAGTAAATCGATATCTTATTGATCCTAAGAGATATTAAGGAATCCTTGAAATCACAATTTACCCCTTTTCAACCCTTAGGGGTGGAATTTTAAAAAACTGTCAAACCCGTTTCGAGATATTTTAAAAAGACACCTATGTGCCAAAAAGTATTGTTGAAACGAAACGATCACAGGAATTACGACGGGATGTATAATTCACCCCGATTGTAGATCAACCCCTTTAGGGGTTGATTAGGACAAAATCCTGAAATTGGTGATTCGGTATTTGTATGGGTAATCTTTGTAAGCAAAAAGCAAGTCGATATCTTATTGGTCCTAAGAGATATTAAAGAATCCTTAAAATCACAATTCACCCCTTTTCACCCTTTAGGGGTGAAATTTCAAAAAACTGTCAATACCATTTCGAGATATTTTAAAAAGACACCTATGTGCCAAAAAGTAATTTTGCAACTAAACGAACACAGGAAATACAACGGGGTGTATAATCCACCCCGATTGTAGGTTCACCCCTTTAGGGGTTGATTAGGGCAAAATCCCGAAATTGGTTTTTCGGCATTTGTATGGGTAATACTTGTAAGCAAAAACTAAGTCGATATCCCATCGGCCCTAAGAGATATTAAGGAATTCGTGAAATCACATTTCACCCCTTTTCATCCCTTAGGTGTGGAATTTCGAAAAATCCCTTCTTATTGGGTGCTTACGTCATGAAGGGAATATACTCTCCGAATTTCAAGTTTCTAGGCCCAGGGGTTCGGGCTGGGCGGTGATGAGTGAGTCAGTCAGTCAGTCAGTCAGTCAGTCAGGACACTGCCTTTTATATATATACTAGCTGAGTACCCATGCTTCGCTACGGTATACTGACGGACGCATTAATGTAAAATCCTCAGTTTGTTTTTAAACATGTGTATGGGTAACCTTTGTAAGCAAAAACCTAGTCGATATCTCATCTGTCCTATCAAGAGATATTGAGGAAACCATGAAAAAACATTATACCCTTTTACACTATATAGGGCTCGAACTACTGAGTAAAAAAAAAACTGTAAAACTTTTTAAACATTTTAGAAAGACATATATATGTTAAAAGGAATATTATAACTCAACAAACGAAGAAAATGCGAAGAGTTTTATAATTCTTCTCTAGGGGTTGATTAGGGTATAATTTTGACATAACTTTATATTTTTATGGGTAACCTTTGTAAGTAAAAACCAAGTTGATATCTCAATGGTCCTAAGAGGTATTGAGGAAACCGTGAAATCACATTTCAGCCAATTTCACCCCCTTATAGACCGAATTTTGAAAAATTCCATATTAGTGGGTGCTTACGTCATGAAGGGAATATATTTCCCGAATGTCTGTATGTCAAGGGACGTTCTATCGAATAAAAATACCAATTTACCCCGTTAGGAATGAAATTAAAAAAACTGTAAAAACGCTTTCTAAATATTTTGAATAGAAACCTATGCACCAAAATGAAATGTTATAACTCAGGAAATACAAAGGTTTCTATAATTCAACCCGAATGTAGATTCACCCGTTTAGGGGTTGATTAGGGAAAAATCCTGAATAAAAAAAAATGTATGGGTAACCTCTTTAAGCAAAAATCAAGTCTATATCTCATTAGTCCTAAGAGATATTGAGGAATCCCTGAAATCAAATTGCATCCCTTTTCACCCCTTAGGGCTGGAATTTCATAAAACCCCTTCTTAGTGGGTGCTTACATCATGGACGGAATATAATTACCGAATTTCATGTCTCTATGTCCAAGAGATGTTCTATCAAAAATGAGTGTTATAACTCAACAAAGATAAGTCAACTAAGAAACTGGAAATACGAAGGGTTCAATTTAGAGATTAATTAAGACAAAATTCTGAATTCCTTTGTTATTTAAACATTTGTTTAGATAACCATTGTAAGTAAAAACCAAGTCGATATCTGATTGGTTCTAAGAGATATTGAGGAATCCCTGAAATCATATTTGACCCCCTTTTTAGACCCTTCGAGGTCAACTTCGAAAAATATCTTATCAGTAGGTGCTTACGTCATGGAAAGAATATACTTTGCGAATTTCATGTATCTATGTCCAAAAAACGTTCTATCGAATAAAACAATACCCATTTACCCCTTTAAAGGTGAAATTTAAAAAAACTGTCAAAATTATTTCGAGGTATTTTAAAAAGACACCTATGTGCCAAAAAGAAACCTTATAACTCAACAAACACAGGAAATACAACGGGATATAAAATTCACCCCGATTGTAGATTCACCCCTTTAGGAGTTGATTAGGACAAAATCCTGAAATAGGTTTTTCGGCATTTGTATGAGTGATCTTTGTAAGAAAAAACCAAGTCGATATTTTATTGGTCCGAAGAGATATTAAGAAATCCTTGAATTGACATTTCACTCCTTTGCACCCTTAAGGGATGCAATTTTAAAACACTGTCAATATTATTTGGAGATATTTTAAAAAGACACTTATGTGCCAAAAAGAAATATTCTAACTCAACAAACTCAGGAAATACGACAGCATGTTTAATTCACCCCGATTGTATATACACCCCTTTACGGGTTGATTAGGACAAAATCCTGAAATAAGTTTTTCGGCATTTGTATGAGTAATTATTGTAAGAAAAAACCAAGTCGATATCTTATTGGTCCTAATAAATATTAAGGAATCCTTGAAATCACATGTCACCTCTTTTCACCCTTTGGGGCTGAAATTTTAAAAAACTGTCAAAACCATTTCGAAATATTTTAAAAATACTAAATCTGAAATAAGTTTTACGGCATTTGTATGAGTAATCTTTGTAAGCAAAAATTGGACCTAATAGATATTAAGGAATCCTTGAATTCACATTTCACCCCTTTTCACCCTTTAGGGACGTAATTTTAAAAAACTATCAATACTATTTCGAGATATTTTAAAAAGACACTTTTGTGCAAAAAAGAAATTGTATAACACAACAAAAACAGGAAATACGACGGGATGTATAATTCACCCCGTTTGTAGATTCACACCTTCAGGGGTTGATTAGGCAAAATCCTGAAATAATTTTTTCGGCATTTGTATGAGTAATCTTTGTAAGCAAAAACCAAGTCGGTATCTTATTGGTTGTAAGAGATATTAAGAAATCATTGAATTAACATTTCACCCCTTTTCGCCCTTTAGGGATGTAATTTTAAAAAACTGTTAATACCATTTCGAGATATTTTAAAAAGACACCTACGTGCAAAAAATAAATTTTATAGCTCAACAAACATATGAAATACGACGGGATGTATAATTCACCCCGTTTGTAGATTTACGCCTTTAGGGGTTGATTAGGACAAAATCCTGAAATAAGTTTTTTGGCATTTGTATGAGTAATTATTGTAAGAAAAAACCAAGTCGATATCTTATTGGTCCTAAGAAATATTAAGGAATCCTTGAAATCACATGTCACCCTTTTTCACCCTTTGGGGCTGAAATTTAAAAAAACTGTCAAAACCATTTCGAAATATTTTAAAAATACACCTATGTGCCAAAAAGTAATGTTACATCTCAACAATCACAGGAAATACGACGGGATGTATAATTCACCCCAATTGTAGATTCACCCCTTTAGGGGTTGATATGAACAAAATCCTGAAATTAGTTTTTCGGTATTTGTATGGGTAATTTTTGTAAGCAAAAAGCAAGTCGATATCTTATTGGTCCTAAGAGATATTAAAGAATCCTTGAAATCACATATCACCCCTTTTCAACCTTTAGGGGTGAAATTTTACAAAAACTGTCAAAACCATTTCGAGATATTATAAAAAGACACCTATGTGCCAAAAAGAAACCTTATAACCCAACAAACACAGGAAATACGACGGGATGTAGAATTCACCCCGATTGTAGATTCACCCCTTTAGGGGTTGATTAGGACAAAATCCTGAAATAAGTTTTTCGGCATTTGTATGGGTAATCTTTGTAAGCAAAAACTAAGTTGATATCTTATTGGTCCTAAGAAATATTAAGGAATCCTTGAAATCACATGTCACCCCTTTTCACCCTTTGGGGCTGAAATTTTAAAAAACTGTCAAAACCATTTCGAAAAATTTTAAAAATACACGTATGTGCCAAAAAGTAATGTCACATCTCAACAATCACAGGAAATACGGCGGGATGTATAATTCGCCCCAATTGTATATCCACCCCTTTAGGGGTTGATAAGGACAAAATGCTGGAATTAGTTTTTCGGTTTTGTATGGGTATTTTTTGTAAGCAAAAAGCAAGTGGATATCTTATTGGTCCTAAGAGATATTAAAGAATCCCTGAAATCACATATTACCAATTTTCACCCTTTAGGGGTGAAATTTTAAAAAACTGTCAAAACCATTTCGAGATATTATAAAAAGACACCTATGTGCCAAAAAGAAACCTTATAACTCAACAAACACAGGAAATACGACGGGATGTAAAATTCACCCCGATTGTAGATTCACCCCTTTAGGGGTTGATTAGGACAAAATCCTGAAATAAGTTTTTCGGCATATGTATGTGTAATTGTTGTAAGCAAAAACTAAGTCGATATCCCATCGACCCGAAGAGATATTAAAGAATCCGTGAAATCACATTTCACCCCTTTTCGCCCCTTAGGGGTTGAATTTCGAAAAATTCCTTCTTAGTGGGTGCTTACGTCATGGAGGGAATATACTCTCCAAATTTCAAGTTTCTAGGCCCAAGGGTTTGGGCTGGGCGGTGATGAGTCAGTCAGTCAGGACACTTGCTTTTATATATATAGATATATATATATATATATATATATATATATATATATATATATATATATATATATATATATATATATATATATATATATATATATATATATAATAATATTATATATATATATATATATATATATATATATATATATATATATATATATATATATATATATATATATATATATATATATAGAAACGGAGAATTTCTTTCTTCTCGTTGAAACAAAGTATATACGTTTGGAATAGTTGGGAAAAGAAGATATTGTGTCGATAGTAACCACAATTATTTCATTAAGGCCTATATTTCGTTAGCCATTCGCTAACTTTATTCAAGGTCTACAAACAAACATTAAACGCAGTTAGATTTATGTATACATAACCCTAGTTTTATGTTACTTACTGAAATACTTAAGTGAGACACATGGATGTAAAATAACTAGATGTTATGTAGAACTGAACCGAAAGAGAACAAAAAAACTTCATAGTTGTAAACTTTTAGAAATGAAACATATTTAAGAAACTAGCGAAAACCAAAAACTAAGTCACATTAAAGATGACGCCATTTTGTATGTAACAAGGTGGCGGAAGTTAGAAATCAAATCAAGTGTAGAGGGATAAGCACTTGACTATTTATGGGAAATTAATAACTGCGCAGGCGCAGCAGATTTCAATGTTAAATTTTGAAAAAGAAAAAAAAAGAGAGGATGAGCGGGAAACACATATTATATATAAATGAGAATATTATGAAAGAAGGTTATTAAAGACCTGATAATTATGTATACTATTTAACCGATCACAACTAAATTCCATTCCCGAACTGAGAATTTTTTATATTTTTAAACGTAAGCAAAAAGGAATAGATCGAATGCAATTTCTCCGTGTCGGTTTTAGAATTCAGTGTATGTTCGTAATGATTTATGTAGCACATTTCTTTAAAGAATCTACTAGAATCATGGGAAAACCGATCCAAAATCTTAGGATTATCAAAATTTACTACATGTTTGGTACTATTAATGTGAGCGCCCAAAGTACATTTTTTGGGGTTAACCTCCGCGTCAGAACGGTGTTGAATAATCCTGTTTTTTAGTTTTTGTATCGTGCTTCCAATATATATTTTGTTACATTGGCATTCTAATTTATAAATACACTTTTTAGTGCTTGTGACATTATATTTAAATTTTAAAGTTGTATTAAGAGAGGAAAGTTTCAACAATGGTTTATCAGCAACCACTAAGTTCTTCAACTTAAGTACCTTTTTAAGGCTATTGGACATATGTCCCAAATATGAGAGAGACCTGTACTTGACAGGTTCTGCCACATGTGAAGTCCCATCCACCGATCTCACCTCCCCACCCCCAGGACCAAGGTCTTGTGTAACATCTATATTAAAAATGATTCTATAAACCATTTTTTTTGGATATTTTTTTTTTTTTTTTTTTCAATTATGTGTCTTAGAGGATGACCCTCTTTGTGAATCTTAATATTAGCAAAAACCCTTGGAATAAGGGCGTTGTGTTCATTAAGATTTCTGGATGCCACATTAGAAATGTACTGTTTTCTTTTAAGAGTAGAAACTAACTTGTTATTTTGGTTCTGGAAGGAAGAGGTAGGATCAGAATCTAAGACTTCATATGTGCTAACATCATTTAAAATGGCTTCTAATTTAAGTTTATAGTCAGATTTATCCATTATAACTGAAACATTGCCTTTATCGGCTTTTAAAAGAATTAAATGTTGGTTATTTTTTAGAAACTTCTTAGCTACATGAAAATGTCTACTTATGGCATTAAACCTATTTTCCTCAGATCCATGGGTGCCCTTAAAGTAATTAGTGAGGAGATTAGCAACTTGTGCTCTTTTAATTTCTATGAAATTATCATCATGAAGAGACAAAATATCTTCTAACTCAGCTAATACTTTAAAAACATCCACGTCTCTGTGGCTCAAAGGTAATGAAAATTTGCTACCTAGTTTTAGAAAACTGGAAACATCAGACGGAATGTCAGTGTTAGACAGGTTGATGAACCAACTGTCAGACGTATTAATTTTGTTGTTAAATTCAAAATTTTGGCTGATTTTAAGAAATTTATCATGTAATCTGCTCTTTTTGTTAAGAATAAGCTTGTTAAATGAAACTTTTTGCTTCTCAAAGAATTTTTTATGTATGTAAATCGGAACCGATTCCATGATAAACTTTCTCAAACAGGCAATGTCTGCTTCCAATTTCCTAATTTCGGTATGCACGTTAGATAATTCTAACGATAATATACTATGTTTCAACCTTTCATTGAAGCGTCCATAGTCTCTATTAATATTTCCACTGTTGTCCATCATAAGATTTTGCACTTTTTTTTCGTATCCCAAAATCATATCCAAAAAAAATGGTTTATAGAATCATTTTTAATATAGATGTTACACAAGACCTTGGTCCGGGGGGTGGGGAGGTGAGATCGGTGGATGGGACTTCACATGTGGCAGAACCTGTCAAGTACAGGTCTCTCTCATATTTGGGACATATGTCCAATAGCCTTAAAAAGGTACTTAAGTTGAAGAACTTAGTGGTTGCTGATAAACCATTGTTGAAACTTTCCTCTCTTAATACAACTTTAAAATTTAAATATAATGTCACAAGCACTAAAAAGTGTATTTATAAATTAGAATGCCAATGTAACAAAATATATATTGGAAGCACGATACAAAAACTAAAAAACAGGATTATTCAACACCGTTCTGACGCGGAGGTTAACCCCAAAAAATGTACTTTGGGCGCTCACATTAATAGTACCAAACATGTAGTAAATTTTGATAATCCTAAGATTTTGGATCGGTTTTCCCATGATTCTAGTAGATTCTTTAAAGAAATGTGCTACATAAATCATTACGAACATACACTGAATTCTAAAACCGACACGGAGAAATTGCATTCGATCTATTCCTTTTTGCTTACGTTTAAAAATATAAAAAATTCTCAGTTCGGGAATGGAATTTAGTTGTGATCGGTTAAATAGTATACATAATTATCAGGTCTTTAATAACCTTCTTTCATAATATTCTCATTTATATATAATATGTGTTTCCCGCTCATCCTCTCTTTTTTTTTCTTTTTCAAAATTTAACATTGAAATCTGCTGCGCCTGCGCAGTTATTAATTTCCCATAAATAGTCAAGTGCTTATCCCTCTACACTTGATTTGATTTCTAACTTCCGCCACCTTGTTACATACAAAATGGCGTCATCTTTAATGTGACTTAGTTTTTGGTTTTCGCTAGTTTCTTAAATATGTTTCATTTCTAAAAGTTTACAACTATGAAGTTTTTTTGTTCTCTTTCGGTTCAGTTCTACATAACATCTAGTTATTTTACATCCATGTGTCTCACTTAAGTATTTCAGTAAGTAACATAAAACTAGGGTTATGTATACATAAATCTAACTGCGTTTAATGTTTGTTTGTAGACCTTGAATAAAGTTAGCGAATGGCTAACGAAATATAGGCCTTAATGAAATAATTGTGGTTACTATCGACACAATATCTTCTTTTCCCAACTATTCCAAACGTATATACTTTGTTTCAACGAGAAGAAAGAAATTCTCCGTTTCTATATCTTTACAGTTACGATGGGCTTCTTCACCAACATTAGTGCAAATTATGGACCACAAGTTTCAAGAACAATGAAGAACTTAGCAAGAAAAAGTAGAAAATTAGCATCAGCCAAAACCAGATTAACATTTCTAATAAAGTGCAGAAAACATCATGTAACACCAAAACATGTGTGGGGATACGAAAAAAAAAGTGCAAAATCTTATGATGGACAACAGTGGAAATATTAATAGAGACTATGGACGCTTCAATGAAAGGTTGAAACATAGTATATTATCGTTAGAATTATCTAACGTGCATACCGAAATTAGGAAATTGGAAGCAGACATTGCCTGTTTGAGAAAGTTTATCATGGAATCGGTTCCGATTTACATACATAAAAAATTCTTTGAGAAGCAAAAAGTTTCATTTAACAAGCTTATTCTTAACAAAAAGAGCAGATTACATGATAAATTTCTTAAAATCAGCCAAAATTTTGAATTTAACAACAAAATTAATACGTCTGACAGTTGGTTCATCAACCTGTCTAACACTGACATTCCGTCTGATGTTTCCAGTTTTCTAAAACTAGGTAGCAAATTTTCATTACCTTTGAGCCACAGAGACGTGGATGTTTTTAAAGTATTAGCTGAGTTAGAAGATATTTTGTCTCTTCATGATGATAATTTCATAGAAATTAAAAGAGCACAAGTTGCTAATCTCCTCACTAATTACTTTAAGGGCACCCATGGATCTGAGGAAAATAGGTTTAATGCCATAAGTAGACATTTTCATGTAGCTAAGAAGTTTCTAAAAAATAACCAACATTTAATTCTTTTAAAAGCCGATAAAGGCAATGTTTCAGTTATAATGGATAAATCTGACTATAAACTTAAATTAGAAGCCATTTTAAATGATGTTAGCACATATGAAGTCTTAGATTCTGATCCTACCTCTTCCTTCCAGAACCAAAATAACAAGTTAGTTTCTACTCTTAAAAGAAAACAGTACATTTCTAATGTGGCATCCAGAAATCTTAATGAACACAACGCCCTTATTCCAAGGGTTTTTGCTAATATTAAGATTCACAAAGAGGGTCATCCTCTAAGACACATAATTGACGCCTCGGATGGTCCATTTAAAAAATTAACTCTTTTTATTACTAATATCCTTAAAGAATCGTATGACAGTAACAACAAATACTTTGTTAACAGTTCCTTTGAACTTATTTATGAGCTTAAGGGCACTAAAATCCCTTCTGACTACTCCTTGATCAGTCTTGATGTTGTTTCTCTTTTCCCCAGCATTACTTGGGATTTAGTGTTAAAAGAAATTAATTTAAGATGGAAACATATATCCAAAAACACACCCATTTCAAAAAAAATCTTCTTAGAAATTTTACATAAAATTTATCACTCTTCATACTTTGCCTTCGAAAACAAGGTCTACTTGCAGAAGATAGGTTGCCCTATGGGTTCTAGTCTCTCCGCCATACTAGCTCAAATCACTATGGATACTTTACTGGATACAGTTTTGAAAAAAAATTGAATTCCAGATTCCTTTTTTAAAAAAATATGTGGATGATTTGGTCTTGGCTGTCCCTAGTGACAAAACAGACCACATATTAGCCATATTTAATGAATATCATCCTAGCATACAATTTACCATAGAATTAGAGGATTCTAGTAGGAGAGGCGTACCTTTTCTGGACACCTTTTTCTTTAGAGACCTTGAAAACAATCTTAAATTTGATTGGTACACTAAAAAAACCTACTCAGGTAGATATTTAAATTTCTATTCTTTTCATCCTCTTAAATATAAAATTGCTCTCCTCAAAACTATGAAACATAGAGTCACGAAAATTTCTGACATTTCTCTTCTTAACAAAAATTTAAAACGTCTCGCTGAGATTTTCATCCAAAATTCTTATCCAAAAAAAATGGTTTATAGAATCATTTTTAATATAGATGTTACACAAGACCTTGGTCCTGGGGGTGGGGAGGTGAGATCGGTGGATGGGACTTCACATGTGGCAGAACCTGTCAAGTACAGGTCTCTCTCATATTTGGGACATATGTCCAATAGCCTTAAAAAGGTACTTAAGTTGAAGAACTTAGTGGTTGCTGATAAACCATTGTTGAAACTTTCCTCTCTTAATACAACTTTAAAATTTAAATATAATGTCACAAGCACTAAAAAGTGTATTTATAAATTAGAATGCCAATGTAACAAAATATATATTGGAAGCACGATACAAAAACTAAAAAACAGGATTATTCAACACCGTTCTGACGCGGAGGTTAACCCCAAAAAATGTACTTTGGGCGCTCACATTAATAGTACCAAACATGTAGTAAATTTTGATAATCCTAAGATTTTGGATCGGTTTTCCCATGATTCTAGTAGATTCTTTAAAGAAATGTGCTACATAAATCATTACGAACATACACTGAATTCTAAAACCGACACGGAGAAATTGCATTCGATCTATTCCTTTTTGCTTACGTTTAAAAATATAAAAAATTCTCAGTTCGGGAATGGAATTTAGTTGTGATCGGTTAAATAGTATACATAATTATCAGGTCTTTAATAACCTTCTTTCATAATATTCTCATTTATATATAATATGTGTTTCCCGCTCATCCTCTCTTTTTTTTTCTTTTTCAAAATTTAACATTGAAATCTGCTGCGCCTGCGCAGTTATTAATTTCCCATAAATAGTCAAGTGCTTATCCCTCTACACTTGATTTGATTTCTAACTTCCGCCACCTTGTTACATACAAAATGGCGTCATCTTTAATGTGACTTAGTTTTTGGTTTTCGCTAGTTTCTTAAATATGTTTCATTTCTAAAAGTTTACAACTATGAAGTTTTTTTGTTCTCTTTCGGTTCAGTTCTACATAACATCTAGTTATTTTACATCCATGTGTCTCACTTAAGTATTTCAGTAAGTAACATAAAACTAGGGTTATGTATACATAAATCTAACTGCGTTTAATGTTTGTTTGTAGACCTTGAATAAAGTTAGCGAATGGCTAACGAAATATAGGCCTTAATGAAATAATTGTGGTTACTATCGACACAATATCTTCTTTTCCCAACTATTCCAAACGTATATATATATATATATATATAAGAAAGCTAGATCATGGACAGTTCTTCTATCACGCAGACTTTGAATCTTGTAAAATTTTAAATTTTCTTCGTTTCGCAGGTGTCTATTAAACTTATAGTTTAATTTGTCGATAAATTTCTCTTGAACTTCTTCTATTCTGTCAATATATGTATTATATCGAGGATTCCAAGTCGGACTGTCATATTCGAGTGTGCTTCTAACTAAACTGTTAAACAGATAGATAAGCGCTCGATGATTGGAAAACTCGCTCGTGTCTGAAGATAAATCCTAAGTTTCTGAGTGATTTTTTGACAATAAGGTCGATGTGTTGATCAAAAATTAATTTAGAGTCCAAAATGATTCCAAGGCCCTTAATTGCTGATACTGGGGTTGCAGTGGCAAATTATTTAAATTGTAATTGTATTTTAAAAGATTCAAGTTTTTTGTGAATGTTATAACCTTGCACTTTGTTGGATTTAGTGTTAGTTTATTAATAGTACAGAAATCAACAAGTCTGTTCAAGTCATCCTGAAGTTCTACACAATGTACGTTCTTAGTGATACATTTAAATAACTTTAAGTCGTCAGCATACATTAGATGTTTAGAATATTTGAAGCATGTGCCGATGTCACTAATAAATATGGAAAATAACAGTGGCCCCAAGTGAGAACCCTGTGGTACGCCTGATAAGACATGAACTGTAGGAGACTTAAAATTATTTACTACAACAAATTGAGTACGTTTGAAAATGTATGATTCAATCCACGCCAACAGATCACCACTTATTCCAAACTTCTCTAGTTTAAATAATAATGTAGGATGATGCACTTTATCGAATGCTTTAGAGAAATCGGTGTACACTGCAGTGCCCTGTTGTCGAAGATCAACACACTCACTTAAATATTGAACAAAAGGCACCATATTAGTCAAAATCGATCTACCTTTGTAAAAACCATGCTGTTCACAGGGAATAAATTGTTTTATCATAAAAAATTATTTTTCAACAACACAGGCTTCAAGGATTTTTGCAAATATTGGCAACAAATAAATCGGTCTGTAGTTTTCAACATTAGATTTGGAACCATTTTTAAAGACGGGAGTTATCTGAGCAACTTTCCATTCGTTAGGAAAAACACCTTTTTTGAGCGACAAGTTAAATATTGTCACAATTATGATATAATTGTATGCTAATGTCCTAATTCCTTGAGCGGCCTTTAGGTGGTGTAGGTCGCGGTTGCCGACTTGCGGTTTTGGGAATTAAAGAAAGTGCAGAGTGTTGCGTGTTTGTCAACATAAGTTTTGAACTACTTTCTAATGTATTGATAAACATAATTCAATTGTGCTGACTATGGTCTTTAATTGCTGCCAACAATTACACAAATGAATAATGTTTCCAAAACAGTTGAGGTAGGACCTGACGTCATAGTGTCCTGGTTAACAGTTATAAAATTGTCTTAGGGAATAGAGTCGTTAGTCAGTGATTCATGAGTCAGTCATTGAAGTAGTCAGTTATTCAGTAGTTATTCATTCGATCATTTTTGTGAGCACGCCTCCCAAGGACCAGCCCAGCTGTTCAATTCACAACCCGAGATGTGAGTGCTGTCTACAGGGCTTCTCCACGTGTCCGCCTCGTGCGGATACATGGGATGGTTCGACCGATCCTGGAGAAGCCGGGGCAAGAACGGGACTTACATACAGACAACACCAGCAGCCATTCTGAGAGTTATTTGTATTGTGATGTAAAATTATTATTATATAATAAATTTTGTAGAAAAGATTTGTCCGTTCTTGAATCCACCCCGTGACAATATAATAAATAGAGAGTTAATAATGGTACTTGTACAATTTTTAATAAACAAGGAGGGTATTCCATCTGGGTCAGCACTCTTTTTAACATCTAATTTAGATATTTGATTGATAATATCTTGTTCAGATATGTGATTGATTGAGAATGAGCTATTACTTTCAGAATCGTTTAAATTAGTATTAATGACAGGTGTGATAGGTTCAAACACTGAACTAAAATAATCTGAAAAAAGATTGCATGTTGACTGAGTATCTGAAACCTCGTTAGTATTTAATTTCATGATTGCTGGAATTCTACCGGTTTTTTTTTACAATTTACGAAGTTCCAAAAGGGTTTAATATCAATATTAAGAGAATTTTCAGTACGAGGTATATAGTTTTTGTAGTCGGCTTTTAAAAGGGTTTTGGTGCGCTTCCGCAAAATAGAAAAGGATACATAATCATGATCTAATTTATATTTTTTCCACTTTCTATGGTATTTTTCTTTTTCGTTCAAAATCTTTCTAGTATGAGAGGAAATCCATACAGGAAGTGTACCCTTCTTAATAACTCGGGTTTTAACATGTGTATCTATGATTTGCGTTAACTTGTTATAGAACAAGTTAACAATACAAAACGCAGTTCTTGTTTCCAATCAATTTCATCGATTTAACCAGCGGTTCTAAAACTTTTTGAGCTGCGGAGCCCTCCAAAGGCATACAAATTTCCATGGAACCCCACTGGTTCACTAATTATGTGTATGTGCCACTCGACGACACCTAACATCGAAGAGTAGATATATTTATACATATATATATATATATACATATATATATATGTATATGTGTATATATATATATATATATATATATATATATATATATATATATATATATATATATATATATATATATATATATATATATATATATATATATATATTTATCTGACCGACGTTGTCAAGTCATGTACATGCAACAGACAACCACAGACCCACCGAATCTAATGGGATTTCAGGAGTATATGTATCAAAAATAGAAAGAGCGCACTTTGCACTCCTGGAGCAACCTTCAAGGGGTAACGAATTACGAAAAAAAAATTTTTGCTATATTTGATAACCGGTATTAAACCCCATACATGTTTACGTCGTAATCAGGTCATTTGTGTATAATTTGTATATGCTGACGACGTACGCAATCCCGTACAGTGTTGTCGGTACTTACATCGTTTCTGTAAACAAATATCCTCATGTTGACCTGCATTTGACGATTGTCTAGCGATAGTAATAAAATTTACGTATATTTCAATATGACATAATTTTTATTTTAGGATTAATAGTTCATTTATAAGGTTTCTCGGTTAATCTAATGTTTACTATTGACATTCAATGAATGTCAGTAACAATCAATAGTATTTAAAAGTTTATATGAGGCTCAAAAATTCATTTTTGATCGGTTGCAGTGGTAATAATAAAATAATTTTTTTACTTGCATTCCGCTACATCCTCAGAACTGTCTTTTACTTCCTATGATTCTTTTCACTTACGAAATTGTAAAATTATTTAACTTGAACTTCGAAACTATTTTTCAAGAATTAAAGTGAATCTAATTTTTCTATTTCTTGATACGTTTTTCTATGTACGCCATAAAAATTATAGTATAATAAAACAATGATTCAAAACATTTTACTGTACGACTAACACAGAGCGTGTCATGGTCGTTTTTTTTTATATATGTATAATAATAATTTTATTTATGGGTGCTCCAACATCTATACTCTACCTCAGAAAGACTAATAGTAATAAATCATTTTGTCAGGCAGTTACCAGTGGCGTGCACATTTTAAACACGTTTAAATTGGTTTTGTGTATTTCTATATTACTATTTATCATTTTATTAAACACACGCCTGTGACCATATTAATCATATCATTAAACACCCCTGTGACCATATTTTTCCTTAAAATTTTAGGGTAAAATTTTTATGATCTATTGTGTTTAACCCTAGTTCGTATTCCCATATAATATGTGCGGCACACTCGGTGGTTTTTAACAATATTTCGTTTCGAACTATTCATATTTTGTCGCTTTTGTTTTGCCGCTTCTGTGTGATAATACAATAACTTTTTACAAATAATAAATTTTATTACTATCAGTCTTTCTGAGATAAAGTATAGGTTATTAGCACCCTGTTACATTAAGGAATTTTACATTGTACATTTCATATTTAAATTTACCATTGACCAACCGTCTTTTTTATTTAAAGACGATGTCTTAGTAATTTGGGAAAAAAATTATGATAACCCGAGTCTGCCCAAAGACTCGAATTAATGTATTGAAATTTTACGGAACAAACCGGAAATACTGGATATCAAGGACAACTTTGATTTTTTAAATGGTAACGTATGCCGAGTTGGGTGTCTTTGGAGCTTTTGAAAATAAATAACTATTACTTAAAGATTTTTTACTATATTTTACGCTTTAACCTCTTAATCCGTGAATAAACAAACACATTTTATTTTTGTAAAATCATTTAAAAGATTTTCGCCAAAAAGCGTTAGTTTCATACCTTATCTCCTAGAGAGGTTGATCTAAAAATCTGAAAAAATCTCCATTATGTACATTGTTGGTCCCGGAAAACCGGGATTGTCCCGGTTTTGAGGTCTATGTCCCGGTGTCTCGAGACAGTCTCTCGGGACGCCTATTTGTCCCGGTTTTGTGTATTTTAATAATTTATTAAGTCAGTCAGGAGTAGCCGCGGGAACGCACATCATTGGAACGAATTTAAATTTGTCCGACGGTAAAGAAAGTAAAGCGCCAAAAACTCTATTAAAGTTTTTTAATGACCCATTAAGTGAGGCATACTTCTGGTTCGTTCATAGCCAGGCCGAATCGGTCAATTTGAAAATATTACAAATTGAGGGAAAAAACAAATCTATAATGGAAGTTTTCGGTGTATTAAAAGATACAGCAGCTATGTTTGAAGAAAGATACAGACAGTGTTTTTACCAAAACATGTAGAAACAATTTTGAAAGAACGTGAAGAATCTGGGGAAGAATACTAAAAATGAAATTAATAATTTTAAAATGGAAGTTACTAATTTCTATGAAACATTTATTGTATATTTAAATAAGTGGATAAAACCTCTTGAACATTTTTCAATATTTTCATGGATGGTTTTAAAAGAAAAACCAGAATGGAAAAATGTACAACAAACATTAAATTACTTCAACAATAAGAATATTGAAATAAATGAGAGTTATTAATTCAACCAAATATTACTTAAATTATGAATAAGGTTCTAAATTTCAAGTGATGATCTAAACCAAAAAAGTTCGGAAATACAAAGTGATGATCTAAAACAAAAAAGGTCCTCACTTCTAAAATACAAGTGATGACCTAAAAAAAAAAGGTCCTCGCTTCGGAAATATAAAGTGATGATCTAAAAAAAGGGTTCTCACTTGTAAAATACAAGTGACGACCGGAAAAAAGATCCTCATCTCTGTTTAAAAATTTTCTATTGCGTTTGTGTGTTTTTATTTTTATTTCCTTCCTTCTTAGGGGGGGGGGGGCTCCCCTGGGTGCGCCACTGGTAGAGGCTATTCTACAGTGCGTGGTAAATTTTGATTTTAGTTGTAATGACGTTTTAAAAGAAGGTGAATTGTTAAAAAGAGCTAAATTCAACCAAAAGTATTTATAAAATGCTTTTGTATGGATTTTATTTGCAAATAATTTATTGCAGTGCTTTTTTGTCATAGAACTCGCCGGAACGACATACAGACACCT
The DNA here is from genome assembly GCA_963971575.1 of Liopterus haemorrhoidalis. Classification (NCBI taxonomy): domain Eukaryota; kingdom Metazoa; phylum Arthropoda; class Insecta; order Coleoptera; family Dytiscidae; genus Liopterus; species Liopterus haemorrhoidalis. The sequence goes on from OZ020625.1 coordinate 20,135,695, forward strand.
ATTTTCGACGGGTATTTAAAAGTATTAAAATTAATTTGAAAATTATTATATCAACTATTGAACAAGAATTTGCTGTGAACTTGTAATCTAAATACTTTAAATTTCATATAAGTTATGATCTGGATATCATTTTTTTAAATAAAAAGCGCTGATTTATTGTAATAATTTCTTAATTATTTATTGTAATTGTATAGGAATTTATTTTTATTTCTGTTAATTATTCGTAATTTTAATGTTTGTGTTATAAATAAAACAATAATAATTGTAATATAAAATCTAATTAATTCCTCCCGATTAGTTCACCCTGTCACTCCGTCCCGGTTTGCTCTGTCGACAATCTGAGAGCCCTAGGATTAGTTCAACAGGAATTTTTTATCTGACAAGTTTTTCGAAAATATCGATTTTTTGTGTCGTTGAAAAGTGTAATTATTTAAAGAAAAAATTATTGTGATATCAAAAGAAAGTTCTTAAATAATTACACGGGTCAGGGGTCCTGATAAAATAGGGTTCCTAAAATGGTCTGCCATAAAATTAAAATTAACATAATATTTTCGAAAAACGGATTTCATTTGTTATTGAATAATTACGGAATAACATTCCTGAATGAAAATATATGTTCACAGGAAAAATATTTTGTTTGTAGTGATATAAAATATTTTTTTCACTCTCCGTTACAAAACAGATCACAGAAATAATATTGTTCTAAAACGGTAATGTAATAAAATAAATATATAACACCCAGCAATGATGAAAAGTTGAATACGTAAGACCCACAGATGCAACAGTTTAATCTTAACAATTTATATATAAATGAAAGAATTGTATTGATGGTTTATCAGTCAGCGAGTTGAACTGTTAATGAGAGCGATCCAAGTTCCTAAAGATGCGCGCGGGTGGCCAAAATATGTTAGGGGGCTCAAAATAAGTTAGGGGGCCCAAAATATATTAGGGGTCCCAAAATATGTGAAGGGGCCCAACTATAAAATCTTACCCAGGGCCAGAAAAAAGGTAGTTACGGCACTGTTTATCACTATTAAGAAAGTGCTATTTTATTTGTAAATATTTCACTACTATAAATGTTTTTTGTTTATTTCAAAAAAGATATACACTACCTTTGTCATAAATACAAAAAACAATAACAGTATTAGCGATAATTTCGCCATGCATTAAAAAAATAATTAATTTAGTCAAAAACATCAAAACTGCAATATTTTTCAGAAACGAATTCTGATTAAAAAATTTCTCTTGACCGTTTCCGGTTAAGAGCTATGTACATTACTTAGAATTTGTTTAATTTTTTTTAGTTTAACCCCTTTTGATTAAAGGGGAAAACTTTCTACGAGGAAATATGGCTATAGCTATAGTCCCGATAAAATCCTTAGAACCTTCATTAGATTAATAAGAAATATATTATATAAGGCTTCATTTATTTATATTTATCAGTATTTATAAATGGCATAATTTTTCTCAATTTCAGAAACGTATTTCTCACTATTAAAAATGTGTTATTTGTTTTATAAGTATTTCATTACTAAAAAAGATTTATTCCTCTTTGATACCTTAAAAATAAAAGGTTGAATCACAACGTATAATAGTATAATAGTGTAATTAACGTATATATTTTTTTTTATGATTTTTAATTTCAAAAAAAGGCACACTATCTTAGCCATAAATACAAACAATTCATACATTATTATCCATAATTTAGCCACGAATTAAAAAATAATAATTAATTTTGTCAAAAACACAAATACTGCAATAATTTTCAAAAACGCAATCTGGTCAAAAAATCCTCTCGTAGGTTCCCGGTTCATATTAATGTAAATTACCTATAATATTTACAGATTTTTAGTTTAACCCCTTTGGGTAAAAGGGGGCGGGAAAAAATCTTTTTTAGCACATTTTTGCAGAATTTTTACAGAATTTTAGGTCAACCGCTCTGAGGGATAAAGTGGGGGACAAAAATGTCTTGATATATTCTTGGCAAATATCCCAAAAAAAAAAAAGATTTTTCAAAAATAAAACTTTGCTTATTGATCCAAAAATTAAAAGGTTTTATTTGATATGCCATTCATAATTTAAAAAATTTATATATAATTTTTTTTATTAAATACATAATTGTTTATATATATCTCGGGATGTATTGAACTCTTAGTATTTTTCCTATATGTGGGACAAAGAGTTGAATAAGCATGTCAAATTTGAACTTTATATTTTAAGCCGTTTGGCTACAATTTCTATCGTACAAACACATGAGTGACGTTATAAGAGTTTTTTGGGAGGTCATATCCACCCTAAAAAAGGAAAACGGATCGAAAAAAAAAATTTCTTTAGTCTAAAATAACAAAGATTGTGTAGGTGTCGTGAGTATATATAATATCTGATAGCCATATTACTTTTACAGACCCGGTATGTATCTTGACAGACCCAAACAGTGTTGCCAAGTTTCGGGTCTGTGAAGGTATATAGTGTATAGCGGGTCTGTATAAGTCGTATCAATTACAAATATTTTATACAAGCCCGACACGCGCACCATCTTCACAGAAATTTCGTGAACTAAATTTGTATAAAAAAACACGTTCTACCGCTTTCCCAGACCCACCTGAAACTCATTGTTAAAGATTGTTTGAGGCCTAATTCGTACTTCTAGCATAGAAAACGTTGTCAGACCCGATGCCGGGTCTGAACTTGTCACTTTTGGTCTGGTAACGCCTGCAGAGTATAGCGAGTTGGGTCTGTATAAGCGGTGAAACAAATATATATATATATATATATATATATATAATAAGTATATTAGACTATTCCGTTCCAAAATTAAATTTGACCGAAATATTGGGTCTCAGTAATCGTTGAGTTTACTTACCTCCACCGTTTATCCCAATAACTTCTACATTATATATAGATAGATAGATAGATAGATAGATAGATAGATAGATAGATAGATAGATAATAGTTTATTCATGCCTTTCGGCCTTGAATTAATACATTAATTTTCCCAAAATACTGTTTGTGTGATATCACATTCAATAATATCTATTATATATATATATATATATATATATATATATATATATATATATATATATATATATATATTTATAAATAAAAAGAAAGAATTAAATTAATTGTACTTCAATAAAATCATTTATTTATCAGAAAATAATTGCAAAATATTATAAAAAACATACATTTTTCGTGGCATGCATGGGCTTGTTTCCTATTTTTACATAATTCTTTTATGTCTGGCTTTATAGAGGACAGTTAATCCTCATGTCAGCTTCTGCATCGAGTCTGTTGCGGTATTTTGTTTTTGTTGCAGCATGCGAAGAAAATCCAGATTCGTACAGATAAGTCGTAGCGGAAGGAAGAAGTATTTTAACAGCTTTCATTGATAAATCTGCATATTCTTCTCTCAAAGTGCACCAAATTCTGGAAAAGATAGTTTTTCAAATATGGCCTGTAATGAGGAATCTGAAATCATGTCAATGAACATTTCGTACTCCTTAGCTATGAATGTTTCTGGCCTTTTCTGAACTATGAATGGGTTTCTAATCCATGTATAATTTTTAAGCTTTTCATTCTCTTCATCTGGAAAATATTGTTTGACCGAGTTTAGAATATCTTCCAAATATTGACAAATTTCATCACACAACATATAAAGGTCACTTGCATCAATGTCTCCATTAATTTCATCGCAGAAATCTTTAAGTATTGTGAAGCTATCTAGCTCACGAGAGCGAATGCAAGTGATCCATAATTCCAATTTCTTTTTAAAAGCTTGAATCTTATCATTGGCTGTGAACACTGTTACTTGTTTCCCTTGAAGTGACATATTCACTTTGTTTATCTTTGAAAAAATGTCGACGAGATATCCAAGTCGAAACAACCATAGTTTATCTGTCAATCTTTCTTGTAAATCCATCCTGTTTTTCATGAAAAAGGTGCCCAATTCGGAACGCAGCTCGAATAGTCGATCAAGTACTTTCCCTCGAGACAGCCATCGTACTTCGGTATGGAGCAGTAAAGCTTTATGAACGCTGCCCATATCTTCGCATAGAATCTTGAAAAGCCGTGTTTGTAATGGTTGCGATTTTATGAAATTTATAATCTTTACCGACTCGTCAAGGCCTTTTTAAGTGACAATGGCATTTTTTTTTACTGCAAGTGCTTGGCGGTGAAGAATACAGTGGCTATTTGTGCAGTTTGGTGCTAAATTCTTGATTTTTGCGACAGCGCCAGCAGTTTTTCCAACCATTGCCTTTGCACCATCAGTGCAGATATCAACATAGTTTTTCCAATCTAAGCCATGAGTATTAAAAAAGCTATCCACGATATTAAATATTTCGGCACCAGTTGTATTGGTGAGCAATGGTTCACACAAAAGTAGATCCTCTTCAAGCAAATTTAGATGCTGATATCGGACAAATACAAGCAATACTGCAAGTCCAGCTACGTCTGTGCTTTCGTCCATTTGCAGAGAAAAATTACAACATTGCAGACGAGATATCAATTCAGCCTTTACGTTGGTTGCTAAATCTTTAATTCGGCGAGCTACCGTGTCATTGGATAATGGCACATTAGTGATTTCTTTTGCCAACGTTTCATCGAGTATACATTTAGCGATATCGACTGCACAAGGCTTGATCAATGTCTCAGCTATTGTATGAGCTTCGCCTGCCAGTGCAATACGATAACTGACAATGTATGATGCTTCAGTGGCCTTCTCATTGCTAGTTTAAAAACAATTAGGCTTTGGCGCTTTAACAGTTCACCACGTCTACGCATAAAATAATCAACTTTCTTATGTTTAAACTCTGGATGTACGGTTTCCAAATGGCGACGCATTTTAGCGGGTACCATAGAACTATTTGGAAAATGCTTGCTGCATAAGACACATTGAGGCACATTATTAGCATCTACAAAACCAAGAGACAGGTAGCTTTCATCATATTTCCTTTTCTTAGTGGCAGGGACACGTAACATGCTCGTAGTGGCAGCAGATACCTCTTTTTCTGGATTTATGCGATTATTCAACAGTTTCCACTGTTGTTTCATTTTCAATGTTTTTGGATGTAGACGGTCCAGATGATTGCTGAAATCCTGTATCTTTCGCAGTTCCTTTAATAAGCCAACGATCCATCCTTAATAACTTGCAGATTAAAAAAAAACAGTAATAAAAACTCGCTTAATAATGTATATATAAATAATTTATAGAAATAAATAAAAAAATACCCCAATATTCTTCCACTTCACTTCATAAATATTTCGTTTAAATTCAGTTAACTACAGGAGTTTTGAAAAAAATAAAATATATTATTTGGTTATGACACACGTATAGAAAAGACTACCGTTTGTTGTCGCGCTGGTAGCTAGTAGAATATTGGAGTTCCGCACCTGTATTGCTCCGTATTTACCAGTTCTCCCACTTGCGCAGGCGGACTGAGCGGGCCAATCAGGGAGCGGCTCCGCCCCTTTCTCGCTAGTGTCACCGCTCTCAGGCAATCATCAGTCCGATCTCAACAGTCAAACTCAACTAGTCTTTCTGGACCGGAGCATTTTGCGTTGCAACAAAAACTCAAATCGTAAAAATTAATTGAACAATTGAAGAACTTACTGTTTTTATCGAATAGGCAAGTGCACTATATTGAGTTAACCGTTACAGATTTTTTTAGTTCATTAATTAAATAAATCTAAACTTTTCAGAGCAACAAATTAACTTTATGTAAATTAATAATAATTATAATTTTTTGTTCATATATATTAATTTTTAGCGGATTTAAATTTATAATTCACGGATCTCTTTGAGGTAGCTCGCGGAACCCCAGGACTCCGCGGAGCACACTTTGAGAACCACTGGATTAGACTGTTAAACAGATCATAGTCGGCTGCGTGACACATCTTTTTATTATAAAGAGTTATTGAGACGGGCACAGTCTCCTTTGTGATTAAAGGAATATCAATAGCTGGGTGATGCGGTCCTCGGATACTAGAGGAGCAGAACAAATTTTAACAATAATTATAGAATCATTATTGCACAATACTAGATCAAAAACTTTGTGGTTACTATTAACAATGTAGTTGAATTGATACAACTCAAGCAAGGCTAATATTTCAGCAAATTGTCTACTCAGGTTATCGACAGAACTTGTATTAATAAGATACGGTGCGAAAGGTACGGGGTCCCAGGCAATATAAGGGAGATTAAAGTCTCCTACAATCAAAAAGGTTTCGCGGGAATGATTTTGGATAACGGCAGACAATTTGTTGTAATACGCAAGTCTATTACTAATACTAGCATATGGAAGTACTAGGGGCCTCAGCCCGGCTACGCCGGTCTTCTCCCCTACGTTGTTAAAACTCGACTCTTCGCGACTCGTTTTAATATAATAAGGCATTTTGTCCCACTTGTCGATTATAAAACTTGTCGCTCATCTTTTTTTAACACTATTTTATAGAAATTCACGCTGGAAATTTCTTAAGATTTATCGTTAATTCACCTTAAATACTTAATTAGTTTTCTTCTGTCAAGAAATACGTTCAAAATGTGATATCTCGTCACATTTTAAATTGCAAACAAATTGACAGCTGTCACCTTTTAAATCTTGTAAGCATATTTTGTAAGCATATTTTTGCCTCAAAATGATCCAATATTGGCCCAGATTCTTTGAAAAATGTTTTCTGATGCCTCAAAATATTATTTTGCACGTCAAAAAAGCTATCTTGAACCATTATCACCACTTAACACTTTGATTAACCCTGAAATTTTTAATATATATAAATTTTTTTTAACACTATTTTCTGGAAATTCACCCTGCAAATGTCTTAAACTTTATCGTTAATTTACCTTAAATCCTTAATTAGTATTCTTCTGTCAAGAAACACGTTCAAAATGTGAAATCTCGTCCCATTTTAAAATGCAAAAAAATTGACAGCTGTCACTTTTTGAAACCTTGTAAGCATATTTTTGCCTCAAAATGCTCTAATAATGGCCCAGATTCTTTGAAAAATGTTTTCTGATACCTCAAAATATTATCTCGCACGTCCAAAAAGCTATCCTGAACCATTATTACCATTTAACACTTTGATTCTCGCCGTAAATATTCTGGACCGGCCGTCTCGTATTAAGAATCATTTGAATTATCGTCTGATAAAACCTGTCCGTGCCGATCAATGGTGACTTTGATTCGACACGGATTCGAGGAAAAAATGCATGATTTTTATCAATAAAAATTAGTCAATACCCCCCGTCGAAATAAAATTAAGCCTAAGCACTAAAAAATATCACCCGGATAAGACGGCGGTTCATTTTCCTCTCTCCGCGTTACCGGAAAAATGAAGATACTCCAGAAGTTGAATAGAACATACATACCAACACTTGTACAATATAATAGTAGATAAACATACAGCAAATGTTGAAATTATTGTTACCGACTTCGACAGTTACCCAAAGGTCCTCGCAGATTCCGTATGACAACAATGGAATGAAAAACGGCACACCCAAATTGATTACGTGTAAAAGACTGCTGGATAAAACTAGTTAGAGTACGTCCAAGTTAACTTCATCACAGGCGGATATCACCAGGTCCCTTGCGCAGAAACCAAATTTCGCCCATTACGTTTTCAACAGTAAGCTTAACAAATTTCCTTGGTGTCACTTACTTTGATTTGTGTTTAACTACGGGTATTGTGCGATGTTGTTTCACTCCGTTATTATTATTTATTTCTCGTACGTTTCAAGGTATACCGTGTACTAAAATGAGTAAAAATGTATTTGAAATACATGATTTTGTGTGTTTGGTATCCACAACAATTGTTTAAAACCTTAATGTACGTCAATGTGATCAGCTGTTTTCTCGCGCAGATTTGATGACGTAATTTATGATATCCTGTGATGAAGTTAAGATAAACGAGCTCTAATCAAAATTTTTCTGTAATAAATAAATTTTGATAAAAAAAAGAAAATTACCAATAATGTGTTTGTTGACCTAAAGGCGTAAAATCTGGCAACAAGATTTATAACAGTTACGATCACTATTTTAACAAATTTCGTTTATATTACACCATTAATAACAATAATATCAAAGCAAGACACAGCAGCGTTCTAATACAATTGTATACACTTATGCAAAACTGATTAATGTTATTCAACAAAATCTATATTTTAAAACACCCTTGTCCGATATTCTAGTAAACGGTTGATGATAAAAAAAAAAATTTAAACAGACAAGTTGTAGCACGTAAAAAACTCTAAAACTTTTTTATTTACGTCAACTCTCTAGGAATATTATCTCGAGAATTATTCAAATAAATCTATATTTTAAAACTCCCTTGTCCGATTTTCTCGTAAACGGTTGATGATGGAAAAAAATTTTAAACAGGCAAGTTGTAGCACGTAAAAATCTACAAAACTTTTTAATTTACATCAACTCTCTAAGTACAGTAACTCGAAAGTTATTCAAATAAATCTATATTTTAAAACACCCTTGTCCGATTTTCTCGTAAACGGTTGATAATGGAAAAAAATTTAAAACAGGCAAGTTGTAGCACGTAAAAATCTACAAAACTTTTTAATTTACACACACTCTCTAAGTATAGTAACTCGAAAGTTATTCAAATAAATCTATATTTTAAAACACCCTTGTCCGATTTTCTCGTAAACGGTTGATGATAGAAAAAAAAAATTTAACAGACAAGTTGTAGCACGTATAAAGCTCTACAACTTTTTTTATTTACGTCAAATCGCTAGGTATAATAACTCGAGACTTATTATATTAAAACCAAATATTAAAATACCCTTGTCCCATTTTCTCGTAAGCGTTTTATGACAGAAAAAAAATTTAAGTAAGCAAGTTGTACCACGTAAAAATTTCTACAACTTTTTTATTTATGTCAATTCTATAGGTATATTATCTCGAGAATTATTCAAATAAATCTATATTTTAAAACTCCCTTGTCCGATTTTCTCTTAAACGGTTGATTATTGAAAATTTTAAGCAGGCAAGTTGTAGCACGTAAAAATCTACACAAGTTTTTCATTTACCTATGTCAACTCTCTAGGTACATTAACACGAGAGTTAGTCAAACAAATCCATATTTTCAAACACCCTTGTCCGATTTTCTCGTGAACGGTTGATGATAAAAAAAATATTTAAATAGGCAAGTCGTAGCTAGTAAAAATCTCTACAACTTTTTTTTTTACGTCAACTCGCTAGGTATAATAACTCGAGACTTATTCAAATAAAACCAAATTTTAAAACACCCTTGTCCGATTTTCTCGTGAACGGTTGAAGATAAAAAAAATATTTAAATAAGCAAGTTGTAGCTAGTAAAAATCTCTACATTTTTTTTATTTATGTCAACTCGCTAGGTATAATCACTCGAGACTTATTCAAATAAAACCAAATTTTAAAACACTCTTGTCCGATTTTCTCGTGAACGGTTGATGATAAAAAAAATATTTAAACAAGCAGGTTGTAGCTAGTAAAAATTTCTACATTTTTTTAATTTACTTCAACTCGCTAGGTATAATAACTCGAGACTTATTCAAATAAAACCAAATTTTAAAACACCCTTGTCCGATTTTCTCGTGAACGGTTGAAGATAGAAAAAATATTTAACAAGACAAGTTGTAGCTAGTAAAAATCTCCACATATTTTTTATTTACGTCAACTCGCTAGGTATAATAACTCGAGACTTATTCAAATAAAACCAAATTTTAAAACACCCTTGTCCGATTTTCTCGTGAACGGCTGAAGATAAAAAAAATATTTAAAAAAGTAAGTTGTAGCTAGTAAAAATCTCTACATTTTTTTAATTAACGTCAACTCGCTAGGTATAATAACTCGAGACTTATTCAAATAAATCCAAATTTTAAAACACCTTGTCCGATTTTCTCGTGAAGGGTTAAAGATAGAAAAAATATTTAAGTAGACAAGTTGTAGCTAGTAAAAATCTCTACATTTTTTTTACTAACGTCAACTCGCTAGGTATAAAAACTCGAGACTTATTCAAATAAAACCAAATTTTAAAATACCCTTGTCCGATTTTCTCGTAAACGGTTGATGATAAAAAAAATATTTAAAAAGCAAGTTGTAGTTATTAAAAATCTCCACATTTTTTTTTTTTACGTCAACTCGCTAGGTATAATAACTCGAGACTTATTCAAATAAAACCAAATTTTAAATCACCCTTGTCCGATTTTCTCGTGAACGGTTGATGATAAAAAAAATATTTAAATAAGCAAGTTGTAGCTAGTAAAAATCTCTACATTTTTTTATTTTACGTCAACTCGCTAGGTATAATAACTCGAGACTTATTCAAATAAAACCAAATTTTAAAACACCTTTGTCCGATTTTCTCGTGAACGGTTGATGATAAAAAAAATATTTAAAAAGCAAGTTGTAGATAATAAAAATCTCCACATTTTTTTCTTTTACGTCAACTCGCTAGGTATAATAACTCGCGACTTATTCAAATAAAACCAAATTTTAAAACACCCTTGTCCGATTTTATCGTGAAGGGTTGAAGATAGAAAAAATATTTAAGCAGACAAGTTGTAGCTAGTAAAAATCTCTACATTTTTTTTATTTACGTCAACTCGCTAGGTATAATAACTCGAGACTTATTCAAATAAAACAAAATTTTAAAATACCCTTGTCCGATTTTCTCGTGAACGGTTGATGATAAAAAAAATATTTAAAAAGCAGGTTGTAGCTAGTAAAAATCTCCACATTTTTTTCTTTTACGTCAACTCGCTAGGTATAATAACTCGAGACTTATTCAAATTAAACCAAATTTTAAAACACCCTTGTCCGATTTTATCGTGAAGGGTTGAAGATAGAAAAAATACTTAAGTAGACAAGTTGTAGCTAGTAAAAATCTCTACATTTTTTTTATTTACGTCAGCTCGCTAGGTATAATAACTCGCGACTTATTCAAATAAAACCAAATTTTATAACACCCTTGTCCGATTTTATCGTGAAGGGTTGAAGAAAGAAAAAATATTTTAAAAGACAAATTGTAGCTAGTAATAATCTCTACATTTTTTTTATTTACGTCAACTCGCTAGGTATAATAACTCGAGACTTATTCAAATAAAACCAAATTTTATAACACCCTTGTCCGATTTTATCGTGAAGGGTTGAAGATAGAAAAAATATTTAATAAGACAAAATGTAGCAAGTAAAAATCTCTACATTTTTTTTAGTTACGTCAACTCGCTAGGTATAATAACTCGAAACTTATTCAAATAAAACCAAATTTTAAAACACCCTTGTCCGCTTTTATCGTGAAGGGTTGAAGATAGAAAAAATATTTTAAAAGACAAGTTGTAGCAAGTAAAAGTCTCTACATTTTTTTTAGTTACGTCAACTCGCTAGGTATAATAACTCGAGACTTATTCAAATAAAACCAAATTTTAATAACACCCTTGTCCGATTTTATCGTGAAGGGTTGAAGATAGAAAAAATATTTAAGTAGACAAGTTGTAGCTAGTAAAAATCTCTAAATTTTTTTTGTTACGTCAACTCGCTATGTATAATAACTCGAGACTTATTCAACTAAAACCAAATTTTATAACACCCTTGTCCGATTTTATCGTGAAGGGTTGAAGATAGAAAAAATATTTAAGTAGACAAGTTGTAGCTAGTAAAAATCTCTACATTTTTTTTAGTTACGTCAACTCGCTAGGTATAATAACTCGAGACTTATTCAAATAAAACCAAATTTAAAAACACCCTTGTCCGATTTTATCGTGAAGGGTTGAAGATAGAAAAAATATTTAAAAAGACAAGTTGTAGCTAGTAAAAATCTATACATTTTTTTTAGTTACGTCAACTCGCTAGGTATAATAACTCGAGACTTATTCAAATTAAACCAAATTTTAAAATACCCTTGTCCGATTTTATCGTGAAGGGTTGAAGATAGAAAAAATACTTTAGTAGACAAGTTGTAGTTAGTAAAAATCTCTACATTTTTTTTATTTACGTCAGCTCGCTAGGTATAATAACTCGCGACTTATTCAAATAAAACCAAATTTTATAACACCCTTGTCCGATTTTATCGTGAAGGGTTGAAGATAGAAAAAATATTTAAAAAAAAAAATTGTAGCTAGTAAAAATCTCTACATTTTTTTTATTTACGTCAACTCGCTAGGTATAATAACTCGAGACTTATTCAAATAAAACCAAATTTTATAACACCCTTGTCCGATTTTATCGTGAAGGGTTGAAGATAGAAAAAATATTTAAAAAGACAAATTGTAGCTAGTAAAAATCTCTACATTTTTTTTATTTACGTCAACTCGCTATGTATAATAACTCGAGACTTATTCAACTAAAACCAAATTTTATAACACCCTTGTCCGATTTTATCGTGAAGGGTTGAAGATAGAAAAAATATTTAAGTAGACAAGTTGTAGCTAGTAAAAATCTCTACATTTTTTTTAGTTACGTCAACTCGCTAGGTATAATAACTCGAGACTTATTCAAATAAAACCAAATTTTAAAACACCCTTGTCCGATTTTATCGTGAAGGGTTGAAGATAGAAAAAATACTTAAGTAGACAAGTTGTAGCAAGTAAAAATCTCTACATTTTTTTTAGTTACGTCAACTCGCTAGGTATAATAACTCGAAACTTATTCAAATAAAACCAAATTTTAAAACACCCTTGTCCGATTTTATCGTGAAGGGTTGAAGATAGAAAAAATATTTAAAAAGACAAGTTGTAGCAAGTAAAAGTCTCTACATTTTTTTTAGTTACGTCAACTCGCTAGGTATAATAACTCGAGACTTATTCAAATAAAATCAAATTTTAATAACACCCTTGTCCGATTTTATTGTGAAGGGTTGAAGATAGAAAAAATATTTAAAAAGACAAATTGTAGCTAGTAAAAATCTCTACATTTTTTTTATTTACGTCAACTCGCTAGGTATAATAACTCGAGACTTATTCAACTAAAACCAAATTTTATAACACCCTTGTCCGATTTTATCGTGAAGGGTTGAAGATAGAAAAAATATTTAAGTAGACAAGTTGTAGCTAGTAAAAATCTCTACATTTTTTTTAGTTACGTCAACTCGCTAGGTATAATAACTCGAGACTTATTAAATAAAACCAAATTTTATAACACCCTTGTCCGATTTTATCGTGAAGGGTTGAAGATAGAAAAAATATTTAAGTAGACAAGTTGTAGCTAGTAAAAATCTCTACATTTTTTTTATTTACGTCAACTCGCTAGGTATAATAACTCGAGACTTATTCAAATTAAACCAAATTTTATAACACCCTTGTCCGATTTTATCGTGAAGGGTTGAAGATAGAAAAAATATTTAAATAGACAAGTTGTAGCTAGTAAAAATCTCTACATTGTTTTTATTTACGTCAACTCGCTAGGTATAATAACTCGAGACTTATTCAAATAAAACCAAATCTTAAAACACCCTTGTCCGATTTTATCGTGAAGGGTTGAAGATAGAAAAAATATTTAAGTAGACAAGTTGTAGCTAGTAAAAATCTCTACATTTTTTTTATTTATGTAAATTCGCTAGGTATAATAACTCGAGACTTATTCAAATAAAACCGAATTTTAAAACACCCTTGTCCGATTTTATCGTGAAGGGTTGAAGATTGAAAAAATATTTAAAAAGACAAATTGTAGCTAGTAAAAATCTCTACATTTTTTTTATTTACGTCAACTCGCTAGGTATAATAACTCGAAACTTATTCAAATAAAACCAAATTTTATAACACCCTTGTCCGATTTTATCGTGAAGGGTTGAAGATAGAAAAAATATTTATGTAGACAAGTTGTAGCTAGTAAAAATCTCTACATTTTTTTTAGTTACGTCAACTCGCTAGGTATAATAACTCGAGACTTATTCAAATTAAACCAAATTTTATAACACCCTTGTACGATTTTATCGTGAAGGGTTGAAGATAGAAAAAATACTTAAGTAGACAAGTTGTAGCTAGTAAAAATCTCTACATTTTTTTAATTTACGTCAACTCGCTAGGTATAATAACTCGAGACTTATTCAAATAAAACCAAAGTTTATAACACCCTTGTCCGATTTTATCGTGAAGGGTTGAAGATAGAAAAAATATTTAACAAGACAAGTTGTAGCTAGTAAAAATCTCTACATTTTTTTTAGTTACGTCAACTCGCTAGGTATAATAACTCGAGACTTATTCAAATTAAACCAAATTTTATAACACCCTTGTTCGATTTTATCGTGAAGGGTTGAAGATAGAAAAAATATTTAAGTAGACAAGTTGTAGCTAGTAAAAATCTCTACATTTTCTTTAGTTACGTCAACTCGCTAGGTATAATAACTCGAGACTTATTCAAATTAAACCAAATTTTATAACACCCTTGTCCGATTTTATCGTGAAGGGTTGAAGATAGAAAAAATATTTAAGTAGACAAGTTGTAGCTAGTAAAAATCTCTACATTTTCTTTAGTTACGTCAACTCGCTAGGTATAATAACTCGAGACTTATTCAAATAAAACCAAATTTTAAAACACCCTTGGCCGATTTTATCGTGAAGGGTTGAAGATAGAAAAAATATTTAAGTAGACAAGTTGTAACTAGTAAAAATCTCTACATTTTCTTTAGTTACGTCAACTCGCTAGGTATAATAACTCGAGACTTATTCAAATAAAACCAAATTTTATTACACCTTTGTCCGATTTTATCGTGAAGGGTTGAAGATAGAAAAAATATTTAAGTAGACAAGTTGTAGCTAGTAAAAATCTCTACATTTTTTTTATTTATGTAAACTCGCTAGGTATAATAACTCGAGACTTATTCAAATAAAACCGAATTTTAAAACACCCCTGTCCGATTTTATCGTGAAGGGTTGAAGATAGAAAAAATATTTAAGTAGACAAGTTGTAGCTAGTAAAAATCTCTACATTTTTTTTAGTTACGTCAACTCGCTAGGTATAATAACTCGAGACTTATTCAAATTAAACCAAATTTTAAAACACCCTTGTCCGATTTTATCGTGAAGGGTTGAAGATAGAAAAAATATTTATGTAGACAAGTTGTAGCTAGTAAAAATCTCTACATTTTTTTTAGTTACGTCAACTCGCTAGGTATAATAACTCGAGACTTATTCAAATTAAACCAAATTTTATAACACCCTTGTACGATTTTATCGTGAAGGGTTGAAGATAGAAAAAATACTTAAGTAGACAAGTTGTAGCTAGTAAAAATCTCTACATTTTTTTTATTTACGTCAACTCGCTAGGTATAATAACTCGAGACTTATTCAAATAAAACCAAAGTTTATAACACCCTTGTCCGATTTTATCGTGAAGGGTTGAAGATAGAAAAAATATTTAACAAGACAAGTTGTAGCTAGTAAAAATCTCTACATTTTTTTTAGTAACGTCAACTCGCTAGGTATAATAACTCGAGACTTATTCAAATTAAACCAAATTTTATAACACCCTTGTACGATTTTATCGTGAAGGGTTGAAGATAGAAAAAATACTTAAGTAGACAAGTTGTAGCTAGTAAAAATCTCTACATTTTTTTTATTTACGTCAACTCGCTAGGTATAATAACTCGAGACTTATTCAAATTAAACCAAATTTTATAACACCCTTGTCCGATTTTATCGTAAAGGGTTGAAGATAGAAAAAATATTTAAGTAAACAAGTTGTAGCTAGTAAAAATCTCTACATTTTCTTTAGTTACGTCAACTCGCTAGGTATAATAATTCGAGACTTATTCAAATAAAACCAAATTTTAAAACACCCTTGGCCGATTTTATCGTGAAGGGTTGAAGATAGAAAAAATACTTAAGTAGACAAGTTGTAGCTAGTAAAAATCTCTACATTTTTTTTATTTACGTCAACTCGCCAGGTATAATAACTCGAGACTTATTCAAATTAAACCAAATTTTAAAACACCCTTGGCCGATTTTATCGTGAAGGGTTGAAGATAGAAAAAATACTTAGGTAGACAAGTTGTAGCTAGTAAAAATCTCTACATTTTTTTTATTCACGTCAACTCGCCAGGTATAATAACTCGAGACTTATTTAAATAAAACCAAATTTTATAACACCCTTGTCCGATTTTATCGTGAAGGGTTGAAGATAGAAAAAATATTTAAGTAGACAAGTTGTAGCTAGTAAAAATCTCTACATTTTCTTTAGTTACGTCAACTCGCTAGGTATAATAACTCGAGACTTATTCAAATAAAACCAAATTTTAAAACACCCTTGGCCGATTTTATCGTGAAGGGTTGAAGATAGAAAAAATATTTAAGTAGACAAGTTGTAACTAGTAAAAATCTCTACATTTTCTTTAGTTACGTCAACTCGCTAGGTATAATAACTCGAGACTTATTCAAATAAAACCAAATTTTAAAACACCCTTGTCCGATTTTATCGTGAAGGGTTGAAGATAGAAAAAATACTTAAGTAGACAAGTTGTAGCTAGTAAAAATCTCTACATTTTTTTTATTTACGTCAACTCGCCAGGTATAATAACTCGAGACTTATTTAAATAAAACCAAATTTTAAAACACCCTTGTCCGATTTTATCGTGAAGGGTTGAAGATAGAAAAAATACTTAAGTAGACAAGTTGTAGCTAGTAAAAATCTCTACATTTTTTTTATTTACGTCAACTCGCCAGGTATAATAACTCGAGACTTGTTTAAATAAAACCAAATTTTATAACACCCTTGTCCGATTTTATCGTGAAGGGTTGAAGATAGAAAAAATATTTAAGAAGACAAGTTGTAGCTAGTAAAAATCTCTACATTTTTTTTATTTACGTCAACTCGCTAGGTATAATAACTCGAGACTTATTCAAATTAAACTAAATTTTATAACATCCTTGACTGATTTTATCGTGAAGGGTTGAAGATAGAAAAAATACTTTAGTAGACAAGTTGTAGCTAGTAAAAATCTCTACATTTTTTTTATTTACGTCAACTCGCCAGGTATAATAACTCGAGACTTATTTAAATAAAACCAAATTTTATAACACCCTTGTCCGATTTTATCGTGAAGGGTTGAAGATAGAAAAAATATTTAAATAGACAAATTGTAGCTAGTAAAAATCTCTACATTTTTTTTATTTACGTCAACTCGCTAGGTATAATAACTCGAGACTTATTCAAATAAAACCAAATTTTATAACACCCTTGTCCGATTTTATCGTGAAGGGTTGAAGATAGAAAAAATATTTAATAAGACAAGTTGTAGCAAGTAAAAGTCTCTACATTTTTTTTAGTTACGTCAACTCGCTAGGTATAATAACTCGAGACTTATTCAAATAAAACCAAATTTTAAAACACCCTTGGCCGATTTTATCGTGAAGGGTTGAAGATAGAAAAAATATTTAAGTAGACAAGTTGTAGCTAGTAAAAATCTCTACATTTTCTTTAGTTACGTCAACTCGCTAGGTATAATAACTCGAGACTTATTCAAATAAACCAAATTTTAAAACACCCTTGTCCGATTTTATCGTGAAGGGTTGAAGATAAAAAAAATACTTAAGTAGACAAGTTGTAGCTAGTAAAAATCTCTACATTTTTTTTATTTACGTCAACTCGCCAGGTATAATAACTCGAGACTTATTTAAATAAAACCAAATTTTATAACACCCTTGTCCGATTTTATCGTGAAGGGTTGAAGATAGAAAAACTATTTAAGAAGACAAGTTGTAGCTAGTAAAAATCTCTACATTTTTTTTATTTACGTCAACTCGCTAGGTATAATAACTCGAGACTTATTCAAATTAAACCAAATTTTATAACACCCTTGTCCGATTTTATCGTGAAGGGTTGAAGATAGAAAAAATATTTAAATAGACAAGTTGTAGCTAGTAAAAATCTCTACATTGTTTTTATTTACGTCAACTCGCTAGGTATAATAACTCGAGACTTATTCAAATAAAACCAAATCTTAAAACACCCTTGTCCGATTTTATCGTGAAGGGTTGAAGATAGAAAAAATTTTAAGTAAACAAGTTGTAGCTAGTAAAAATCTCTACATTTTTTTTATTTATGTAAACTCGCTAGGTATAATAACTCGAGACTTATTCAAATAAAACCGAATTTTAAAACACCCTTGTCCGATTTTATCGTGAAGGGTCGAAGATAGAAAAAATATTTAAAAAGACAAATTGTAGCTAGTAAAAATCTCTACATTTTTTTTATTTACGTCAACTCGCTAGGTATAATAACTCGAAACTTATTCAAATAAAACCAAATTTTATAACACCCTTGTCCGATTTTATCGTGAAGGGTTGAAGATAGAAAAAATATTTATGTAGACAAGTTGTAGCTAGTAAAAATCTCTACATTTTTTTTAGTTACGTCAACTCGCTAGGTATAATAACTCGAGACTTATTCAAATTAAACCAAATTTTATAACACCCTTGTCCGATTTTATCGTGAAGGGTTGAAGATAGAAAAAATACTTAAGTAGACAAGTTGTAGCTAGTAAAAATCTCTACATTTTTTTTATTTACGTCAACTCGCTAGGTATAATAACTCGAGACTTATTCAAATAAAACCAAATTTTAAAACACCCTTGTCCGATTTTATCGTGAAGGGTTGAAGATAGAAAAAATACTTAAGTAGACAAGTTGTAGCTAGTAAATCTCTATATTTTTTTTAGTTACGTCAACTCGCTAGGTATAATAACTCGAGACTTATTCAAATTAAACCAAATTTTAAAACACCCTTGTCCGATTTTATCGTGAAGGGTTGAAGATAGAAAAAATACTTAAGTAGACAAGTTGTAGCTAGTAAAAATCTCTACATTTTTTTTATTTACGTCAACTCGCTAGGTATAATAATTCGAGACTTATTCAAATAAAACCAAATTTTAAAACACCCTTGGCCGATTTTATCGTGAAGGGTTGAAGATAGAAAAAATACTTAAGTAGACAAGTTGTAGCTAGTAAAAATCTCTACATTTTTTTTATTTACGTCAACTCGCCAGGTATAATAACTCGAGACTTATTCAAATTAAACCAAATTTTAAAACACCCTTGGCCGATTTTATCGTGAAGGGTTGAAGATAGAAAAAATACTTAAGTAGACAAGTTGTAGCTAGTAAAAATCTCTACATTTTTTTTATTTACGTCAACTCGCCAGGTATAATAACTCGAGACTTATTCAAATAAAACCAAATTTTAAAACACCCTTGTCCGATTTTATCGTGAAGGGTTGAAGATAGAAAAAATATTTAAGTAGACAAGTTGTAGCTAGTAAAAATCTCTACATTTTTTTTATTTACGTCAACTCGCTAGGTATAATAACTCGAGACTTATTCAAATTAAACCAAATTTTATAACACCCTTGTCCGATTTTATCGTGAAGGGTTGAAGATAGAAAAAATATTTAAATAGACAAGTTGTAGCTAGTAAAAATCTCTACATTGTTTTTATTTACGTCAACTCGCTAGGTATAATAACTCGAGACTTATTCAAATAAAACCAAATCTTAAAACACCCTTGTCCGATTTTATCGTGAAGGGTTGAAGATAGAAAAAATTTTAAGTAAACAAGTTGTAGCTAGTAAAAATCTCTACATTTTTTTTATTTATGTAAACTCGCTAGGTATAATAACTCGAGACTTATTCAAATAAAACCGAATTTTAAAACACCCTTGTCCGATTTTATCGTGAAGGGTCGAAGATAGAAAAAATATTTAAAAAGACAAATTGTAGCTAGTAAAAATCTCTACATTTTTTTTATTTACGTCAACTCGCTAGGTATAATAACTCGAAACTTATTCAAATAAAACCAAATTTTATAACACCCTTGTCCGATTTTATCGTGAAGGGTTGAAGATAGAAAAAATATTTATGTAGACAAGTTGTAGCTAGTAAAAATCTCTACATTTTTTTTAGTTACGTCAACTCGCTAGGTATAATAACTCGAGACTTATTCAAATTAAACCAAATTTTATAACACCCTTGTCCGATTTTATCGTGAAGGGTTGAAGATAGAAAAAATACTTAAGTAGACAAGTTGTAGCTAGTAAAAATCTCTACATTTTTTTTATTTACGTCAACTCGCTAGGTATAATAACTCGAGACTTATTCAAATAAAACCAAATTTTAAAACACCCTTGTCCGATTTTATCGTGAAGGGTTGAAGATAGAAAAAATACTTAAGTAGACAAGTTGTAGCTAGTAAATCTCTATATTTTTTTTAGTTACGTCAACTCGCTAGGTATAATAACTCGAGACTTATTCAAATTAAACCAAATTTTAAAACACCCTTGTCCGATTTTATCGTGAAGGGTTGAAGATAGAAAAAATACTTAAGTAGACAAGTTGTAGCTAGTAAAAATCTCTACATTTTTTTTATTTACGTCAACTCGCTAGGTATAATAATTCGAGACTTATTCAAATAAAACCAAATTTTAAAACACCCTTGGCCGATTTTATCGTGAAGGGTTGAAGATAGAAAAAATACTTAAGTAGACAAGTTGTAGCTAGTAAAAATCTCTACATTTTTTTTATTTACGTCAACTCGCCAGGTATAATAACTCGAGACTTATTCAAATTAAACCAAATTTTAAAACACCCTTGGCCGATTTTATCGTGAAGGGTTGAAGATAGAAAAAATACTTAAGTAGACAAGTTGTAGCTAGTAAAAATCTCTACATTTTTTTTATTTACGTCAACTCGCCAGGTATAATAACTCGAGACTTATTCAAATAAAACCAAATTTTAAAACACCCTTGTCCGATTTTATCGTGAAGGGTTGAAGATAGAAAAAATATTTAAGTAGACAAGTTGTAGCTAGTAAAAATCTCTACATTTTTTTTATTTACGTCAACTCGCTAGGTATAATAACTCGAGACTTATTCAAATTAAACCAAATTTTATAACACCCTTGTCCGATTTTATCGTGAAGGGTTGAAGATAGAAAAAATATTTAAATAGACAAGTTGTAGCTAGTAAAAATCTCTACATTGTTTTTATTTACGTCAACTCGCTAGGTATAATAACTCGAGACTTATTCAAATAAAACCAAATCTTAAAACACCCTTGTCCGATTTTATCGTGAAGGGTTGAAGATAGAAAAAATATTTAAGTAGACAAGTTGTAGCTAGTAAAAATCTCTACATTTTTTTTATTTATGTAAATTCGCTAGGTATAATAACTCGAGACTTATTCAAATAAAACCGAATTTTAAAACACCCTTGTCCGATTTTATCGTGAAGGGTTGAAGATTGAAAAAATATTTAAAAAGACAAATTGTAGCTAGTAAAAATCTCTACATTTTTTTTATTTACGTCAACTCGCTAGGTATAATAACTCGAAACTTATTCAAATAAAACCAAATTTTATAACACCCTTGTCCGATTTTATCGTGAAGGGTTGAAGATAGAAAAAATATTTAAGTAAACAAGTTGTAGCTAGTAAAAATCTCTACATTTTCTTTAGTTACGTCAACTCGCTAGGTATAATAACTCGAGACTTATTCAAATAAAACCAAATTTTAAAACACCCTTGGCCGATTTTATCGTGAAGGGTTGAAGATAGAAAAAATATTTAAGTAGACAAGTTGTAACTAGTAAAAATCTCTACATTTTCTTTAGTTACGTCAACTCGCTAGGTATAATAACTCGAGACTTATTCAAATAAAACCAAATTTTAAAACACCCTTGTCCGATTTTATCGTGAAGGGTTGAAGATAGAAAAAATACTTAAGTAGACAAGTTGTAGCTAGTAAAAATCTCTACATTTTTTTTATTTACGTCAACTCGCCAGGTATAATAACTCGAGACTTATTTAAATAAAACCAAATTTTATAACACCCTTGTCCGATTTTATCGTGAAGGGTTGAAGATAGAAAAAATATTTAAGAAGACAAGTTGTAGCTAGTAAAAATCTCTACATTTTTTTTATTTACGTCAACTCGCTAGGTATAATAACTCGAGACTTATTCAAATTAAACTAAATTTTATAACACCCTTGACCGATTTTATCGTGAAGGGTTGAAGATAGAAAAAATACTTTAGTAGACAAGTTGTAGCTAGTAAAAATCTCTACATTTTTTTTATTTACGTCAACTCGCCAGGTATAATAACTCGAGACTTATTTAAATAAAACCAAATTTTATAACACCCTTGTCCGATTTTATCGTGAAGGGTTGAAGATAGAAAAAATATTTATGTAGACAAGTTGTAGCTAGTAAAAATCTCTACATTTTTTTTAGTTACGTCAACTCGCTAGGTATAATAACTCGAGACTTATTCAAATTAAACCAAATTTTATAACACCCTTGTACGATTTTATCGTGAAGGGTTGAAGATAGAAAAAATACTTAAGTAGACAAGTTGTAGCTAGTAAAAATCTCTACATTTTTTTTATTTACGTCAACTCGCTAGGTATAATAACTCGAGACTTATTCAAATAAAACCAAAGTTTATAACACCCTTGTCCGATTTTATCGTGAAGGGTTGAAGATAGAAAAAATATTTAACAAGACAAGTTGTAGCTAGTAAAAATCTCTACATTTTTTTTAGTTACGTCAACTCGCTAGGTATAATAACTCGAGACTTATTCAAATTAAACCAAATTTTATAACACCCTTGTTCGATTTTATCGTGAAGGGTTGAAGATAGAAAAAATATTTAAGTAGACAAGTTGTAGCTAGTAAAAATCTCTACATTTTCTTTAGTTACGTCAACTCGCTAGGTATAATAACTCGAGACTTATTCAAATTAAACCAAATTTTATAACACCCTTGTCCGATTTTATCGTGAAGGGTTGAAGATAAAAAAAATATTTAAGTAGATAAGTTGCAGCTAGTTAAAATCTCTACATTGTTCTTATTTACGTCAACTCGCTAGGTATAATAACTCGAGACTTATTCAAATAAAACCAAATTTTATTACACCTTTGTCCGATTTTATCGTGAAGGGTTGAAGATAGAAAAAATATTTAAGTAGACAAGTTGTAGCTAGTAAAAATCTCTACATTTTTTTTATTTATGTAAACTCGCTAGGTATAATAACTCGAGACTTATTCAAATAAAACCGAATTTTAAAACACCCCTGTCCGATTTTATCGTGAAGGGTTGAAGATAGAAAAAATATTTAAGTAGACAAGTTGTAGCTAGTAAAAATCTCTACATTTTTTTTAGTTACGTCAACTCGCTAGGTATAATAACTCGAGACTTATTCAAATAAAACCAAATTTTAAAACACCCTTGTCCGATTTTATCGTGAAGGGTTGAAGATAGAAAAAATATTTATGTAGACAAGTTGTAGCTAGTAAAAATCTCTACATTTTTTTTAGTTACGTCAACTCGCTAGGTATAATAACTCGAGACTTATTCAAATTAAACCAAATTTTATAACACCCTTGTACGATTTTATCGTGAAGGGTTGAAGATAGAAAAAATACTTAAGTAGACAAGTTGTAGCTAGTAAAAATCTCTACATTTTTTTTATTTACGTCAACTCGCTAGGTATAATAACTCGAGACTTATTCAAATAAAACCAAAGTTTATAACACCCTTGTCCGATTTTATCGTGAAGGGTTGAAGATAGAAAAAATATTTAACAAGACAAGTTGTAGCTAGTAAAAATCTCTACATTTTTTTTAGTAACGTCAACTCGCTAGGTATAATAACTCGAGACTTATTCAAATTAAACCAAATTTTATAACACCCTTGTACGATTTTATCGTGAAGGGTTGAAGATAGAAAAAATACTTAAGTAGACAAGTTGTAGCTAGTAAAAATCTCTACATTTTTTTTATTTACGTCAACTCGCTAGGTATAATAACTCGAGACTTATTCAAATTAAACCAAATTTTATAACACCCTTGTCCGATTTTATCGTAAAGGGTTGAAGATAGAAAAAATATTTAAGTAAACAAGTTGTAGCTAGTAAAAATCTCTACATTTTCTTTAGTTACGTCAACTCGCTAGGTATAATAATTCGAGACTTATTCAAATAAAACCAAATTTTAAAACACCCTTGGCCGATTTTATCGTGAAGGGTTGAAGATAGAAAAAATACTTAAGTAGACAAGTTGTAGCTAGTAAAAATCTCTACATTTTTTTTATTTACGTCAACTCGCCAGGTATAATAACTCGAGACTTATTCAAATTAAACCAAATTTTAAAACACCCTTGGCCGATTTTATCGTGAAGGGTTGAAGATAGAAAAAATACTTAGGTAGACAAGTTGTAGCTAGTAAAAATCTCTACATTTTTTTTATTCACGTCAACTCGCCAGGTATAATAACTCGAGACTTATTTAAATAAAACCAAATTTTATAACACCCTTGTCCGATTTTATCGTGAAGGGTTGAAGATAGAAAAAATATTTAAGTAGACAAGTTGTAGCTAGTAAAAATCTCTACATTTTCTTTAGTTACGTCAACTCGCTAGGTATAATAACTCGAGACTTATTCAAATAAAACCAAATTTTAAAACACCCTTGGCCGATTTTATCGTGAAGGGTTGAAGATAGAAAAAATATTTAAGTAGACAAGTTGTAACTAGTAAAAATCTCTACATTTTCTTTAGTTACGTCAACTCGCTAGGTATAATAACTCGAGACTTATTCAAATAAAACCAAATTTTAAAACACCCTTGTCCGATTTTATCGTGAAGGGTTGAAGATAGAAAAAATACTTAAGTAGACAAGTTGTAGCTAGTAAAAATCTCTACATTTTTTTTATTTACGTCAACTCGCCAGGTATAATAACTCGAGACTTATTTAAATAAAACCAAATTTTAAAACACCCTTGTCCGATTTTATCGTGAAGGGTTGAAGATAGAAAAAATACTTAAGTAGACAAGTTGTAGCTAGTAAAAATCTCTACATTTTTTTTATTTACGTCAACTCGCCAGGTATAATAACTCGAGACTTGTTTAAATAAAACCAAATTTTATAACACCCTTGTCCGATTTTATCGTGAAGGGTTGAAGATAGAAAAAATATTTAAGAAGACAAGTTGTAGCTAGTAAAAATCTCTACATTTTTTTTATTTACGTCAACTCGCTAGGTATAATAACTCGAGACTTATTCAAATTAAACTAAATTTTATAACACCCTTGACTGATTTTATCGTGAAGGGTTGAAGATAGAAAAAATACTTTAGTAGACAAGTTGTAGCTAGTAAAAATCTCTACATTTTTTTTATTTACGTCAACTCGCCAGGTATAATAACTCGAGACTTATTTAAATAAAACCAAATTTTATAACACCCTTGTCCGATTTTATCGTGAAGGGTTGAAGATAGAAAAAATATTTAAAAAGACAAATTGTAGCTAGTAAAAATCTCTACATTTTTTTTATTTACGTCAACTCGCTAGGTATAATAACTCGAGACTTATTCAAATAAAACCAAATTTTATAACACCCTTGTCCGATTTTATCGTGAAGGGTTGAAGATAGAAAAAATATTTAATAAGACAAGTTGTAGCAAGTAAAAGTCTCTACATTTTTTTTAGTTACGTCAACTCGCTAGGTATAATAACTCGAGACTTATTCAAATAAAACCAAATTTTAAAACACCCTTGGCCGATTTTATCGTGAAGGGTTGAAGATAGAAAAAATATTTAAGTAGACAAGTTGTAGCTAGTAAAAATCTCTACATTTTCTTTAGTTACGTCAACTCGCTAGGTATAATAACTCGAGACTTATTCAAATAAACCAAATTTTAAAACACCCTTGTCCGATTTTATCGTGAAGGGTTGAAGATAAAAAAAATACTTAAGTAGACAAGTTGTAGCTGGTAAAAATCTCTACATTTTTTTTATTTACGTCAACTCGCCAGGTATAATAACTCGAGACTTATTTAAATAAAACCAAATTTTATAACACCCTTGTCCGATTTTATCGTGAAGGGTTGAAGATAGAAAAAATATTTAAGAAGACAAGTTGTAGCTAGTAAAAATCTCTACATTTTTTTTATTTACGTCAACTCGCTAGGTATAATAACTCGAGACTTATTCAAATTAAACCAAATTTTATAACACCCTTGTCCGATTTTATCGTGAAGGGTTGAAGATAGAAAAAATATTTAAATAGACAAGTTGTAGCTAGTAAAAATCTCTACATTGTTTTTATTTACGTCAACTCGCTAGGTATAATAACTCGAGACTTATTCAAATAAAACCAAATCTTAAAACACCCTTGTCCGATTTTATCGTGAAGGGTTGAAGATAGAAAAAATTTTAAGTAGACAAGTTGTAGCTAGTAAAAATCTCTACATTTTTTTTATTTATGTAAACTCGCTAGGTATAATAACTCGAGACTTATTCAAATAAAACCGAATTTTAAAACACCCTTGTCCGATTTTATCGTGAAGGGTCGAAGATAGAAAAAATATTTAAAAAGACAAATTGTAGCTAGTAAAAATCTCTACATTTTTTTTATTTACGTCAACTCGCTAGGTATAATAACTCGAAACTTATTCAAATAAAACCAAATTTTATAACACCCTTGTCCGATTTTATCGTGAAGGGTTGAAGATAGAAAAAATATTTATGTAGACAAGTTGTAGCTAGTAAAAATCTCTACATTTTTTTTAGTTACGTCAACTCGCTAGGTATAATAACTCGAGACTTATTCAAATTAAACCAAATTTTATAACACCCTTGTCCGATTTTATCGTGAAGGGTTGAAGATAGAAAAAATACTTAAGTAGACAAGTTGTAGCTAGTAAAAATCTCTACATTTTTTTTATTTACGTCAACTCGCTAGGTATAATAACTCGAGACTTATTCAAATAAAACCAAATTTTAAAACACCCTTGTCCGATTTTATCGTGAAGGGTTGAAGATAGAAAAAATACTTAAGTAGACAAGTTGTAGCTAGTAAATCTCTATATTTTTTTTATTTACGTCAACTCGCTAGGTATAATAACTCGAGACTTATTCAAATTAAACCAAATTTTAAAACACCCTTGTCCGATTTTATCGTGAAGGGTTGAAGATAGAAAAAATACTTAAGTAGACAAGTTGTAGCTAGTAAAAATCTCTACATTTTTTTTATTTACGTCAACTCGCTAGGTATAATAATTCGAGACTTATTCAAATAAAACCAAATTTTAAAACACCCTTGGCCGATTTTATCGTGAAGGGTTGAAGATAGAAAAAATACTTAAGTAGACAAGTTGTAGCTAGTAAAAATCTCTACATTTTTTTTATTTACGTCAACTCGCCAGGTATAATAACTCGAGACTTATTCAAATTAAACCAAATTTTAAAACACCCTTGGCCGATTTTATCGTGAAGGGTTGAAGATAGAAAAAATACTTAAGTAGACAAGTTGTAGCTAGTAAAAATCTCTACATTTTTTTTATTTACGTCAACTCGCCAGGTATAATAACTCGAGACTTATTCAAATAAAACCAAATTTTAAAACACCCTTGTCCGATTTTATCGTGAAGGGTTGAAGATAGAAAAAATATTTAAGAAGACAAGTTGTAGCTAGTAAAAATCTCTACATTTTTTTTATTTACGTCAACTCGCTAGGTATAATAACTCGAGACTTATTCAAATTAAACCAAATTTTATAACACCCTTGTCCGATTTTATCGTAAAGGGTTGAAGATAGAAAAAATATTTAAGTAAACAAGTTGTAGCTAGTAAAAATCTCTACATTTTTTTTATTTACGTCAACTCGCTAGGTATAATAACTCGAGACTTATTCAAATTAAACCAAATTTTAAAACACCCTTGTCCGATTTTATCGTGAAGGGTTGAAGATAGAAAAAATACTTAAGTAGACAAGTTGTAGCTAGTAAAAATCTCTACATTTTTTTTATTTACGTCAACTCGCTAGGTATAATAACTCGAGACTTATTCAAATTAAACCAAATTTTATAACACCCTTGTCCGATTTTATCGTAAAGGGTTGAAGATAGAAAAAATATTTAAGTAAACAAGTTGTAGCTAGTAAAAATCTCTACATTTTCTTTAGTTACGTCAACTCGCTAGGTATAATAATTCGAGACTTATTCAAATAAAACCAAATTTTAAAACACCCTTGGCCGATTTTATCGTGAAGGGTTGAAGATAGAAAAAATACTTAAGTAGACAAGTTGTAGCTAGTAAAAATCTCTACATTTTTTTTATTTACGTCAACTCGCCAGGTATAATAACTCGAGACTTATTCAAATTAAACCAAATTTTAAAACACCCTTGGCCGATTTTATCGTGAAGGGTTGAAGATAGAAAAAATACTTAAGAAACAAATTGTAGCTAGTAAAAATCTCTACATTTTTTTTATTTACGTCAACTCGCCAGGTATAATAACTCGAGACTTATTCAAATAAAACCAAATTTTAAAACACCCTTGTCCGATTTTATCGTGAAGGGTTGAAGATAGAAAAAATATTTAAGAAGACAAGTTGTAGCTAGTAAAAATCTCTACATTTTTTTTATTTACGTCAACTCGCTAGGTATAATAACTCGAGACTTATTCAAATTAAACCAAATTTTATAACACCCTTGTCCGATTTTATCGTAAAGGGTTGAAGATAGAAAAAATATTTAAGTAAACAAGTTGTAGCTAGTAAAAATCTCTACATTTTCTTTAGTTACGTCAACTCGCTAGGTATAATAATTCGAGACTTATTCAAATAAAACCAAATTTTAAAACACCCTTGGCCGATTTTATCGTGAAGGGTTGAAGATAGAAAAAATACTTAAGTAGACAAGTTGTAGCTAGTAAAAATCTCTACATTTTTTTTATTTACGTCAACTCGCCAGGTATAATAACTCGAGACTTATTCAAATTAAACCAAATTTTAAAACACCCTTGGCCGATTTTATCGTGAAGGGTTGAAGATAGAAAAAATACTTATGTAGACAAGTTGTAGCTAGTAAAAATCTCTACATTTTTTTTATTCACGTCAACTCGCCAGGTATAATAACTCGAGACTTATTTAAATAAAACCAAATTTTATAACACCCTTGTCCGATTTTATCGTGAAGGGTTGAAGATAGAAAAAATATTTAAGTAAACAAGTTGTAGCTAGTAAAAATCTCTACATTTTCTTTAGTTACGTCAACTCGCTAGGTATAATAACTCGAGACTTATTCAAATAAAACCAAATTTTAAAACACACTTGGCCGATTTTATCGTGAAGGGTTGAAGATAGAAAAAATATTTAAGTAGACAAGTTGTAACTAGTAAAAATCTCTACATTTTCTTTTGTTACGTCAACTCGCTAGGTATAATAACTCGAGACTTATTCAAATAAAACCAAATTTTAAAACACCCTTGTCCGATTTTATCGTGAAGGGTTGAAGATAGAAAAAATACTTAAGTATACAAGTTGTAGCTAGTAAAAATCTCTACATTTTTTTTATTTACGTCAACTCGCCAGGTATAATAACTCGAGACTTATTTAAATAAAACCAAATTTTATAACACCCTTGTCCGATTTTATCGTGAAGGGTTGAAGATAGAAAAAATATTTAAGAAGACAAGTTGTAGCTAGTAAAAATCTCTACATTTTTTTTATTTACGTCAACTCGCTAGGTATAATAACTCGAGACTTATTCAAATTAAACTAAATTTTATAACACCCTTGACTGATTTTATCGTGAAGGGTTGAAGATAGAAAAAATACTTTAGTAGACAAGTTGTAGCTAGTAAAAATCTCTACATTTTTTTTATTTACGTCAACTCGCCAGGTATAATAACTCGAGACTTATTTAAATAAAACCAAATTTTATAACACCCTTGTCCGATTTTATCGTGAAGGGTTGAAGATAGAAAAAATATTTAAAAAGACAAATTGTAGCTAGTAAAAATCTCTACATTTTTTTTATTTACGTCAACTCGCTAGGTATAATAACTCGAGACTTATTCAAATAAAACCAAATTTTATAACACCCTTGTCCGATTTTATCGTGAAGGGTTGAAGATAGAAAAAATATTTAATAAGACAAGTTGTAGCAAGTAAAAGTCTCTACATTTTTTTTAGTTACGTCAACTCGCTAGGTATAATAACTCGAGACTTATTTAAATAAAACCAAATTTTAAAACACCCTTGGCCGATTTTATCGTGAAGGGTTGAAGATAAAAAAAATACTTAAGAAGACAAGTTGTAGCTAGTAAAAATCTCTACATTTTTTTTATTTACGTCAACTCGCCAGGTATAATAACTCGAGACTTATTTAAATAAAACCAAATTTTATAACACCCTTGTCCGATTTTATCGTGAAGGGTTGAAGATAGAAAAAATATTTAAGAAGACAAGTTGTAGCTAGTAAAAATCTCTACATTTTTTTTATTTACGTCAACTCGCTAGGTATAATAACTCGAGACTTATTCAAATTAAACCAAATTTTATAACACCCTTGTCCGATTTTATCGTGAAGGGTTGAAGATAGAAAAAATATTTAAATAGACAAGTTGTAGCTAGTAAAAATCTCTACATTGTTTTTATTTACGTCAACTCGCTAGGTATAATAACTCGAGACTTATTCAAATAAAACCAAATTTTAAAACACCCTTGTCCGATTTTATCGTGAAGGGTTGAAGATAGAAAAAATATTTAAGAAGACAAGTTGTAGCTAGTAAAAATCTCTACATTTTTTTTATTTACGTCAACTCGCTAGGTATAATAACTCGAGACTTATTCAAATTAAACCAAATTTTATAACACCCTTGTCCGATTTTATCGTAAAGGGTTGAAGATAGAAAAAATATTTAAGTAAACAAGTTGTAGCTAGTAAAAATCTCTACATTTTTTTTATTTACGTCAACTCGCTAGGTATAATAACTCGAGACTTATTCAAATTAAACCAAATTTTAAAACACCCTTGTCCGATTTTATCGTGAAGGGTTGAAGATAGAAAAAATACTTAAGTAGACAAGTTGTAGCTAGTAAAAATCTCTACATTTTTTTTATTTACGTCAACTCGCTAGGTATAATAACTCGAGACTTATTCAAATTAAACCAAATTTTATAACACCCTTGTCCGATTTTATCGTAAAGGGTTGAAGATAGAAAAAATATTTAAGTAAACAAGTTGTAGCTAGTAAAAATCTCTACATTTTCTTTAGTTACGTCAACTCGCTAGGTATAATAATTCGAGACTTATTCAAATAAAACCAAATTTTAAAACACCCTTGGCCGATTTTATCGTGAAGGGTTGAAGATAGAAAAAATACTTAAGTAGACAAGTTGTAGCTAGTAAAAATCTCTACATTTTTTTTATTTACGTCAACTCGCCAGGTATAATAACTCGAGACTTATTCAAATTAAACCAAATTTTAAAACACCCTTGGCCGATTTTATCGTGAAGGGTTGAAGATAGAAAAAATACTTAAGAAACAAATTGTAGCTAGTAAAAATCTCTACATTTTTTTTATTTACGTCAACTCGCCAGGTATAATAACTCGAGACTTATTCAAATAAAACCAAATTTTAAAACACCCTTGTCCGATTTTATCGTGAAGGGTTGAAGATAGAAAAAATATTTAAGAAGACAAGTTGTAGCTAGTAAAAATCTCTACATTTTTTTTATTTACGTCAACTCGCTAGGTATAATAACTCGAGACTTATTCAAATTAAACCAAATTTTATAACACCCTTGTCCGATTTTATCGTAAAGGGTTGAAGATAGAAAAAATATTTAAGTAAACAAGTTGTAGCTAGTAAAAATCTCTACATTTTCTTTAGTTACGTCAACTCGCTAGGTATAATAATTCGAGACTTATTCAAATAAAACCAAATTTTAAAACACCCTTGGCCGATTTTATCGTGAAGGGTTGAAGATAGAAAAAATACTTAAGTAGACAAGTTGTAGCTAGTAAAAATCTCTACATTTTTTTTATTTACGTCAACTCGCCAGGTATAATAACTCGAGACTTATTCAAATTAAACCAAATTTTAAAACACCCTTGGCCGATTTTATCGTGAAGGGTTGAAGATAGAAAAAATACTTATGTAGACAAGTTGTAGCTAGTAAAAATCTCTACATTTTTTTTATTCACGTCAACTCGCCAGGTATAATAACTCGAGACTTATTTAAATAAAACCAAATTTTATAACACCCTTGTCCGATTTTATCGTGAAGGGTTGAAGATAGAAAAAATATTTAAGTAAACAAGTTGTAGCTAGTAAAAATCTCTACATTTTCTTTAGTTACGTCAACTCGCTAGGTATAATAACTCGAGACTTATTCAAATAAAACCAAATTTTAAAACACACTTGGCCGATTTTATCGTGAAGGGTTGAAGATAGAAAAAATATTTAAGTAGACAAGTTGTAACTAGTAAAAATCTCTACATTTTCTTTTGTTACGTCAACTCGCTAGGTATAATAACTCGAGACTTATTCAAATAAAACCAAATTTTAAAACACCCTTGTCCGATTTTATCGTGAAGGGTTGAAGATAGAAAAAATACTTAAGTATACAAGTTGTAGCTAGTAAAAATCTCTACATTTTTTTTATTTACGTCAACTCGCCAGGTATAATAACTCGAGACTTATTTAAATAAAACCAAATTTTATAACACCCTTGTCCGATTTTATCGTGAAGGGTTGAAGATAGAAAAAATATTTAAGAAGACAAGTTGTAGCTAGTAAAAATCTCTACATTTTTTTTATTTACGTCAACTCGCTAGGTATAATAACTCGAGACTTATTCAAATTAAACTAAATTTTATAACACCCTTGACTGATTTTATCGTGAAGGGTTGAAGATAGAAAAAATACTTTAGTAGACAAGTTGTAGCTAGTAAAAATCTCTACATTTTTTTTATTTACGTCAACTCGCCAGGTATAATAACTCGAGACTTATTTAAATAAAACCAAATTTTATAACACCCTTGTCCGATTTTATCGTGAAGGGTTGAAGATAGAAAAAATATTTAAAAAGACAAATTGTAGCTAGTAAAAATCTCTACATTTTTTTTATTTACGTCAACTCGCTAGGTATAATAACTCGAGACTTATTCAAATAAAACCAAATTTTATAACACCCTTGTCCGATTTTATCGTGAAGGGTTGAAGATAGAAAAAATATTTAATAAGACAAGTTGTAGCAAGTAAAAGTCTCTACATTTTTTTTAGTTACGTCAACTCGCTAGGTATAATAACTCGAGACTTATTTAAATAAAACCAAATTTTAAAACACCCTTGGCCGATTTTATCGTGAAGGGTTGAAGATAAAAAAAATACTTAAGAAGACAAGTTGTAGCTAGTAAAAATCTCTACATTTTTTTTATTTACGTCAACTCGCCAGGTATAATAACTCGAGACTTATTTAAATAAAACCAAATTTTATAACACCCTTGTCCGATTTTATCGTGAAGGGTTGAAGATAGAAAAAATATTTAAGAAGACAAGTTGTAGCTAGTAAAAATCTCTACATTTTTTTTATTTACGTCAACTCGCTAGGTATAATAACTCGAGACTTATTCAAATTAAACCAAATTTTATAACACCCTTGTCCGATTTTATCGTGAAGGGTTGAAGATAGAAAAAATATTTAAATAGACAAGTTGTAGCTAGTAAAAATCTCTACATTGTTTTTATTTACGTCAACTCGCTAGGTATAATAACTCGAGACTTATTCAAATAAAACCAAATCTTAAAACACCCTTGTCCGATTTTATCGTGAAGGGTTGAAGATAGAAAAAATTTTAAGTAGACAAGTTGTAGCTAGTAAAAATCTCTACATTTTTTTTATTTATGTAAACTCGCTAGGTATAATAACTCGAGACTTATTCAAATAAAACCGAATTTTAAAACACCCTTGTCCGATTTTATCGTGAAGGGTCGAAGATAGAAAAAATATTTAAAAAGACAAATTGTAGCTAGTAAAAATCTCTACATTTTTTTTATTTACGTCAACTCGCTAGGTATAATAACTCGAGACTTATTCAAATAAAACCAAATTTTATAACACCCTTGTCCGATTTTATCGTGAAGGGTTGAAGATAGAAAAAATATTTAATAAGACAAGTTGTAGCAAGTAAAAGTCTCTACATTTTTTTTAGTTACGTCAACTCGCTAGGTATAATAACTCGAGACTTATTTAAATAAAACCAAATTTTAAAACACCCTTGGCCGATTTTATCGTGAAGGGTTGAAGATAAAAAAAATACTTAATAAGACAAGTTGTAGCTAGTAAAAATCTCTACATTTTTTTTATTTACGTCAACTCGCCAGGTATAATAACTCGAGACTTATTTAAATAAAACCAAATTTTATAACACCCTTGTCCGATTTTATCGTGAAGGGTTGAAGATAGAAAAAATATTTAAGAAGACAAGTTGTAGCTAGTAAAAATCTCTACATTTTTTTTATTTACGTCAACTCGCTAGGTATAATAACTCGAGACTTATTCAAATTAAACCAAATTTTATAACACCCTTGTCCGATTTTATCGTGAAGGGTTGAAGATAGAAAAAATATTTAAATAGACAAGTTGTAGCTAGTAAAAATCTCTACATTGTTTTTATTTACGTCAACTCGCTAGGTATAATAACTCGAGACTTATTCAAATAAAACCAAATCTTAAAACACCCTTGTCCGATTTTATCGTGAAGGGTTGAAGATAGAAAAAATTTTAAGTAGACAAGTTGTAGCTAGTAAAAATCTCTACATTTTTTTTATTTATGTAAACTCGCTAGGTATAATAACTCGAGACTTATTCAAATAAAACCGAATTTTAAAACACCCTTGTCCGATTTTATCGTGAAGGGTCGAAGATAGAAAAAATATTTAAAAAGACAAATTGTAGCTAGTAAAAATCTCTACATTTTTTTTATTTACGTCAACTCGCTAGGTATAATAACTCGAAACTTATTCAAATAAAACCAAATTTTATAACACCCTTGTCCGATTTTATCGTGAAGGGTTGAAGATAGAAAAAATATTTATGTAGACAAGTTGTAGCTAGTAAAAATCTCTACATTTTTTTTAGTTACGTCAACTCGCTAGGTATAATAACTCGAGACTTATTCAAATTAAACCAAATTTTATAACACCCTTGTCCGATTTTATCGTGAAGGGTTGAAGATAGAAAAAATACTTAAGTAGACAAGTTGTAGCTAGTAAAAATCTCTACATTTTTTTTATTTACGTCAACTCGCTAGGTATAATAACTCGAGACTTATTCAAATAAAACCAAATTTTATAACACCCTTGTCCGATTTTATCGTGAAGGGTTGAAGATAGAAAAAATATTTAAGTAGACAAGTTGTAGCTAGTAAAAATCTCTACATTTTCTTTAGTTACGTCAACTCGCTAGGTATAATAACTCGAGACTTATTCAAATAAAACCAAATTTTAAAACACCCTTGGCCGATTTTATCGTGAAGGGTTGAAGATAAAGAAATATTTAAGTAGACAAGTTGTAGCTAGTAAAAATCTCTACATTTTCTTTAGTTACGTCAACTCGCTAGGTATAATAACTCGAGACTTATTCAAATAAAACCAAATTTTAAAACACCCTTGTCCGATTTTATCGTGAAGGGTTGAAGATAGAAAAAATACTTAAGTAGACAAGTTGTAGCTAGTAAAAATCTCTACATTTTTTTTATTTACGTCAACTCGCCAGGTATAATAACTCGAGACTTATTTAAATAAAACCAAATTTTATAACACCCTTGTCCGATTTTATCGTGAAGGGTTGAAGATAGAAAAAATATTTAAGAAGACAAGTTGTAGCTAGTAAAAATCTCTACATTTTTTTTATTTACGTCAACTCGCCAGGTATAATAACTCGAGACTTATTTAAATAAAACCAAATTTTATAACACCCTTGTCCGATTTTATCGTGAAGGGTTGAAGATAGAAAAAATACTTAAGTAGACAAGTTGTAGCTAGTAAAAATCTCTACATTTTCTTTAGTTACGTCAACTCGCTAGGTATAATAACTCGAGACTTATTCAAATAAAACCAAATTTTAAAACACCCTTGGCCGATTTTATCGTGAAGGGTTGAAGATAGAAAAAATACTTTAGTAGACAAGTTGTAGCTAGTAAAAATCTCTACATTTTCTTTAGTTACGTCAACTCGCTAGGTATAATAACTCGAGACTTATTTAAATAAAACCAAATTTTATAACACCCTTGTCCGATTTTATCGTGAAAGGTTGAAGATAGAAAAAATATTTAATAAGACAAGTTGTAGCAAGTAAAAGTCTCTACATTTTTTTTAGTTACGTCAACTCGCTAGGTATAATAACTCGAGACTTATTCAAATAAAACCAAATTTTATAACACCCTTGTCCGATTTTATCGTGAAGGGTTGAAGATAGAAAAAATATTTAATCAGACAAGTTGTAGCAAGTAAAAGTCTCTACATTTTTTTTAGTTACGTCAACTCGCCAGGTATAATAACTCGAGACTTATTTAAATAAAACCAAATTTTATAACACCCTTGTCCGATTTTATCGTGAAGGGTTGAAGATAGAAAAAATACTTAAGTAGACAAGTTGTAGCTAGTAAAAATCTCTACATTTTTTTTATTTACGTCAACTCGCTAGGTATAATAACTCGAGACTTATTCAAATAAAACCAAATTTTAAAACACCCTTGTCCGATTTTATCGTGAAGGGTTGAAGATAGAAAAAATACTTAAGTAGACAAGTTGTAGCTAGTAAAAATCTCTACATTTTCTTTAGTTACGTCAACTCGCTAGGTATAATAACTCGAGACTTATTCAAATAAAACCAAATTTTAAAACACCCTTGTCCGATTTTATCGTGAAGGGTTGAAGATAGAAAAAATACTTAAGTAGACAAGTTGTAGCTAGTAAAAATCTCTATATTTTTTTTATTTACGTCAACTCGCTAGGTATAATAACTCGAGACTTATTCAAATTAAACCAAATTTTAAAACACCCTTGTCCGATTTTATCGTGAAGGGTTGAAGATAGAAAAAATACTTAAGTAGACAAGTTGTAGCTAGTAAAAATCTCTACATTTTTTTTATTTACGTCAACTCGCCAGGTATAATAACTCGAGACTTATTCAAATTAAACCAAATTTTAAAACACCCTTGGCCGATTTTATCGTGAAGGGTAGAAGATAGAAAAAATACTTAAGTAGACAAGTTGTAGCTAGTAAAAATCTCTACATTTTTTTTATTTACGTCAACTCGCCAGGTATAATAACTCGAGACTTATTCAAATAAAACCAAATTTTAAAACACCCTTGTCCGATTTTATCGTGAAGGGTTGAAGATAGAAAAAATATTTAAGAAGACAAGTTGTAGCTAGTAAAAATCTCTACATTTTTTTTATTTACGTCAACTCGCTAGGTATAATAACTCGAGACTTATTCAAATTAAACCAAATTTTATAACACCCTTGTCCGATTTTATCGTAAAGGGTTGAAGATAGAAAAAATATTTAAGTAAACAAGTTGTAGCTAGTAAAAATCTCTACATTTTCTTTAGTTACGTCAACTCGCTAGGTATAATAATTCGAGACTTATTCAAATAAAACCAAATTTTAAAACACCCTTGGCCGATTTTATCGTGAAGGGTTGAAGATAGAAAAAATACTTAAGTAGACAAGTTGTAGCTAGTAAAAATCTCTACATTTTTTTTATTTACGTCAACTCGCCAGGTATAATAACTCGAGACTTATTCAAATTAAACCAAATTTTAAAACACCCTTGGCCGATTTTATCGTGAAGGGTTGAAGATAGAAAAAATACTTAGGTAGACAAGTTGTAGCTAGTAAAAATCTCTACATTTTTTTTTTACGTCAACTCGCCAGGTATAATAACTCGAGACTTATTTAAATAAAACCAAATTTTATAACACCCTTGTCCGATTTTATCGTGAAGGGTTGAAGATAGAAAAAATATTTAAGTAAACAAGTTGTAGCTAGTAAAAATCTCTACATTTTCTTTAGTTACGTCAACTCGCTAGGTATAATAACTCGAGACTTATTCAAATAAAACCAAATTTTAAAACACCCTTGTCCGAATTTATCGTGAAGGGTTGAAGATAGAAAAAATACTTAAGTAGACAAGTTGTAGCAAGTAAAAGTCTCTACATTTTTTTTAGTTACGTCAACTCGCCAGGTATAATAACTCGAGACTTATTTAAATAAAACCAAATTTTATAACACCCTTGTCCGATTTTATCGTGAAGGGTTGAAGATAGAAAAAATACTTAAGTAGACAAGTTGTAGCTAGTAAAAATCTTTACATTTTTTTTATTTACGTCAACTCGCCAGGTATAATAACTCGAGACTTATTTAAATAAAACCAAATTTTATAACACCCTTGTCCGATTTTATCGTGAAGGGTTGAAGATAGAAAAAATACTTAAGAAGACAAGTTGTAGCTAGTAAAAATCTCTACATTTTTTTTATTTACGTCAACTCGCCAGGTATAATAACTCGAGACTTATTTAAATAAAACCAAATTTTATAACACCCTTGTCCGATTTTATCGTGAAGGGTTGAAGATAGAAAAAATACTTAAGTAGACAAGTTGTAGCTAGTAAAAATCTCTATATTTTTTTTATTTACGTCAACTCGCTAGGTATAATAACTCGAGACTTATTCAAATAAAACCAAATTTTAAAACACCCTTGTCCGAATTTATCGTGAAGGGTTGAAGATAGAAAAAATACTTAAGTAGACAAGTTGTAACTAGTAAAAATCTCTACATTTTCTTTAGTTACGTCAACTCGCTAGGTATAATAACTCGAGACTTATTCAAATAAAACCAAATTTTAAAACACCCTTGGCCGATTTTATCGTGAAGGGTTGAAGATAGAAAAAATATTTAAGTAGACAAGTTGTAACTAGTAAAAATCTCTACATTTTCTTTAGTTACGTCAACTCGCTAGGTATAATAACTCGAGACTTATTCAAATAAAACCAAATTTTAAAACACCCTTGTCCGATTTTATCGTGAAGGGTTGAAGATAGAAAAAATACTTAAGTAGACAAGTTGTAGCTAGTAAAAATCTCTATATTTTTTCTATTTACGTCAACTCGCTAGGTATAATAACTCGAGACTTATTCAAATTAAACCAAATTTTAAAACACCCTTGTCCGATTTTATCGTGAAGGGTTGAAGATAGAAAAAATACTTAAGTAGACAAGTTGTAGCTAGTAAAAATCTCTACATTTTTTTTATTTACGTCAACTCGCTAGGTATAATAACTCGAGACTTATTCAAATTAAACCAAATTTTATAACACCCTTGTCCGATTTTATCGTAAAGGGTTGAAGATAGAAAAAATATTTAAGTAAACAAGTTGTAGCTAGTAAAAATCTCTACATTTTCTTTAGTTACGTCAACTCGCTAGGTATAATAATTCGAGACTTATTCAAATAAAACCAAATTTTAAAACACCCTTGGCCGATTTTATCGTGAAGGGTTGAAGATAGAAAAAATACTTAAGTAGACAAGTTGTAGCTAGTAAAAATCTCTACATTTTTTTTATTTACGTCAACTCGCCAGGTATAATAACTCGAGACTTATTCAAATTAAACCAAATTTTAAAACACCCTTGGCCGATTTTATCGTGAAGGGTTGAAGATAGAAAAAATATTTAATAAGACAAGTTGTAGCAAGTAAAAGTCTCTACTTTTTTTTTAGTTACGTCAACTCGCTAGGTATAATAACTCGAGACTTATTCAAATAAAACCAAATTTTAAAACACCCTTGTCCGATTTTATCGTGAAGGGTTGAAGATAGAAAAAATATTTAAGAAGACAAGTTGTAGCTAGTAAAAATCTCTACATTTTTTTTATTTACGTCAACTCGCTAGGTATAATAACTCGAGACTTATTCAAATTAAACCAAATTTTATAACACCCTTGTCCGATTTTATCGTAAAGGGTTGAAGATAGAAAAAATATTTAAGTAAACAAGTTGTAGCTAGTAAAAATCTCTACATTTTCTTTAGTTACGTCAACTCGCTAGGTATAATAATTCGAGACTTATTCAAATAAAACCAAATTTTAAAACACCCTTGGCCGATTTTATCGTGAAGGGTTGAAGATAGAAAAAATACTTAAGTAGACAAGTTGTAGCTAGTAAAAATCTCTACATTTTTTTTATTTACGTCAACTCGCCAGGTATAATAACTCGAGACTTATTCAAATTAAACCAAATTTTAAAACACCCTTGGCCGATTTTATCGTGAAGGGTTGAAGATAGAAAAAATACTTAGGTAGACAAGTTGTAGCTAGTAAAAATCTCTACATTTTTTTTTTACGTCAACTCGCCAGGTATAATAACTCGAGACTTATTTAAATAAAACCAAATTTTATAACACCCTTGTCCGATTTTATCGTGAAGGGTTGAAGATAGAAAAAATATTTAAGTAAACAAGTTGTAGCTAGTAAAAATCTCTACATTTTCTTTAGTTACGTCAACTCGCTAGGTATAATAACTCGAGACTTATTCAAATAAAACCAAATTTTAAAACACCCTTGTCCGAATTTATCGTGAAGGGTTGAAGATAGAAAAAATACTTAAGTAGACAAGTTGTAGCAAGTAAAAGTCTCTACATTTTTTTTAGTTACGTCAACTCGCCAGGTATAATAACTCGAGACTTATTTAAATAAAACCAAATTTTATAACACCCTTGTCCGATTTTATCGTGAAGGGTTGAAGATAGAAAAAATACTTAAGTAGACAAGTTGTAGCTAGTAAAAATCTTTACATTTTTTTTATTTACGTCAACTCGCCAGGTATAATAACTCGAGACTTATTTAAATAAAACCAAATTTTATAACACCCTTGTCCGATTTTATCGTGAAGGGTTGAAGATAGAAAAAATACTTAAGAAGACAAGTTGTAGCTAGTAAAAATCTCTACATTTTTTTTATTTACGTCAACTCGCCAGGTATAATAACTCGAGACTTATTTAAATAAAACCAAATTTTATAACACCCTTGTCCGATTTTATCGTGAAGGGTTGAAGATAGAAAAAATACTTAAGTAGACAAGTTGTAGCTAGTAAAAATCTCTATATTTTTTTTATTTACGTCAACTCGCTAGGTATAATAACTCGAGACTTATTCAAATAAAACCAAATTTTAAAACACCCTTGTCCGAATTTATCGTGAAGGGTTGAAGATAGAAAAAATACTTAAGTAGACAAGTTGTAGCTAGTAAAAATCTCTACATTTTCTTTAGTTACGTCAACTCGCTAGGTATAATAACTCGAGACTTATTCAAATAAAACCCAATTTTATAACACCCTTGTCCGATTTTATCGTGAAGGGTTGAAGATAGAAAAAATATTTAATAAGACAAGTTGTAGCAAGTAAAAATCTCTACATTTTCTTTAGTTACGTCAACTCGCTAGGTATAATAACTCGAGACTTATTCAAATAAAACCAAATTTTAAAACACCCTTGGCCGATTTTATCGTGAAGGGTTGAAGATAGAAAAAATATTTAAGTAGACAAGTTGTAGCTAGTAAAAATCTCTACATTTTCTTTAGTTACGTCAACTCGCTAGGTATAATAACTCGAGACTTATTCAAATAAAACCAAATTTTAAAACACCCTTGGCCGATTTTATCGTGAAGGGTTGAAGATAGAAAAAATATTTAAGTAGACAAGTTGTAGCTAGTAAAAATCTCTACATTTTCTTTAGTTACGTCAACTCGCTAGGTATAATAACTCGAGACTTATTCAAATAAAACCAAATTTTAAAACACCCTTGGCCGATTTTATCGTGAAGGGTTGAAGATAGAAAAAATACTTAAGTAGACAAGTTGTAGCTAGTAAAAATCTCTACATTTTTTTTATTTACGTCAACTCGCCAGGTATAATAACTCGAGACTTATTCAAATTAAACCAAATTTTAAAACACCCTTGGCCGATTTTATCGTGAAGGGTTGAAAATAGAAAAAATATTTAATAAGACAAGTTGTAGCAAGTAAAAGTCTCTACTTTTTTTTTAGTTACGTCAACTCGCTAGGTATAATAACTCGAGACTTATTCAAATAAAACCAAATTTTAAAACACCCTTGTCCGATTTTATCGTGAAGGGTTGAAGATGGAAAAAATATTTAAGAAGACAAGTTGTAGCTAGTAAAAATCTCTACATTTTTTTTATTTACGTCAACTCGCTAGGTATAATAACTCGAGACTTATTCAAATTAAACCAAATTTTATAACACCCTTGTCCGATTTTATCGTAAAGGGTTGAAGATAGAAAAAATATTTAAGTAAACAAGTTGTAGCTAGTAAAAATCTCTACATTTTCTTTAGTTACGTCAACTCGCTAGGTATAATAATTCGAGACTTATTCAAATAAAACCAAATTTTAAAACACCCTTGGCCGATTTTATCGTGAAGGGTTGAAGATAGAAAAAATACTTAAGTAGACAAGTTGTAGCTAGTAAAAATCTCTACATTTTTTTTATTTACGTCAACTCGCCAGGTATAATAACTCGAGACTTATTCAAATTAAACCAAATTTTAAAACACCCTTGGCCGATTTTATCGTGAAGGGTTGAAGATAGAAAAAATACTTAGGTAGACAAGTTGTAGCTAGTAAAAATCTCTACATTTTTTTTTTACGTCAACTCGCCAGGTATAATAACTCGAGACTTATTTAAATAAAACCAAATTTTATAACACCCTTGTCCGATTTTATCGTGAAGGGTTGAAGATAGAAAAAATATTTAAGTAAACAAGTTGTAGCTAGTAAAAATCTCTACATTTTCTTTAGTTACGTCAACTCGCTAGGTATAATAACTCGAGACTTATTCAAATAAAACCAAATTTTAAAACACCCTTGTCCGAATTTATCGTGAAGGGTTGAAGATAGAAAAAATACTTAAGTAGACAAGTTGTAGCAAGTAAAAGTCTCTACATTTTTTTTAGTTACGTCAACTCGCCAGGTATAATAACTCGAGACTTATTTAAATAAAACCAAATTT
Source organism: Liopterus haemorrhoidalis (assembly GCA_963971575.1). Classification (NCBI taxonomy): domain Eukaryota; kingdom Metazoa; phylum Arthropoda; class Insecta; order Coleoptera; family Dytiscidae; genus Liopterus; species Liopterus haemorrhoidalis. The sequence continues at coordinate 20,178,555 of OZ020625.1, forward strand.
TATAACACCCTTGTCCGATTTTATCGTGAAGGGTTGAAGATAGAAAAAATACTTAAGTAGACAAGTTGTAGCTAGTAAAAATCTTTACATTTTTTTTATTTACGTCAACTCGCCAGGTATAATAACTCGAGACTTATTTAAATAAAACCAAATTTTATAACACCCTTGTCCGATTTTATCGTGAAGGGTTGAAGATAGAAAAAATACTTTAGAAGACAAGTTGTAGCTAGTAAAAATCTCTACATTTTTTTTATTTACGTCAACTCGCCAGGTATAATAACTCGAGACTTATTTAAATAAAACCAAATTTTATAACACCCTTGTCCGATTTTATCGTGAAGGGTTGAAGATAGAAAAAATACTTAAGTAGACAAGTTGTAGCTAGTAAAAATCTCTATATTTTTTTTATTTACGTCAACTCGCTAGGTATAATAACTCGAGACTTATTCAAATAAAACCAAATTTTAAAACACCCTTGTCCGAATTTATCGTGAAGGGTTGAAGATAGAAAAAATACTTAAGTAGACAAGTTGTAGCTAGTAAAAATCTCTACATTTTCTTTAGTTACGTCAACTCGCTAGGTATAATAACTCGAGACTTATTCAAATAAAACCCAATTTTATAACACCCTTGTCCGATTTTATCGTGAAGGGTTGAAGATAGAAAAAATATTTAATAAGACAAGTTGTAGCAAGTAAAAATCTCTACATTTTCTTTAGTTACGTCAACTCGCTAGGTATAATAACTCGAGACTTATTCAAATAAAACCAAATTTTAAAACACCCTTGGCCGATTTTATCGTGAAGGGTTGAAGATAGAAAAAATATTTAAGTAGACAAGTTGTAGCTAGTAAAAATCTCTACATTTTCTTTAGTTACGTCAACTCGCTAGGTATAATAACTCGAGACTTATTCAAATAAAACCAAATTTTAAAACACCCTTGGCCGATTTTATCGTGAAGGGTTGAAGATAGAAAAAATACTTAAGTAGACAAGTTGTAGCTAGTAAAAATCTCTACATTTTCTTTAGTTACGTCAACTCGCTAGGTATAATAACTCGAGACTTATTCAAATAAAACCAAATTTTAAAACACCCTTGTCCGATTTTATCGTGAAGGGTTGAAGATAGAAAAAATACTTAAGTAGACAAGTTGTAGCTAGTAAAAATCTCTACATTTTTTTTATTTACGTCAACTCGCCAGGTATAATAACTCGAGACTTATTTAAATAAAACCAAATTTTATAACACCCTTGTCCGATTTTATCGTGAAGGGTTGAAGATAAAAAAAATATTTTATAAGACAAGTTGTAGCAAGTAAAAGTCTCTACATTTTTGTTAGTTACGTCAACTCGCTAGGTATAATAACTCGAGACTTATTCAAATTAAACCAAATTTTATAACACCCTTGTCCGATTTTATCGTGAAGGGTTGAAGATAGAAAAAATATTTAAAAAGACAAATTGTAGCTAGTAAAAATCTCTACATTTTTTTTATTTACGTCAACTCGCTAGGTATAATAACTCGAGACTTATTCAAATAAAACCAAATTTTATAACACCCTTGTCCGATTTTATCGTGAAGGGTTGAAGATAGAAAAAATACTTAAGTAGACAAGTTGTAGCTAGTAAAAATCTCTACATTTTTTTTATTTACGTCAACTCGCCAGGTATAATAACTCGAGACTTATTTAAATAAAACCAAATTTTATAACACCCTTGTCCGATTTTATCGTGAAGGGTTGAAGATAGAAAAAATACTTTAGTAGACAAGTTGTAGCTAGTAAAAATCTCTACATTTTTTTTTATTTACGTCAACTCGCCAGGTATAATAACTCGAGACTTATTCAAATTAAACCAAATTTTATAACACCCTTGTCCGATTTTATCGTGAAGGGTTGAAGATAGAAAAAATATTTAAGTAGACAAGTTGTAGCTAGTAAAAATCTCTACATTTTCTTTAGTTACGTCAACTCGCTAGGTATAATAACTCGAGACTTATTCAAATAAAACCAAATTTTAAAACACCCTTGGCCGATTTTATCGTGAAGGGTTGAAGATAGAAAAAATATTTAAGTAGACAAGTTGTAGCTAGTAAAAATCTCTACATTTTCTTTAGTTACGTCAACTCGCTAGGTATAATAACTCGAGACTTATTCAAATAAAACCAAATTTTAAAACACCCTTGTCCGATTTTATCGTGAAGGGTTGAAGATAGAAAAAATACTTAAGTAGACAAGTTGTAGCTAGTAAAAATCTCTACATTTTTTTTATTTACGTCAACTCGCCAGGTATAATAACTCGAGACTTATTTAAATAAAACCAAATTTTATAACACCCTTGTCCGATTTTATCGTGAAGGGTTGAAGATAGAAAAAATACTTAAGTAGACAAGTTGTAGCTAGTAAAAATCTTTACATTTTTTTTATTTACGTCAACTCGCCAGGTATAATAACTCGAGACTTATTTAAATAAAACCACATTTTATAACACCCTTGTCCGATTTTATCGTGAAGGGTTGAAGATAGAAAAAATACTTAACAAGACAAGTTGTAGCTAGTAAAAATCTCTACATTTTTTTTATTTACGTCAACTCGCCAGGTATAATAACTCGAGACTTATTTAAATAAAACCAAATTTTATAACACCCTTGTCCGATTTTATCGTGAAGGGTTGAAGATAGAAAAAATACTTAAGTAGACAAGTTGTAGCTAGTAAAAATCTCTATATTTTTTTTATTTACGTCAACTCGCTAGGTATAATAACTCGAGACTTATTCAAATAAAACCAAATTTTAAAACACCCTTGTCCGATTTTATCGTGAAGGGTTGAAGATAGAAAAAATACTTAAGTAGACAAGTTGTAGCTAGTAAAAATCTCTACATTTTTTTTATTTACGTCAACTCGCCAGGTATAATAACTCGAGACTTATTTAAATAAAACCAAATTTTATAACACCCTTGTCCGATTTTATCGTGAAGGGTTGAAGATAGAAAAAATATTTAAGTAAACAAGTTGTAGCTAGTAAAAATCTCTACATTTTTTTTATTTACGTCAACTCGCCAGGTATAATAACTCGAGACTTATTTAAATAAAACCAAATTTTATAATACCCTTTTTCGATTTCATCGTGAAGGGTTGAAGATAGAAAAAATACTTAAGTAGACAAGTTGTAGCTAGTAAAAATCTCTACATTTTCTTTAGTTACGTCAACTCGCTAGGTATAATAACTCGAGACTTATTCAAATAAAACCAAATTTTAAAACACCCTTGGCCGATTTTATCGTGAAGGGTTGAAGATAGAAAAAATACTTAAGTAGACAAGTTGTAGCTAGTAAAAATCTCTACATTTTTTTTATTTACGTCAACTCGCCAGGTATAATAACTCGAGACTTATTTAAATAAAACCAAATTTTATAACACCCTTGTCCGATTTTATCGTGAAGGGTTGAAGATAGAAAAAATACTTAAGTAGACAAGTTGTAGCTAGTAAAAATCTCTACATTTTTTTTATTTACGTCAACTCGCCAGGTATAATAACTCGAGACTTATTTAAATAAAACCAAATTTTATAACACCCTTGTCCGATTTTATCGTGAAGGGTTGAAGATAGAAAAAATACTTAAGTAGACAAGTTGTAGCTAGTAAAAATCTCTACATTTTTTTTTATTTACGTCAACTCGCCAGGTATAATAACTCGAGACTTATTCAAATTAAACCAAATTTTATAACACCCTTGTCCGATTTTATCGTGAAGGGTTGAAGATAGAAAAAATATTTAAGTAGACAAGTTGTAGCTAGTAAAAATCTCTACATTTTCTTTAGTTACGTCAACTCGCTAGGTATAATAACTCGAGACTTATTCAAATAAAACCAAATTTTAAAACACCCTTGTCCGATTTTATCGGGAAGGGTTGAAGATAGAAAAAATACTTAAGTAGACAAGTTGTAGCTAGTAAAAATCTCTACATTTTTTTTATTTACGTCAACTCGCTAGGTATAATAACTCGAGACTTATTCAAATAAAACCAAATTTTAAAACACCCTTGTCCGATTTTATCGTGAAGGGTTGAAGATAGAAAAAATATTTAAGAAGACAAGTTGTAGCTAGTAAAAATCTCTACATTTTTTTTATTTACGTCAACTCGCTAGGTATAATAACTCGAGACTTATTCAAATTAAACCAAATTTTATAACACCCTTGTCCGATTTTATCGTAAAGGGTTGAAGATAGAAAAAATATTTAAGTAAACAAGTTGTAGCTAGTAAAAATCTCTACATTTTCTTTAGTTACGTCAACTCGCTAGGTATAATAATTCGAGACTTATTCAAATAAAACCAAATTTTAAAACACCCTTGGCCGATTTTATCGTGAAGGGTTGAAGATAGAAAAAATACTTAAGTAGACAAGTTGTAGCTAGTAAAAATCTCTACATTTTTTTTATTTACGTCAACTCGCCAGGTATAATAACTCGAGACTTATTCAAATTAAACCAAATTTTAAAACACCCTTGGCCGATTTTATCGTGAAGGGTTGAAGATAGAAAAAATACTTAGGTAGACAAGTTGTAGCTAGTAAAAATCTCTACATTTTTTTTATTCACGTCAACTCGCCAGGTATAATAACTCGAGACTTATTTAAATAAAACCAAATTTTATAACACCCTTGTCCGATTTTATCGTGAAGGGTTGAAGATAGAAAAAATATTTAAGTAAACAAGTTGTAGCTAGTAAAAATCTCTACATTTTCTTTAGTTACGTCAACTCGCTAGGTATAATAACTCGAGACTTATTCAAATAAAACCAAATTTTAAAACACCCTTGGCCGATTTTATCGTGAAGGGTTGAAGATAGAAAAAATATTTAAGTAGACAAGTTGTAACTAGTAAAAATCTCTACATTTTCTTTAGTTACGTCAACTCGCTAGGTATAATAACTCGAGACTTATTCAAATAAAACCAAATTTTAAAACACCCTTGTCCGATTTTATCGTGAAGGGTTGAAGATAGAAAAAATACTTAAGTAGACAAGTTGTAGCTAGTAAAAATCTCTACATTTTTTTTATTTACGTCAACTCGCCAGGTATAATAACTCGAGACTTATTTAAATAAAACCAAATTTTATAACACCCTTGTCCGATTTTATCGTGAAGGGTTGAAGATAGAAAAAATATTTAAGAAGACAAGTTGTAGCTAGTAAAAATCTCTACATTTTTTTTATTTACGTCAACTCGCTAGGTATAATAACTCGAGACTTATTCAAATTAAACTAAATTTTATAACACCCTTGACCGATTTTATCGTGAAGGGTTGAAGATAGAAAAAATACTTTAGTAGACAAGTTGTAGCTAGTAAAAATCTCTACATTTTTTTTATTTACGTCAACTCGCCAGGTATAATAACTCGAGACTTATTTAAATAAAACCAAATTTTATAACACCCTTGTCCGATTTTATCGTGAAGGGTTGAAGATAGAAAAAATATTTAAAAAAACAAATTGTAGCTAGTAAAAATCTCTACATTTTTTTTATTTACGTCAACTCGCTAGGTATAATAACTCGAGACTTATTCAAATAAAACCAAATTTTATAACACCCTTGTCCGATTTTATCGTGAAGGGTTGAAGATAGAAAAAATATTTAATAAGACAAGTTGTAGCAAGTAAAAGTCTCTACATTTTTTTTAGTTACGTCAACTCGCTAGGTATAATAACTCGAGACTTATTCAAATAAAACCAAATTTTAAAACACCCTTGTCCGAATTTATCGTGAAGGGTTGAAGATAGAAAAAATACTTAAGTAGACAAGTTGTAGCTAGTAAAAATCTCTACATTTTCTTTAGTTACGTCAACTCGCTAGGTATAATAACTCGAGACTTATTCAAATAAAACCCAATTTTATAACACCCTTGTCCGATTTTATCGTGAAGGGTTGAAGATAGAAAAAATATTTAATAAGACAAGTTGTAGCAAGTAAAAGTCTCTACATTTTTTTTAGTTACGTCAACTCGCTAGGTATAATAACTCGAGACTTATTCAAATAAAACCAAATTTTATAACACCCTTGTCCGATTTTATCGTGAAGGGTTGAAGATAGAAAAAATATTTAATAAGACAAGTTGTAGCAAGTAAAAGTCTCTACATTTTTTTTAGTTACGTCAACTCGCCAGGTATAATAACTCGAGACTTATTTAAATAAAACCAAATTTTATAACACCCTTGTCCGATTTTATCGTGAAGGGTTGAAGATAGAAAAAAATACTTAAATAGACAAGTTGTAGCTAGTAAAAATCTCTACATTTTCTTTAGTTACGTCAACTCGCTAGGTATAATAACTCGAGACTTATTCAAATAAAACCAAATTTTAAAACACCCTTGTCCGATTTTATCGTGAAGGGTTGAAGATAGAAAAAATACTTAAGTAGACAAGTTGTAGCTAGTAAAAATCTCTATATTTTTTTTATTTACGTCAACTCGCTAGGTATAATAACTCGAGACTTATTCAAATAAAACCAAATTTTAAAACACCCTTGTCCGATTTTATCGTGAAGGGTTGAAGATAGAAAAAATACTTAAGTAGACAAGTTGTAGCTAGTAAAAATCTCTACATTTTTTTTATTTACGTCAACTCGCCAGGTATAATAACTCGAGACTTATTTAAATAAAACCAAATTTTATAACACCCTTGTCCGATTTTATCGTGAAGGGTTGAAGATAGAAAAAATACTTAAGAAGACAAGTTGTAGCTAGTAAAAATCTCTACATTTTTTTTATTTACGTCAACTCGCCAGGTATAATAACTCGAGACTTATTTAAATAAAACCAAATTTTATAACACCCTTGTCCGATTTTATCGTGAAGGGTTGAAGATAGAAAAAATATTTAAGTAAACAAGTTGTAGCTAGTAAAAATCTCTACATTTTCTTTAGTTACGTCAACTCGCTAGGTATAATAACTCGAGACTTATTCAAATAAAACCAAATTTTAAAACACCCTTGGCCGATTTTATCGTGAAGGGTTGAAGATAGAAAAAATATTTAAGTAGACAAGTTGTAACTAGTAAAAATCTCTACATTTTCTTTAGTTACGTCAACTCGCTAGGTATAATAACTCGAGACTTATTCAAATAAAACCAAATTTTAAAACACCCTTGTCCGATTTTATCGTGAAGGGTTGAAGATAGAAAAAATACTTAAGTAGACAAGTTGTAGCTAGTAAAAATCTCTACATTTTTTTTATTTACGTCAACTCGCCAGGTATAATAACTCGAGACTTATTTAAATAAAACCAAATTTTATAACACCCTTGTCCGATTTTATCGTGAAGGGTTGAAGATAGAAAAAATATTTAAGAAGACAAGTTGTAGCTAGTAAAAATCTCTACATTTTTTTTATTTACGTCAACTCGCTAGGTATAATAACTCGAGACTTATTCAAATTAAACTAAATTTTATAACACCCTTGACCGATTTTATCGTGAAGGGTTGAAGATAGAAAAAATACTTTAGTAGACAAGTTGTAGCTAGTAAAAATCTCTACATTTTTTTTATTTACGTCAACTCGCCAGGTATAATAACTCGAGACTTATTTAAATAAAACCAAATTTTATAACACCCTTGTCCGATTTTATCGTGAAGGGTTGAAGATAGAAAAAATATTTAAAAAAACAAATTGTAGCTAGTAAAAATCTCTACATTTTTTTTATTTACGTCAACTCGCTAGGTATAATAACTCGAGACTTATTCAAATAAAACCAAATTTTATAACACCCTTGTCCGATTTTATCGTGAAGGGTTGAAGATAGAAAAAATATTTAATAAGACAAGTTGTAGCAAGTAAAAGTCTCTACATTTTTTTTAGTTACGTCAACTCGCTAGGTATAATAACTCGAGACTTATTCAAATAAAACCAAATTTTAAAACACCCTTGTCCGAATTTATCGTGAAGGGTTGAAGATAGAAAAAATACTTAAGTAGACAAGTTGTAGCTAGTAAAAATCTCTACATTTTCTTTAGTTACGTCAACTCGCTAGGTATAATAACTCGAGACTTATTCAAATAAAACCCAATTTTATAACACCCTTGTCCGATTTTATCGTGAAGGGTTGAAGATAGAAAAAATATTTAATAAGACAAGTTGTAGCAAGTAAAAGTCTCTACATTTTTTTTAGTTACGTCAACTCGCTAGGTATAATAACTCGAGACTTATTCAAATAAAACCAAATTTTATAACACCCTTGTCCGATTTTATCGTGAAGGGTTGAAGATAGAAAAAATATTTAATAAGACAAGTTGTAGCAAGTAAAAGTCTCTACATTTTTTTTAGTTACGTCAACTCGCCAGGTATAATAACTCGAGACTTATTTAAATAAAACCAAATTTTATAACACCCTTGTCCGATTTTATCGTGAAGGGTTGAAGATAGAAAAAAATACTTAAATAGACAAGTTGTAGCTAGTAAAAATCTCTACATTTTCTTTAGTTACGTCAACTCGCTAGGTATAATAACTCGAGACTTATTCAAATAAAACCAAATTTTAAAACACCCTTGTCCGATTTTATCGTGAAGGGTTGAAGATAGAAAAAATACTTAAGTAGACAAGTTGTAGCGAGTAAAAATCTCTATATTTTTTTTATTTACGTCAACTCGCTAGGTATAATAACTCGAGACTTATTCAAATAAAACCAAATTTTAAAACACCCTTGTCCGATTTTATCGTGAAGGGTTGAAGATAGAAAAAATACTTAAGTAGACAAGTTGTAGCTAGTAAAAATCTCTACATTTTTTTTATTTACGTCAACTCGCCAGGTATAATAACTCGAGACTTATTTAAATAAAACCAAATTTTATAACACCCTTGTCCGATTTTATCGTGAAGGGTTGAAGATAGAAAAAATATTTAAGAAAACAAGTTGTAGCTAGTAAAAATCTCTACATTTTTTTTATTTACGTCAACTCGCCAGGTATAATAACTCGAGACTTATTTAAATAAAACCAAATTTTATAACACCCTTGTCCGATTTTATCGTGAAGGGTTGAAGATAGAAAAAATACTTAAGTAGACAAGTTGTAGCTAGTAAAAATCTCTACATTTTCTTTAGTTACGTCAACTCGCTAGGTATAATAACTCGAGACTTATTCAAATAAAACCAAATTTTAAAACACCCTTGGCCGATTTTATCGTGAAGGGTTGAAGATAGAAAAAATATTTAAGTAGACAAGTTGTAGCTAGTAAAAATCTCTACATTTTTTTTATTTACGTCAACTCGCCAGGTATAATAACTCGAGACTTATTTAAATAAAACCAAATTTTATAACACCCTTGTCCGATTTTATCGTGAAGGGTTGAAGATAGAAAAAATACTTAAGTAGACAAGTTGTAGCTAGTAAAAATCTCTACATTTTTTTTAATTACGTCAACTCGCCAGGTATAATAACTCGAGACTTATTTAAATAAAACCAAATTTTATAACACCCTTGTCCGATTTTATCGTGAAGGGTTGAAGATAGAAAAAATACTTAAGTAGACAAGTTGTAGCTAGTAAAAATCTCTACATTTTTTTTTATTTACGTCAACTCGCCAGGTATAATAACTCGAGACTTATTCAAATTAAACCAAATTTTATAACACCCTTGTCCGATTTTATCGTGAAGGGTTGAAGATAGAAAAAATATTTAAGTAGACAAGTTGTAGCTAGTAAAAATCTCTACATTTTCTTTAGTTACGTCAACTCGCTAGGTATAATAACTCGAGACTTATTCAAATAAAACCAAATTTTAAAACACCCTTGTCCGATTTTATCGGGAAGGGTTGAAGATAGAAAAAATACTTAAGTAGACAAGTTGTAGCTAGTAAAAATCTCTACATTTTTTTTATTTACGTCAACTCGCTAGGTATAATAACTCGAGACTTATTCAAATAAAACCAAATTTTAAAACACCCTTGTCCGATTTTATCGTGAAGGGTTGAAGATAGAAAAAATATTTAAGAAGACAAGTTGTAGCTAGTAAAAATCTCTACATTTTTTTTATTTACGTCAACTCGCTAGGTATAATAACTCGAGACTTATTCAAATTAAACCAAATTTTATAACACCCTTGTCCGATTTTATCGTAAAGGGTTGAAGATAGAAAAAATATTTAAGTAAACAAGTTGTAGCTAGTAAAAATCTCTACATTTTCTTTAGTTACGTCAACTCGCTAGGTATAATAATTCGAGACTTATTCAAATAAAACCAAATTTTAAAACACCCTTGGCCGATTTTATCGTGAAGGGTTGAAGATAGAAAAAATACTTAAGTAGACAAGTTGTAGCTAGTAAAAATCTCTACATTTTTTTTATTTACGTCAACTCGCCAGGTATAATAACTCGAGACTTATTCAAATTAAACCAAATTTTAAAACACCCTTGGCCGATTTTATCGTGAAGGGTTGAAGATAGAAAAAATACTTAGGTAGACAAGTTGTAGCTAGTAAAAATCTCTACATTTTTTTTATTTACGTCAACTCGCCAGGTATAATAACTCGAGACTTATTTAAATAAAACCAAATTTTATAACACCCTTGTCCGATTTTATCGTGAAGGGTTGAAGATAGAAAAAATATTTAAGTAAACAAGTTGTAGCTAGTAAAAATCTCTACATTTTCTTTAGTTACGTCAACTCGCTAGGTATAATAACTCGAGACTTATTCAAATAAAACCAAATTTTAAAACACCCTTGGCCGATTTTATCGTGAAGGGTTGAAGATAGAAAAAATATTTAAGTAGACAAGTTGTAGCTAGTAAAAATCTCTACATTTTCTTTAGTTACGTCAACTCGCTAGGTATAATAACTCGAGACTTATTCAAATAAAACCAAATTTTAAAACACCCTTGTCCGATTTTATCGTGAAGGGTTGAAGATAGAAAAAATACTTAAGTAGACAAGTTGTAGCTAGTAAAAATCTCTACATTTTTTTTATTTACGTCAACTCGCCAGGTATAATAACTCGAGACTTATTTAAATAAAACCAAATTTTATAACACCCTTGTCCGATTTTATCGTGAAGGGTTGAAGATAGAAAAAATACTTAAGTAGACAAGTTGTAGCTAGTAAAAATCTTTACATTTTTTTCATTTACGTCAACTCGCCAGGTATAATAACTCGAGACTTATTTAAATAAAACCAAATTTTATAACACCCTTGTCCGATTTTATCGTGAAGGGTTGAAGATAGAAAAAATACTTAAGAAGACAAGTTGTAGCTAGTAAAAATCTCTACATTTTTTTTATTTACGTCAACTCGCCAGGTATAATAACTCGAGACTTATTTAAATAAAACCAAATTTTATAACACCCTTGTCCGATTTTATCGTGAAGGGTTGAAGATAGAAAAAATACTTAAGTAGACAAGTTGTAGCTAGTAAAAATCTCTATATTTTTTTTATTTACGTCAACTCGCTAGGTATAATAACTCGAGACTTATTCAAATAAAACCAAATTTTAAAACACCCTTGTCCGATTTTATCGTGAAGGGTTGAAGATAGAAAAAATACTTAAGTAGACAAGTTGTAGCTAGTAAAAATCTCTACATTTTTTTTATTTACGTCAACTCGCCAGGTATAATAACTCGAGACTTATTTAAATAAAACCAAATTTTATAACACCCTTGTCCGATTTTATCGTGAAGGGTTGAAGATAGAAAAAATATTTAAGAAAACAAGTTGTAGCTAGTAAAAATCTCTACATTTTTTTTATTTACGTCAACTCGCCAGGTATAATAACTCGAGACTTATTTAAATAAAACCAAATTTTATAATACCCTTGTCCGATTTTATCGTGAAGGGTTGAAGATAGAAAAAATACTTAAGTAGACAAGTTGTAGCTAGTAAAAATCTCTACATTTTCTTTAGTTACGTCAACTCGCTAGGTATAATAACTCGAGACTTATTCAAATAAAACCAAATTTTAAAACACCCTTGGCCGATTTTATCGTGAAGGGTTGAAGATAGAAAAAATACTTAAGTAGACAAGTTGTAGCTAGTAAAAATCTCTACATTTTTTTTATTTACGTCAACTCGCCAGGTATAATAACTCGAGACTTATTTAAATAAAACCAAATTTTATAACACCCTTGTACGATTTTATCGTGAAGGGTTGAAGATAGAAAAAATACTTAAGTAGACAAGTTGTAGCTAGTAAAAATCTCTACATTTTTTTTATTTACGTCAACTCGCCAGGTATAATAACTCGAGACTTATTTAAATAAAACCAAATTTTATAACACCCTTGTCCGATTTTATCGTGAAGGGTTGAAGATAGAAAAAATACTTAAGTAGACAAGTTGTAGCTAGTAAAAATCTCTACATTTTTTTTTATTTACGTCAACTCGCCAGGTATAATAACTCGAGACTTATTCAAATTAAACCAAATTTTATAACACCCTTGTCCGATTTTATCGTGAAGGGTTGAAGATAGAAAAAATATTTAAGTAGACAAGTTGTAGCTAGTAAAAATCTCTACATTTTCTTTAGTTACGTCAACTCGCTAGGTATAATAACTCGAGACTTATTCAAATAAAACCAAATTTTAAAACACCCTTGTCCGATTTTATCGGGAAGGGTTGAAGATAGAAAAAATACTTAAGTAGACAAGTTGTAGCTAGTAAAAATCTCTACATTTTTTTTATTTACGTCAACTCGCTAGGTATAATAACTCGAGACTTATTCAAATAAAACCAAATTTTAAAACACCCTTGTCCGATTTTATCGTGAAGGGTTGAAGATAGAAAAAATATTTAAGAAGACAAGTTGTAGCTAGTAAAAATCTCTACATTTTTTTTATTTACGTCAACTCGCTAGGTATAATAACTCGAGACTTATTCAAATTAAACCAAATTTTATAACACCCTTGTCCGATTTTATCGTAAAGGGTTGAAGATAGAAAAAATATTTAAGTAAACAAGTTGTAGCTAGTAAAAATCTCTACATTTTCTTTAGTTACGTCAACTCGCTAGGTATAATAATTCGAGACTTATTCAAATAAAACCAAATTTTAAAACACCCTTGGCCGATTTTATCGTGAAGGGTTGAAGATAGAAAAAATACTTAAGTAGACAAGTTGTAGCTAGTAAAAATCTCTACATTTTTTTTATTTACGTCAACTCGCCAGGTATAATAACTCGAGACTTATTCAAATTAAACCAAATTTTAAAACACCCTTGGCCGATTTTATCGTGAAGGGTTGAAGATAGAAAAAATACTTAGGTAGACAAGTTGTAGCTAGTAAAAATCTCTACATTCTTTTTATTTACGTCAACTCGCCAGGTATAATAACTCGAGACTTATTTAAATAAAACCAAATTTTATAACACCCTTGTCCGATTTTATCGTGAAGGGTTGAAGATAGAAAAAATATTTAAGTAAACAAGTTGTAGCTAGTAAAAATCTCTACATTTTCTTTAGTTACGTCAACTCGCTAGGTATAATAACTCGAGACTTATTCAAATAAAACCAAATTTTAAAACACCCTTGGCCGATTTTATCGTGAAGGGTTGAAGATAGAAAAAATATTTACGTAGACAAGTTGTAGCTAGTAAAAATCTCTACATTTTCTTTAGTTACGTCAACTCGCTAGGTATAATAACTCGAGACTTATTCAAATAAAACCAAATTTTAAAACACCCTTGTCCGATTTTATCGTGAAGGGTTGAAGATAGAAAAAATACTTAAGTAGACAAGTTGTAGCTAGTAAAAATCTCTACATTTTTTTTATTTACGTCAACTCGCCAGGTATAATAACTCGAGACTTATTTAAATAAAACCAAATTTTATAACACCCTTGTCCGATTTTATCGTGAAGGGTTGAAGATAGAAAAAATACTTAAGTAGACAAGTTGTAGCTAGTAAAAATCTTTACATTTTTGTTATTTACGTCAACTCGCCAGGTATAATAACTCGAGACTTATTTAAATAAAACCAAATTTTATAACACCCTTGTCCGATTTTATCGTGAAGGGTTGAAGATAGAAAAAATACTTAAGAAGACAAGTTGTAGCTAGTAAAAATCTCTACATTTTTTTTATTTACGTCAACTCGCCAGGTATAATAACTCGAGACTTATTTAAATAAAACCAAATTTTATAACACCCTTGTCCGATTTTATCGTGAAGGGTTGAAGATAGAAAAAATACTTAAGTAGACAAGTTGTAGCTAGTAAAAATCTCTACATTTTCTTTAGTTACGTCAACTCGCTAGGTATAATAATTCGAGACTTATTCAAATAAAACCAAATTTTAAAACACCCTTGGCCGATTTTATCGTGAAGGGTTGAAGATAGAAAAAATACTTAAGTAGACAAGTTGTAGCTAGTAAAAATCTCTACATTTTTTTTATTTACGTCAACTCGCCAGGTATAATAACTCGAGACTTATTTAAATAAAACCAAATTTTATAACACCCTTGTCCGATTTTATCGTGAAGGGTTGAAGATAGAAAAAATACTTAAGTAGACAAGTTGTAGCTAGTAAAAATCCCTACATTTTTTTTATTTACGTCAACTCGCCAGGTATAATAACTCGAGACTTATTTAAATAAAACCAAATTTTATAACACCCTTGTCCGATTTTATCGTGAAGGGTTGAAGATAGAAAAAATACTTAAGTAGACAAGTTGTAGCTAGTAAAAATCCCTACATTTTTTTTATTTACGTCAACTCGCCAGGTATAATAACTCGGGACTTATTCAAATTAAACCAAATTTTATAACACCCTTGTCCGATTTTATCGTGAAGGGTTGAAGATAGAAAAAATATTTAAGTAAACAAGTTGTAGCTAGTAAAAATCTCTACATTTTCTTTAGTTACGTCAACTCGCTAGGTATAATAACTCGAGACTTATTCAAATAAAACCAAATTTTAAAACACCCTTGTCCGATTTTATCGTGAAGGGTTGAAGATAGAAAAAATACTTAAGTAGACAAGTTGTAGCTAGTAAAAATCTCTACATTTTTTTTATTTACGTCAACTCGCCAGGTATAATAACTCGAGACTTATTTAAATAAAACCAAATTTTATAACACCCTTGTCCGATTTTATCGTGAAGGGTTGAAGATAGAAAAAATACTTAAGTAGACAAGTTGTAGCTAGTAAAAATCTCTACATTTTTTTTATTTACGTCAACTCGCCAGGTATAATAACTCGAGACTTATTTAAATAAAACCAAATTTTATAACACCCTTGTCCGATTTTATCGTGAAGGGTTGAAGATAGAAAAAATACTTAAGAAGACAAGTTGTAGCTAGTAAAAATCTCTACATTTTTTTTATTTACGTCAACTCGCCAGGTATAATAACTCGAGACTTATTTAAATAAAACCAAATTTTATAACACCCTTGTCCGATTTTA
Organism: Liopterus haemorrhoidalis; assembly: GCA_963971575.1. NCBI lineage: Eukaryota > Metazoa > Arthropoda > Insecta > Coleoptera > Dytiscidae > Liopterus > Liopterus haemorrhoidalis. Next base: position 20,193,929 of record OZ020625.1, read on the forward strand.
TCGTGAAGGGTTGAAGATAGAAAAAATACTTAAGTAGACAAGTTGTAGCTAGTAAAAATCTCTACATTTTCTTTAGTTACGTCAACTCGCTAGGTATAATAATTCGAGACTTATTCAAATAAAACCAAATTTTAAAACACCCTTGGCCGATTTTATCGTGAAGGGTTGAAGATAGAAAAAATACTTAAGAAGACAAGTTGTAGCTAGTAAAAATCTCTACATTTTTTTTATTTACGTCAACTCGCCAGGTATAATAACTCGAGACTTATTTAAATAAAACCAAATTTTATAACACCCTTGTCCGATTTTATCGTGAAGGGTTGAAGATAGAAAAAATACTTAAGTAGACAAGTTGTAGCTAGTAAAAATCCCTACATTTTTTTTATTTACGTCAACTCGCCAGGTATAATAACTCGGGACTTATTCAAATTAAACCAAATTTTATAACACCCTTGTCCGATTTTATCGTGAAGGGTTGAAGATAGAAAAAATATTTAAGTAGACAAGTTGTAGCTAGTAAAAATCTCTACATTTTCTTTAGTTACGTCAACTCGCTAGGTATAATAACTCGAGACTTATTCAAATAAATCCAAATTTTAAAACACCCTTGTCCGATTTTATCGTGAAGGGTTGAAGATAAAAAAATACTTAAGTAGACAAGTTGTAGCTAGTAAAAATCTCTACATTTTTTTTATTTACGTCAACTCGCTAGGTATAATAACTCGAGACTTATTCAAATAAAACCAAATTTTAAAACACCCTTGTCCGATTTTATCGTGAAGGGTTGAAGATAGAAAAAATATTTAAGAAGACAAGTTGTAGCTAGTAAAAATCTCTACATTTTTTTTATTTACGTCAACTCGCTAGGTATAATAACTCGGGACTTATTCAAATTAAACCAAATTTTATAACACCCTTGTCCGATTTTATCGTAAAGGGTTGAAGCTAGAAAAAATATTTAAGTAAACAAGTTGTAGCTAGTAAAAATCTCTACATTTTCTTTAGTTACGTCAACTCGCTAGGTATAATAATTCGAGACTTATTCAAATAAAACCAAATTTTAAAACACCCTTGGCCGATTTTATCGTGAAGGGTTGAAGATAGAAAAAATATTTAATAAGACAAGTTGTAGCAAGTAAAAGTCTCTACATTTTTTTTAGTTACGTCAACTCGCTAGGTATAATAACTCGAGACTTATTCAAATAAAACCAAATTTTATAACACCCTTGTCCGATTTTATCGTGAAGGGTTGAAGATAGAAAAAATATTTAATAAGACAAGTTGTAGCAAGTAAAAGTCTCTACATTTTTTTTAGTTACGTCAACTCGCTAGGTATAATAACTCGAGACTTATTCAAATAAAACCAAATTTTAAAACACCCTTGGCCGATTTTATCGTGAAGGGTTGAAGATAGAAAAAATATTTAAGTAGACAAGTTGTAGCTAGTAAAAATCTCTACATTTTCTTTAGTTACGTCAACTCGCTAGGTATAATAACTCGAGACTTATTCAAATAAAACCAAATTTTAAAACACCCTTGGCCGATTTTATCGTGAAGGGTTGAAGATAGAAAAAATATTTAAGTAGACAAGTTGTAGCTAGTAAAAATCTCTACATTTTCTTTAGTTACGTCAACTCGCTAGGTATAATAACTCGAGACTTATTCAAATAAAACCAAATTTTAAAACACCCTTGTCCGATTTTATCGTGAAGGGTTGAAGATAGAAAAAATACTTAAGTAGACAAGTTGTAGCTAGTAAAAATCTCTACATTTTTTTTATTTACGTCAACTCGCCAGGTATAATAACTCGAGACTTATTTAAATAAAACCAAATTTTATAACACCCTTGTCCGATTTTATCGTGAAGGGTTGAAGATAAAAAAAATATTTTATAAGACAAGTTGTAGCAAGTAAAAGTCTCTACATTTTTGTTAGTTACGTCAACTCGCTAGGTATAATAACTCGAGACTTATTCAAATTAAACCAAATTTTATAACACCCTTGTCCGATTTTATCGTGAAGGGTTGAAGATAGAAAAAATATTTAAAAAGACAAATTGTAGCTAGTAAAAATCTCTACATTTTTTTTATTTACGTCAACTCGCTAGGTATAATAACTCGAGACTTATTCAAATAAAACCAAATTTTATAACACCCTTGTCCGATTTTATCGTGAAGGGTTGAAGATAGAAAAAATACTTAAGTAGACAAGTTGTAGCTAGTAAAAATCTCTACATTTTTTTTATTTACGTCAACTCGCCAGGTATAATAACTCGAGACTTATTTAAATAAAACCAAATTTTATAACACCCTTGTCCGATTTTATCGTGAAGGGTTGAAGATAGAAAAAATACTTAAGTAGACAAGTTGTAGCTAGTAAAAATCTCTACATTTTTTTTTATTTACGTCAACTCGCCAGGTATAATAACTCGAGACTTATTCAAATTAAACCAAATTTTATAACACCCTTTTCCGATTTTATCGTGAAGGGTTGAAGATAGAAAAAATATTTAAGTAAACAAGTTGTAGCTAGTAAAAATCTCTACATTTTCTTTAGTTACGTCAACTCGCTAGGTATAATAACTCGAGACTTATTCAAATAAAACCAAATTTTAAAACACCCTTGGCCGATTTTATCGTGAAGGGTTGAAGATAGAAAAAATATTTAAGTAGACAAGTTGTAGCTAGTAAAAATCTCTACATTTTCTTTAGTTACGTCAACTCGCTAGGTATAATAACTCGAGACTTATTCAAATAAAACCAAATTTTAAAACACCCTTGTCCGATTTTATCGTGAAGGGTTGAAGATAGAAAAAATACTTAAGTAGACAAGTTGTAGCTAGTAAAAATCTCTACATTTTTTTTATTTACGTCAACTCGCCAGGTATAATAACTCGAGACTTATTTAAATAAAACCAAATTTTATAACACCCTTGTCCGATTTTATCGTGAAGGGTTGAAGATAGAAAAAATACTTAAGTAGACAAGTTGTAGCTAGTAAAAATCTTTACATTTTTTTTATTTACGTCAACTCGCCAGGTATAATAACTCGAGACTTATTTAAATAAAACCAAATTTTATAACACCCTTGTCCGATTTTATCGTGAAGGGTTGAAGATAGAAAAAATACTTAAGAAGACAAGTTGTAGCTAGTAAAAATCTCTACATTTTTTTTATGTACGTCAACTCGCCAGGTATAATAACTCGAGACTTATTTAAATAAAACCAAATTTTATAACACCCTTGTCCGATTTTATCGTGAAGGGTTGAAGATAGAAAAAATACTTAAGTAGACAAGTTGTAGCTAGTAAAAATCTCTATATTTTTTTTATTTACGTCAACTCGCTAGGTATAATAACTCGAGACTTATTCAAATAAAACCAAATTTTAAAACACCCTTGTCCGATTTTATCGTGAAGGGTTGAAGATAGAAAAAATACTTAAGTAGACAAGTTGTAGCTAGTAAAAATCTCTACATTTTTTTTATTTACGTCAACTCGCCAGGTATAATAACTCGAGACTTATTTAAATAAAACCAAATTTTATAACACCCTTGTCCGATTTTATCGTGAAGGGTTGAAGATAGAAAAAATATTTAAGAAAACAAGTTGTAGCTAGTAAAAATCTCTACATTTTTTTTATTTACGTCAACTCGCCAGGTATAATAACTCGAGACTTATTTAAATAAAACCAAATTTTATAATACCCTTGTCCGATTTTATCGTGAAGGGTTGAAGATAGAAAAAATACTTAAGTAGACAAGTTGTAGCTAGTAAAAATCTCTACATTTTCTTTAGTTACGTCAACTCGCTAGGTATAATAACTCGAGACTTATTCAAATAAAACCAAATTTTAAAACACCCTTGGCCGATTTTATCGTGAAGGGTTGAAGATAGAAAAAATACTTAAGTAGACAAGTTGTAGCTAGTAAAAATCTCTATATTTTTTTTATTTACGTCAACTCGCCAGGTATAATAACTCGAGACTTATTTAAATAAAACCAAATTTTATAACACCCTTGTCCGATTTTATCGTGAAGGGTTGAAGATAGAAAAAATACTTAAGTAGACAAGTTGTAGCTAGTAAAAATCTCTACATTTTTTTTATTTACGTCAACTCGCCAGGTATAATAACTCGAGACTTATTTAAATAAAACCAAATTTTATAACACCCTTGTCCGATTTTATCGTGAAGGGTTGAAGATAGAAAAAATACTTAAGTAGACAAGTTGTAGCTAGTAAAAATCTCTACATTTTTTTTTAATAACGTCAACTCGCCAGGTATAATAACTCGAGACTTATTCAAATTAAACCAAATTTTATAACACCCTTGTCCGATTTTATCGTGAAGGGTTGAAGATAGAAAAAATATTTAAGTAGACAAGTTGTAGCTAGTAAAAATCTCTACATTTTCTTTAGTTACGTCAACTCGCTAGGTATAATAACTCGAGACTTATTCAAATAAAACCAAATTTTAAAACACCCTTGTCCGATTTTATCGGGAAGGGTTGAAGATAGAAAAAATACTTAAGTAGACAAGTTGTAGCTAGTAAAAATCTCTACATTTTTTTTATTTACGTCAACTCGCTAGGTATAATAACTCGAGACTTATTCAAATAAAACCAAATTTTAAAACACCCTTGTCCGATTTTATCGTGAAGGGTTGAAGATAGAAAAAATATTTAAGAAGACAAGTTGTAGCTAGTAAAAATCTCTACATTTTTTTTATTTACGTCAACTCGCTAGGTATAATAACTCGAGACTTATTCAAATTAAACCAAATTTTATAACACCCTTGTCCGATTTTATCGTAAAGGGTTGAAGATAGAAAAAATATTTAAGTAAACAAGTTGTAGCTAGTAAAAATCTCTACATTTTCTTTAGTTACGTCAACTCGCTAGGTATAATAATTCGAGACTTATTCAAATAAAACCAAATTTTAAAACACCCTTGGCCGATTTTATCGTGAAGGGTTGAAGATAGAAAAAATACTTAAGTAGACAAGTTGTAGCTAGTAAAAATCTCTACATTTTTTTTATTTACGTCAACTCGCCAGGTATAATAACTCGAGACTTATTCAAATTAAACCAAATTTTAAAACACCCTTGGCCGATTTTATCGTGAAGGGTTGAAGATAGAAAAAATACTTAGGTAGACAAGTTGTAGCTAGTAAAAATCTCTACATTCTTTTTATTTACGTCAACTCGCCAGGTATAATAACTCGAGACTTATTTAAATAAAACCAAATTTTATAACACCCTTGTCCGATTTTATCGTGAAGGGTTGAAGATAGAAAAAATATTTAAGTAAACAAGTTGTAGCTAGTAAAAATCTCTACATTTTCTTTAGTTACGTCAACTCGCTAGGTATAATAACTCGAGACTTATTCAAATAAAACCAAATTTTAAAACACCCTTGGCCGATTTTATCGTGAAGGGTTGAAGATAGAAAAAATATTTACGTAGACAAGTTGTAGCTAGTAAAAATCTCTACATTTTCTTTAGTTACGTCAACTCGCTAGGTATAATAACTCGAGACTTATTCAAATAAAACCAAATTTTAAAACACCCTTGTCCGATTTTATCGTGAAGGGTTGAAGATAGAAAAAATACTTAAGTAGACAAGTTGTAGCTAGTAAAAATCTCTACATTTTTTTTATTTACGTCAACTCGCCAGGTATAATAACTCGAGACTTATTTAAATAAAACCAAATTTTATAACACCCTTGTCCGATTTTATCGTGAAGGGTTGAAGATAGAAAAAATACTTAAGTAGACAAGTTGTAGCTAGTAAAAATCTTTACATTTTTTTTATTTACGTCAACTCGCCAGGTATAATAACTCGAGACTTATTTAAATAAAACCAAATTTTATAACACCCTTGTCCGATTTTATCGTGAAGGGTTGAAGATAGAAAAAATACTTAAGAAGACAAGTTGTAGCTAGTAAAAATCTCTACATTTTTTTTATTTACGTCAACTCGCCAGGTATAATAACTCGAGACTTATTTAAATAAAACCAAATTTTATAACACCCTTGTCCGATTTTATCGTGAAGGGTTGAAGATAGAAAAAATACTTAAGTAGACAAGTTGTAGCTAGTAAAAATCTCTACATTTTCTTTAGTTACGTCAACTCGCTAGGTATAATAATTCGAGACTTATTCAAATAAAACCAAATTTTAAAACACCCTTGGCCGATTTTATCGTGAAGGGTTGAAGATAGAAAAAATACTTAAGTAGACAAGTTGTAGCTAGTAAAAATCTCTACATTTTTTTTATTTACGTCAACTCGCCAGGTATAATAACTCGAGACTTATTTAAATAAAACCAAATTTTATAACACCCTTGTCCGATTTTATCGTGAAGGGTTGAAGATAGAAAAAATACTTAAGTAGACAAGTTGTAGCTAGTAAAAATCCCTACATTTTTTTTATTTACGTCAACTCGCCAGGTATAATAACTCGAGACTTATTTAAATAAAACCAAATTTTATAACACCCTTGTCCGATTTTATCGTGAAGGGTTGAAGATAGAAAAAATACTTAAGTAGACAAGTTGTAGCTAGTAAAAATCCCTACATTTTTTTTATTTACGTCAACTCGCCAGGTATAATAACTCGGGACTTATTCAAATTAAACCAAATTTTATAACACCCTTGTCCGATTTTATCGTGAAGGGTTGAAGATAGAAAAAATATTTAAGTAAACAAGTTGTAGCTAGTAAAAATCTCTACATTTTCTTTAGTTACGTCAACTCGCTAGGTATAATAACTCGAGACTTATTCAAATAAAACCAAATTTTAAAACACCCTTGTCCGATTTTATCGTGAAGGGTTGAAGATAGAAAAAATACTTAAGTAGACAAGTTGTAGCTAGTAAAAATCTCTACATTTTTTTTATTTACGTCAACTCGCCAGGTATAATAACTCGAGACTTATTTAAATAAAACCAAATTTTATAACACCCTTGTCCGATTTTATCGTGAAGGGTTGAAGATAGAAAAAATACTTAAGTAGACAAGTTGTAGCTAGTAAAAATCTCTACATTTTTTTTATTTACGTCAACTCGCCAGGTATAATAACTCGAGACTTATTTAAATAAAACCAAATTTTATAACACCCTTGTCCGATTTTATCGTGAAGGGTTGAAGATAGAAAAAATACTTAAGAAGACAAGTTGTAGCTAGTAAAAATCTCTACATTTTTTTTATTTACGTCAACTCGCCAGGTATAATAACTCGAGACTTATTTAAATAAAACCAAATTTTATAACACCCTTGTCCGATTTTATCGTGAAGGGTTGAAGATAGAAAAAATACTTAAGTAGACAAGTTGTAGCTAGTAAAAATCTCTACATTTTCTTTAGTTACGTCAACTCGCTAGGTATAATAATTCGAGACTTATTCAAATAAAACCAAATTTTAAAACACCCTTGGCCGATTTTATCGTGAAGGGTTGAAGATAGAAAAAATACTTAAGAAGACAAGTTGTAGCTAGTAAAAATCTCTACATTTTTTTTATTTACGTCAACTCGCCAGGTATAATAACTCGAGACTTATTTAAATAAAACCAAATTTTATAACACCCTTGTCCGATTTTATCGTGAAGGGTTGAAGATAGAAAAAATACTTAAGTAGACAAGTTGTAGCTAGTAAAAATCCCTACATTTTTTTTATTTACGTCAACTCGCCAGGTATAATAACTCGGGACTTATTCAAATTAAACCAAATTTTATAACACCCTTGTCCGATTTTATCGTGAAGGGTTGAAGATAGAAAAAATATTTAAGTAGACAAGTTGTAGCTAGTAAAAATCTCTACATTTTCTTTAGTTACGTCAACTCGCTAGGTATAATAACTCGAGACTTATTCAAATAAATCCAAATTTTAAAACACCCTTGTCCGATTTTATCGTGAAGGGTTGAAGATAAAAAAATACTTAAGTAGACAAGTTGTAGCTAGTAAAAATCTCTACATTTTTTTTATTTACGTCAACTCGCTAGGTATAATAACTCGAGACTTATTCAAATAAAACCAAATTTTAAAACACCCTTGTCCGATTTTATCGTGAAGGGTTGAAGATAGAAAAAATATTTAAGAAGACAAGTTGTAGCTAGTAAAAATCTCTACATTTTTTTTATTTACGTCAACTCGCTAGGTATAATAACTCGGGACTTATTCAAATTAAACCAAATTTTATAACACCCTTGTCCGATTTTATCGTAAAGGGTTGAAGCTAGAAAAAATATTTAAGTAAACAAGTTGTAGCTAGTAAAAATCTCTACATTTTCTTTAGTTACGTCAACTCGCTAGGTATAATAATTCGAGACTTATTCAAATAAAACCAAATTTTAAAACACCCTTGGCCGATTTTATCGTGAAGGGTTGAAGATAGAAAAAATATTTAATAAGACAAGTTGTAGCAAGTAAAAGTCTCTACATTTTTTTTAGTTACGTCAACTCGCTAGGTATAATAACTCGAGACTTATTCAAATAAAACCAAATTTTATAACACCCTTGTCCGATTTTATCGTGAAGGGTTGAAGATAGAAAAAATATTTAATAAGACAAGTTGTAGCAAGTAAAAGTCTCTACATTTTTTTTAGTTACGTCAACTCGCTAGGTATAATAACTCGAGACTTATTCAAATAAAACCAAATTTTAAAACACCCTTGGCCGATTTTATCGTGAAGGGTTGAAGATAGAAAAAATATTTAAGTAGACAAGTTGTAGCTAGTAAAAATCTCTACATTTTCTTTAGTTACGTCAACTCGCTAGGTATAATAACTCGAGACTTATTCAAATAAAACCAAATTTTAAAACACCCTTGGCCGATTTTATCGTGAAGGGTTGAAGATAGAAAAAATATTTAAGTAGACAAGTTGTAGCTAGTAAAAATCTCTACATTTTCTTTAGTTACGTCAACTCGCTAGGTATAATAACTCGAGACTTATTCAAATAAAACCAAATTTTAAAACACCCTTGTCCGATTTTATCGTGAAGGGTTGAAGATAGAAAAAATACTTAAGTAGACAAGTTGTAGCTAGTAAAAATCTCTACATTTTTTTTATTTACGTCAACTCGCCAGGTATAATAACTCGAGACTTATTTAAATAAAACCAAATTTTATAACACCCTTGTCCGATTTTATCGTGAAGGGTTGAAGATAAAAAAAATATTTTATAAGACAAGTTGTAGCAAGTAAAAGTCTCTACATTTTTGTTAGTTACGTCAACTCGCTAGGTATAATAACTCGAGACTTATTCAAATTAAACCAAATTTTATAACACCCTTGTCCGATTTTATCGTGAAGGGTTGAAGATAGAAAAAATATTTAAAAAGACAAATTGTAGCTAGTAAAAATCTCTACATTTTTTTTATTTACGTCAACTCGCTAGGTATAATAACTCGAGACTTATTCAAATAAAACCAAATTTTATAACACCCTTGTCCGATTTTATCGTGAAGGGTTGAAGATAGAAAAAATACTTAAGTAGACAAGTTGTAGCTAGTAAAAATCTCTACATTTTTTTTATTTACGTCAACTCGCCAGGTATAATAACTCGAGACTTATTTAAATAAAACCAAATTTTATAACACCCTTGTCCGATTTTATCGTGAAGGGTTGAAGATAGAAAAAATACTTAAGTAGACAAGTTGTAGCTAGTAAAAATCTCTACATTTTTTTTTATTTACGTCAACTCGCCAGGTATAATAACTCGAGACTTATTCAAATTAAACCAAATTTTATAACACCCTTTTCCGATTTTATCGTGAAGGGTTGAAGATAGAAAAAATATTTAAGTAAACAAGTTGTAGCTAGTAAAAATCTCTACATTTTCTTTAGTTACGTCAACTCGCTAGGTATAATAACTCGAGACTTATTCAAATAAAACCAAATTTTAAAACACCCTTGGCCGATTTTATCGTGAAGGGTTGAAGATAGAAAAAATATTTAAGTAGACAAGTTGTAGCTAGTAAAAATCTCTACATTTTCTTTAGTTACGTCAACTCGCTAGGTATAATAACTCGAGACTTATTCAAATAAAACCAAATTTTAAAACACCCTTGTCCGATTTTATCGTGAAGGGTTGAAGATAGAAAAAATACTTAAGTAGACAAGTTGTAGCTAGTAAAAATCTCTACATTTTTTTTATTTACGTCAACTCGCCAGGTATAATAACTCGAGACTTATTTAAATAAAACCAAATTTTATAACACCCTTGTCCGATTTTATCGTGAAGGGTTGAAGATAGAAAAAATACTTAAGTAGACAAGTTGTAGCTAGTAAAAATCTTTACATTTTTTTTATTTACGTCAACTCGCCAGGTATAATAACTCGAGACTTATTTAAATAAAACCAAATTTTATAACACCCTTGTCCGATTTTATCGTGAAGGGTTGAAGATAGAAAAAATACTTAAGAAGACAAGTTGTAGCTAGTAAAAATCTCTACATTTTTTTTATGTACGTCAACTCGCCAGGTATAATAACTCGAGACTTATTTAAATAAAACCAAATTTTATAACACCCTTGTCCGATTTTATCGTGAAGGGTTGAAGATAGAAAAAATACTTAAGTAGACAAGTTGTAGCTAGTAAAAATCTCTATATTTTTTTTATTTACGTCAACTCGCTAGGTATAATAACTCGAGACTTATTCAAATAAAACCAAATTTTAAAACACCCTTGTCCGATTTTATCGTGAAGGGTTGAAGATAGAAAAAATACTTAAGTAGACAAGTTGTAGCTAGTAAAAATCTCTACATTTTTTTTATTTACGTCAACTCGCCAGGTATAATAACTCGAGACTTATTTAAATAAAACCAAATTTTATAACACCCTTGTCCGATTTTATCGTGAAGGGTTGAAGATAGAAAAAATATTTAAGAAAACAAGTTGTAGCTAGTAAAAATCTCTACATTTTTTTTATTTACGTCAACTCGCCAGGTATAATAACTCGAGACTTATTTAAATAAAACCAAATTTTATAATACCCTTGTCCGATTTTATCGTGAAGGGTTGAAGATAGAAAAAATACTTAAGTAGACAAGTTGTAGCTAGTAAAAATCTCTACATTTTCTTTAGTTACGTCAACTCGCTAGGTATAATAACTCGAGACTTATTCAAATAAAACCAAATTTTAAAACACCCTTGGCCGATTTTATCGTGAAGGGTTGAAGATAGAAAAAATACTTAAGTAGACAAGTTGTAGCTAGTAAAAATCTCTATATTTTTTTTATTTACGTCAACTCGCCAGGTATAATAACTCGAGACTTATTTAAATAAAACCAAATTTTATAACACCCTTGTCCGATTTTATCGTGAAGGGTTGAAGATAGAAAAAATACTTAAGTAGACAAGTTGTAGCTAGTAAAAATCTCTACATTTTTTTTATTTACGTCAACTCGCCAGGTATAATAACTCGAGACTTATTTAAATAAAACCAAATTTTATAACACCCTTGTCCGATTTTATCGTGAAGGGTTGAAGATAGAAAAAATACTTAAGTAGACAAGTTGTAGCTAGTAAAAATCTCTACATTTTTTTTTAATAACGTCAACTCGCCAGGTATAATAACTCGAGACTTATTCAAATTAAACCAAATTTTATAACACCCTTGTCCGATTTTATCGTGAAGGGTTGAAGATAGAAAAAATATTTAAGTAGACAAGTTGTAGCTAGTAAAAATCTCTACATTTTCTTTAGTTACGTCAACTCGCTAGGTATAATAACTCGAGACTTATTCAAATAAAACCAAATTTTAAAACACCCTTGTCCGATTTTATCGGGAAGGGTTGAAGATAGAAAAAATACTTAAGTAGACAAGTTGTAGCTAGTAAAAATCTCTACATTTTTTTTATTTACGTCAACTCGCTAGGTATAATAACTCGAGACTTATTCAAATAAAACCAAATTTTAAAACACCCTTGTCCGATTTTATCGTGAAGGGTTGAAGATAGAAAAAATATTTAAGAAGACAAGTTGTAGCTAGTAAAAATCTCTACATTTTTTTTATTTACGTCAACTCGCTAGGTATAATAACTCGAGACTTATTCAAATTAAACCAAATTTTATAACACCCTTGTCCGATTTTATCGTAAAGGGTTGAAGATAGAAAAAATATTTAAGTAAACAAGTTGTAGCTAGTAAAAATCTCTACATTTTCTTTAGTTACGTCAACTCGCTAGGTATAATAATTCGAGACTTATTCAAATAAAACCAAATTTTAAAACACCCTTGGCCGATTTTATCGTGAAGGGTTGAAGATAGAAAAAATACTTAAGTAGACAAGTTGTAGCTAGTAAAAATCTCTACATTTTTTTTATTTACGTCAACTCGCCAGGTATAATAACTCGAGACTTATTCAAATTAAACCAAATTTTAAAACACCCTTGGCCGATTTTATCGTGAAGGGTTGAAGATAGAAAAAATACTTAGGTAGACAAGTTGTAGCTAGTAAAAATCTCTACATTCTTTTTATTTACGTCAACTCGCCAGGTATAATAACTCGAGACTTATTTAAATAAAACCAAATTTTATAACACCCTTGTCCGATTTTATCGTGAAGGGTTGAAGATAGAAAAAATATTTAAGTAAACAAGTTGTAGCTAGTAAAAATCTCTACATTTTCTTTAGTTACGTCAACTCGCTAGGTATAATAACTCGAGACTTATTCAAATAAAACCAAATTTTAAAACACCCTTGGCCGATTTTATCGTGAAGGGTTGAAGATAGAAAAAATATTTACGTAGACAAGTTGTAGCTAGTAAAAATCTCTACATTTTCTTTAGTTACGTCAACTCGCTAGGTATAATAACTCGAGACTTATTCAAATAAAACCAAATTTTAAAACACCCTTGTCCGATTTTATCGTGAAGGGTTGAAGATAGAAAAAATACTTAAGTAGACAAGTTGTAGCTAGTAAAAATCTCTACATTTTTTTTATTTACGTCAACTCGCCAGGTATAATAACTCGAGACTTATTTAAATAAAACCAAATTTTATAACACCCTTGTCCGATTTTATCGTGAAGGGTTGAAGATAGAAAAAATACTTAAGTAGACAAGTTGTAGCTAGTAAAAATCTTTACATTTTTTTTATTTACGTCAACTCGCCAGGTATAATAACTCGAGACTTATTTAAATAAAACCAAATTTTATAACACCCTTGTCCGATTTTATCGTGAAGGGTTGAAGATAGAAAAAATACTTAAGAAGACAAGTTGTAGCTAGTAAAAATCTCTACATTTTTTTTATTTACGTCAACTCGCCAGGTATAATAACTCGAGACTTATTTAAATAAAACCAAATTTTATAACACCCTTGTCCGATTTTATCGTGAAGGGTTGAAGATAGAAAAAATACTTAAGTAGACAAGTTGTAGCTAGTAAAAATCTCTACATTTTCTTTAGTTACGTCAACTCGCTAGGTATAATAATTCGAGACTTATTCAAATAAAACCAAATTTTAAAACACCCTTGGCCGATTTTATCGTGAAGGGTTGAAGATAGAAAAAATACTTAAGTAGACAAGTTGTAGCTAGTAAAAATCTCTACATTTTTTTTATTTACGTCAACTCGCCAGGTATAATAACTCGAGACTTATTTAAATAAAACCAAATTTTATAACACCCTTGTCCGATTTTATCGTGAAGGGTTGAAGATAGAAAAAATACTTAAGTAGACAAGTTGTAGCTAGTAAAAATCCCTACATTTTTTTTATTTACGTCAACTCGCCAGGTATAATAACTCGGGACTTATTCAAATTAAACCAAATTTTATAACACCCTTGTCCGATTTTATCGTGAAGGGTTGAAGATAGAAAAAATATTTAAGTAGACAAGTTGTAGCTAGTAAAAATCTCTACATTTTCTTTAGTTACGTCAACTCGCTAGGTATAATAACTCGAGACTTATTCAAATAAAACCAAATTTTAAAACACCCTTGTCCGATTTTATCGTGAAGGGTTGAAGATAAAAAAATACTTAAGTAGACAAGTTGTAGCTAGTAAAAATCTCTACATTTTTTTTATTTACGTCAACTCGCTAGGTATAATAACTCGAGACTTATTCAAATAAAACCAAATTTTAAAACACCCTTGTCCGATTTTATCGTGAAGGGTTGAAGATAGAAAAAATATTTAAGAAGACAAGTTGTAGCTAGTAAAAATCTCTACATTTTTTTTATTTACGTCAACTCGCTAGGTATAATAACTCGGGACTTATTCAAATTAAACCAAATTTTATAACACCCTTGTCCGATTTTATCGTAAAGGGTTGAAGATAGAAAAAATATTTAAGTAAACAAGTTGTAGCTAGTAAAAATCTCTACATTTTCTTTAGTTACGTCAACTCGCTAGGTATAATAATTCGAGACTTATTCAAATAAAACCAAATTTTAAAACACCCTTGGCCGATTTTATCGTGAAGGGTTGAAGATAGAAAAAATATTTAATAAGACAAGTTGTAGCAAGTAAAAGTCTCTACATTTTTTTTAGTTACGTCAACTCGCTAGGTATAATAACTCGAGACTTATTCAAATAAAACCAAATTTTATAACACCCTTGTCCGATTTTATCGTGAAGGGTTGAAGATAGAAAAAATATTTAATAAGACAAGTTGTAGCAAGTAAAAGTCTCTACATTTTTTTTAGTTACGTCAACTCGCTAGGTATAATAACTCGAGACTTATTCAAATAAAACCAAATTTTAAAACACCCTTGGCCGATTTTATCGTGAAGGGTTGAAGATAGAAAAAATATTTAAGTAGACAAGTTGTAGCTAGTAAAAATCTCTACATTTTCTTTAGTTACGTCAACTCGCTAGGTATAATAACTCGAGACTTATTCAAATAAAACCAAATTTTAAAACACCCTTGGCCGATTTTATCGTGAAGGGTTGAAGATAGAAAAAATATTTAAGTAGACAAGTTGTAGCTAGTAAAAATCTCTACATTTTCTTTAGTTACGTCAACTCGCTAGGTATAATAACTCGAGACTTATTCAAATAAAACCAAATTTTAAAACACCCTTGTCCGATTTTATCGTGAAGGGTTGAAGATAGAAAAAATACTTAAGTAGACAAGTTGTAGCTAGTAAAAATCTCTACATTTTTTTTATTTACGTCAACTCGCCAGGTATAATAACTCGAGACTTATTTAAATAAAACCAAATTTTATAACACCCTTGTCCGATTTTATCGTGAAGGGTTGAAGATAAAAAAAATATTTTATAAGACAAGTTGTAGCAAGTAAAAGTCTCTACATTTTTGTTAGTTACGTCAACTCGCTAGGTATAATAACTCGAGACTTATTCAAATTAAACCAAATTTTATAACACCCTTGTCCGATTTTATCGTGAAGGGTTGAAGATAGAAAAAATATTTAAAAAGACAAATTGTAGCTAGTAAAAATCTCTACATTTTTTTTATTTACGTCAACTCGCTAGGTATAATAACTCGAGACTTATTCAAATAAAACCAAATTTTATAACACCCTTGTCCGATTTTATCGTGAAGGGTTGAAGATAGAAAAAATACTTAAGTAGACAAGTTGTAGCTAGTAAAAATCTCTACATTTTTTTTATTTACGTCAACTCGCCAGGTATAATAACTCGAGACTTATTTAAATAAAACCAAATTTTATAACACCCTTGTCCGATTTTATCGTGAAGGGTTGAAGATAGAAAAAATACTTAAGTAGACAAGTTGTAGCTAGTAAAAATCTCTACATTTTTTTTTATTTACGTCAACTCGCCAGGTATAATAACTCGAGACTTATTCAAATTAAACCAAATTTTATAACACCCTTGTCCGATTTTATCGTGAAGGGTTGAAGATAGAAAAAATATTTAAGTAGACAAGTTGTAGCTAGTAAAAATCTCTACATTTTCTTTAGTTACGTCAACTCGCTAGGTATAATAACTCGAGACTTATTCAAATAAAACCAAATTTTAAAACACCCTTGGCCGATTTTATCGTGAAGGGTTGAAGATAGAAAAAATATTTAAGTAGACAAGTTGTAGCTAGTAAAAATCTCTACATTTTCTTTAGTACCGTCAACTCGCTAGGTATAATAACTCGAGACTTATTCAAATAAAACCAAATTTTAAAACACCCTTGTCCGATTTTATCGTGAAGGGTTGAAGATAGAAAAAATACTTAAGTAGACAAGTTGTAGCTAGTAAAAATCTCTACATTTTTTTTATTTACGTCAACTCGCCAGGTATAATAACTCGAGACTTATTTAAATAAAACCAAATTTTATAACACCCTTGTCCGATTTTATCGTGAAGGGTTGAAGATAGAAAAAATACTTAAGTAGACAAGTTGTAGCTAGTAAAAATCTTTACATTTTTTTTATTTACGTCAACTCGCCAGGTATAATAACTCGAGACTTATTTAAATAAAACCAAATTTTATAACACCCTTGTCCGATTTTATCGTGAAGGGTTGAAGATAGAAAAAATACTTAAGAAGACAAGTTGTAGCTAGTAAAAATCTCTACATTTTTTTTTTTACGTCAACTCGCCAGGTATAATAACTCGAGACTTATTTAAATAAAACCAAATTTTATAACACCCTTGTCCGATTTTATCGTGAAGGGTTGAAGATAGAAAAAATACTTAAGTAGACAAGTTGTAGCTAGTAAAAATCTCTATATTTTTTTTATTTACGTCAACTCGCTAGGTATAATAACTCGAGACTTATTCAAATAAAACCAAATTTTAAAACACCCTTGTCCGATTTTATCGTGAAGGGTTGAAGATAGAAAAAATACTTAAGTAGACAAGTTGTAGCTAGTAAAAATCTCTACATTTTTTTTATTTACGTCAACTCGCCAGGTATAATAACTCGAGACTTATTTAAATAAAACCAAATTTTATAACACCCTTGTCCGATTTTATCGTGAAGGGTTGAAGATAGAAAAAATATTTAAGAAAACAAGTTGTAGCTAGTAAAAATCTCTACATTTTTTTTATTTACGTCAACTCGCCAGGTATAATAACTCGAGACTTATTTAAATAAAACCAAATTTTATAATACCCTTGTCCGATTTTATCGTGAAGGGTTGAAGATAGAAAAAATACTTAAGTAGACAAGTTGTAGCTAGTAAAAATCTCTACATTTTCTTTAGTTACGTCAACTCGCTAGGTATAATAACTCGAGACTTATTCAAATAAAACCAAATTTTAAAACACCCTTGGCCGATTTTATCGTGAAGGGTTGAAGATAGAAAAAATACTTAAGTAGACAAGTTGTAGCTAGTAAAAATCTCTATATTTTTTTTATTTACGTCAACTCGCCAGGTATAATTACTCGAGACTTATTTAAATAAAACCAAATTTTATAACACCCTTGTCCGATTTTATCGTGAAGGGTTGAAGATAGAAAAAATACTTAAGTAGACAAGTTGTAGCTAGTAAAAATCTCTACATTTTTTTTATTTACGTCAACTCGCCAGGTATAATAACTCGAGACTTATTTAAATAAAACCAAATTTTATAACACCCTTGTCCGATTTTATCGTGAAGGGTTGAAGATAGAAAAAATACTTAAGTAGACAAGTTGTAGCTAGTAAAAATCTCTACATTTTTTTTTAATTACGTCAACTCGCCAGGTATAATAACTCGAGACTTATTCAAATTAAACCAAATTTTATAACACCCTTGTCCGATTTTATCGTGAAGGGTTGAAGATAGAAAAAATATTTAAGTAGACAAGTTGTAGCTAGTAAAAATCTCTACATTTTCTTTAGTTACGTCAACTCGCTAGGTATAATAACTCGAGACTTATTCAAATAAAACCAAATTTTAAAACACCCTTGTCCGATTTTATCGGGAAGGGTTGAAGATAGAAAAAATACTTAAGTAGACAAGTTGTAGCTAGTAAAAATCTCTACATTTTTTTTATTTACGTCAACTCGCTAGGTATAATAACTCGAGACTTATTCAAATAAAACCAAATTTTAAAACACCCTTGTCCGATTTTATCGTGAAGGGTTGAAGATAGAAAAAATATTTAAGAAGACAAGTTGTAGCTAGTAAAAATCTCTACATTTTTTTTATTTACGTCAACTCGCTAGGTATAATAACTCGAGACTTATTCAAATTAAACCAAATTTTATAACACCCTTGTCCGATTTTATCGTAAAGGGTTGAAGATAGAAAAAATATTTAAGTAAACAAGTTGTAGCTAGTAAAAATCTCTACATTTTCTTTAGTTACGTCAACTCGCTAGGTATAATAATTCGAGACTTATTCAAATAAAACCAAATTTTAAAACACCCTTGGCCGATTTTATCGTGAAGGGTTGAAGATAGAAAAAATACTTAAGTAGACAAGTTGTAGCTAGTAAAAATCTCTACATTTTTTTTATTTACGTCAACTCGCCAGGTATAATAACTCGAGACTTATTCAAATTAAACCAAATTTTAAAACACCCTTGGCCGATTTTATCGTGAAGGGTTGAAGATAGAAAAAATACTTAGGTAGACAAGTTGTAGCTAGTAAAAATCTCTACATTCTTTTTATTTACGTCAACTCGCCAGGTATAATAACTCGAGACTTATTTAAATAAAACCAAATTTTATAACACCCTTGTCCGATTTTATCGTGAAGGGTTGAAGATAGAAAAAATATTTAAGTAAACAAGTTGTAGCTAGTAAAAATCTCTACATTTTCTTTAGTTACGTCAACTCGCTAGGTATAATAACTCGAGACTTATTCAAATAAAACCAAATTTTAAAACACCCTTGGCCGATTTTATCGTGAAGGGTTGAAGATAGAAAAAATATTTACGTAGACAAGTTGTAGCTAGTAAAAATCTCTACATTTTCTTTAGTTACGTCAACTCGCTAGGTATAATAACTCGAGACTTATTCAAATAAAACCAAATTTTAAAACACCCTTGTCCGATTTTATCGTGAAGGGTTGAAGATAGAAAAAATACTTAAGTAGACAAGTTGTAGCTAGTAAAAATCTCTACATTTTTTTTATTTACGTCAACTCGCCAGGTATAATAACTCGAGACTTATTTAAATAAAACCAAATTTTATAACACCCTTGTCCGATTTTATCGTGAAGGGTTGAAGATAGAAAAAATACTTAAGTAGACAAGTTGTAGCTAGTAAAAATCTTTACATTTTTTTTATTTACGTCAACTCGCCAGGTATAATAACTCGAGACTTATTTAAATAAAACCAAATTTTATAACACCCTTGTCCGATTTTATCGTGAAGGGTTGAAGATAGAAAAAATACTTAAGAAGACAAGTTGTAGCTAGTAAAAATCTCTACATTTTTTTTATTTACGTCAACTCGCCAGGTATAATAACTCGAGACTTATTTAAATAAAACCAAATTTTATAACACCCTTGTCCGATTTTATCGTGAAGGGTTGAAGATAGAAAAAATACTTAAGTAGACAAGTTGTAGCTAGTAAAAATCTCTACATTTTCTTTAGTTACGTCAACTCGCTAGGTATAATAATTCGAGACTTATTCAAATAAAACCAAATTTTAAAACACCCTTGGCCGATTTTATCGTGAAGGGTTGAAGATAGAAAAAATACTTAAGTAGACAAGTTGTAGCTAGTAAAAATCTCTACATTTTTTTTATTTACGTCAACTCGCCAGGTATAATAACTCGAGACTTATTTAAATAAAACCAAATTTTATAACACCCTTGTCCGATTTTATCGTGAAGGGTTGAAGATAGAAAAAATACTTAAGTAGACAAGTTGTAGCTAGTAAAAATCCCTACATTTTTTTTATTTACGTCAACTCGCCAGGTATAATAACTCGGGACTTATTCAAATTAAACCAAATTTTATAACACCCTTGTCCGATTTTATCGTGAAGGGTTGAAGATAGAAAAAATATTTAAGTAGACAAGTTGTAGCTAGTAAAAATCTCTACATTTTCTTTAGTTACGTCAACTCGCTAGGTATAATAACTCGAGACTTATTCAAATAAAACCAAATTTTAAAACACCCTTGTCCGATTTTATCGTGAAGGGTTGAAGATAAAAAAATACTTAAGTAGACAAGTTTTAGCTAGTAAAAATCTCTACATTTTTTTTATTTACGTCAACTCGCTAGGTATAATAACTCGAGACTTATTCAAATAAAACCAAATTTTAAAACACCCTTGGCCGATTTTATCGTGAAGGGTTGAAGATAGAAAAAATATTTACGTAGACAAGTTGTAGCTAGTAAAAATCTCTACATTTTCTTTAGTTACGTCAACTCGCTAGGTATAATAACTCGAGACTTATTCAAATAAAACCAAATTTTAAAACACCCTTGTCCGATTTTATCGTGAAGGGTTGAAGATAGAAAAAATACTTAAGTAGACAAGTTGTAGCTAGTAAAAATCTCTACATTTTTTTTATTTACGTCAACTCGCCAGGTATAATAACTCGAGACTTATTTAAATAAAACCAAATTTTATAACACCCTTGTCCGATTTTATCGTGAAGGGTTGAAGATAGAAAAAATACTTAAGTAGACAAGTTGTAGCTAGTAAAAATCTCTACATTTTCTTTAGTTACGTCAACTCGCTAGGTATAATAATTCGAGACTTATTCAAATAAAACCAAATTTTAAAACACCCTTGGCCGATTTTATCGTGAAGGGTTGAAGATAGAAAAAATACTTAAGAAGACAAGTTGTAGCTAGTAAAAATCTCTACATTTTTTTTATTTACGTCAACTCGCCAGGTATAATAACTCGAGACTTATTTAAATAAAACCAAATTTTATAACACCCTTGTCCGATTTTATCGTGAAGGGTTGAAGATAGAAAAAATACTTAAGTAGACAAGTTGTAGCTAGTAAAAATCCCTACATTTTTTTTATTTACGTCAACTCGCCAGGTATAATAACTCGGGACTTATTCAAATTAAACCAAATTTTATAACACCCTTGTCCGATTTTATCGTGAAGGGTTGAAGATAGAAAAAATATTTAAGTAGACAAGTTGTAGCTAGTAAAAATCTCTACATTTTCTTTAGTTACGTCAACTCGCTAGGTATAATAACTCGAGACTTATTCAAATAAATCCAAATTTTAAAACACCCTTGTCCGATTTTATCGTGAAGGGTTGAAGATAAAAAAATACTTAAGTAGACAAGTTGTAGCTAGTAAAAATCTCTACATTTTTTTTATTTACGTCAACTCGCTAGGTATAATAACTCGAGACTTATTCAAATAAAACCAAATTTTAAAACACCCTTGTCCGATTTTATCGTGAAGGGTTGAAGATAGAAAAAATATTTAAGAAGACAAGTTGTAGCTAGTAAAAATCTCTACATTTTTTTTATTTACGTCAACTCGCTAGGTATAATAACTCGGGACTTATTCAAATTAAACCAAATTTTATAACACCCTTGTCCGATTTTATCGTAAAGGGTTGAAGATAGAAAAAATATTTAAGTAAACAAGTTGTAGCTAGTAAAAATCTCTACATTTTCTTTAGTTACGTCAACTCGCTAGGTATAATAATTCGAGACTTATTCAAATAAAACCAAATTTTAAAACACCCTTGGCCGATTTTATCGTGAAGGGTTGAAGATAGAAAAAATATTTAATAAGACAAGTTGTAGCAAGTAAAAGTCTCTACATTTTTTTTAGTTACGTCAACTCGCTAGGTATAATAACTCGAGACTTATTCAAATAAAACCAAATTTTATAACACCCTTGTCCGATTTTATCGTGAAGGGTTGAAGATAGAAAAAATATTTAATAAGACAAGTTGTAGCAAGTAAAAGTCTCTACATTTTTTTTAGTTACGTCAACTCGCTAGGTATAATAACTCGAGACTTATTCAAATAAAACCAAATTTTAAAACACCCTTGGCCGATTTTATCGTGAAGGGTTGAAGATAGAAAAAATATTTAAGTAGACAAGTTGTAGCTAGTAAAAATCTCTACATTTTCTTTAGTTACGTCAACTCGCTAGGTATAATAACTCGAGACTTATTCAAATAAAACCAAATTTTAAAACACCCTTGGCCGATTTTATCGTGAAGGGTTGAAGATAGAAAAAATATTTAAGTAGACAAGTTGTAGCTAGTAAAAATCTCTACATTTTCTTTAGTTACGTCAACTCGCTAGGTATAATAACTCGAGACTTATTCAAATAAAACCAAATTTTAAAACACCCTTGTCCGATTTTATCGTGAAGGGTTGAAGATAGAAAAAATACTTAAGTAGACAAGTTGTAGCTAGTAAAAATCTCTACATTTTTTTTATTTACGTCAACTCGCCAGGTATAATAACTCGAGACTTATTTAAATAAAACCAAATTTTATAACACCCTTGTCCGATTTTATCGTGAAGGGTTGAAGATAAAAAAAATATTTTATAAGACAAGTTGTAGCAAGTAAAAGTCTCTACATTTTTGTTAGTTACATCAACTCGCTAGGTATAATAACTCGAGACTTATTCAAATTAAACCAAATTTTATAACACCCTTGTCCGATTTTATCGTGAAGGGTTGAAGATAGAAAAAATATTTAAAAAGACAAATTGTAGCTAGTAAAAATCTCTACATTTTTTTTATTTACGTCAACTCGCTAGGTATAATAACTCGAGACTTATTCAAATAAAACCAAATTTTATAACACCCTTGTCCGATTTTATCGTGAAGGGTTGAAGATAGAAAAAATACTTAAGTAGACAAGTTGTAGCTAGTAAAAATCTCTACATTTTTTTTATTTACGTCAACTCGCCAGGTATAATAACTCGAGACTTATTTAAATAAAACCAAATTTTATAACACCCTTGTCCGATTTTATCGTGAAGGGTTGAAGATAGAAAAAATACTTAAGTAGACAAGTTGTAGCTAGTAAAAATCTCTACATTTTTTTTTATTTACGTCAACTCGCCAGGTATAATAACTCGAGACTTATTCAAATTAAACCAAATTTTATAACACCCTTTTCCGATTTTATCGTGAAGGGTTGAAGATAGAAAAAATATTTAAGTAAACAAGTTGTAGCTAGTAAAAATCTCTACATTTTCTTTAGTTACGTCAACTCGCTAGGTATAATAACTCGAGACTTATTCAAATAAAACCAAATTTTAAAACACCCTTGGCCGATTTTATCGTGAAGGGTTGAAGATAGAAAAAATATTTAAGTAGACAAGTTGTAGCTAGTAAAAATCTCTACATTTTCTTTAGTTACGTCAACTCGCTAGGTATAATAACTCGAGACTTATTCAAATAAAACCAAATTTTAAAACACCCTTGTCCGATTTTATCGTGAAGGGTTGAAGATAGAAAAAATACTTAAGTAGACAAGTTGTAGCTAGTAAAAATCTCTACATTTTTTTTATTTACGTCAACTCGCCAGGTATAATAACTCGAGACTTATTTAAATAAAACCAAATTTTATAACACCCTTGTCCGATTTTATCGTGAAGGGTTGAAGATAGAAAAAATACTTAAGTAGACAAGTTGTAGCTAGTAAAAATCTTTACATTTTTTTTATTTACGTCAACTCGCCAGGTATAATAACTCGAGACTTATTTAAATAAAACCAAATTTTATAACACCCTTGTCCGATTTTATCGTGAAGGGTTGAAGATAGAAAAAATACTTAAGAAGACAAGTTGTAGCTAGTAAAAATCTCTACATTTTTTTTATGTACGTCAACTCGCCAGGTATAATAACTCGAGACTTATTTAAATAAAACCAAATTTTATAACACCCTTGTCCGATTTTATCGTGAAGGGTTGAAGATAGAAAAAATACTTAAGTAGACAAGTTGTAGCTAGTAAAAATCTCTATATTTTTTTTATTTACGTCAACTCGCTAGGTATAATAACTCGAGACTTATTCAAATAAAACCAAATTTTAAAACACCCTTGTCCGATTTTATCGTGAAGGGTTGAAGATAGAAAAAATACTTAAGTAGACAAGTTGTAGCTAGTAAAAATCTCTACATTTTTTTTATTTACGTCAACTCGCCAGGTATAATAACTCGAGACTTATTTAAATAAAACCAAATTTTATAACACCCTTGTCCGATTTTATCGTGAAGGGTTGAAGATAGAAAAAATATTTAAGAAAACAAGTTGTAGCTAGTAAAAATCTCTACATTTTTTTTATTTACGTCAACTCGCCAGGTATAATAACTCGAGACTTATTTAAATAAAACCAAATTTTATAATACCCTTGTCCGATTTTATCGTGAAGGGTTGAAGATAGAAAAAATACTTAAGTAGACAAGTTGTAGCTAGTAAAAATCTCTACATTTTCTTTAGTTACGTCAACTCGCTAGGTATAATAACTCGAGACTTATTCAAATAAAACCAAATTTTAAAACACCCTTGGCCGATTTTATCGTGAAGGGTTGAAGATAGAAAAAATACTTAAGTAGACAAGTTGTAGCTAGTAAAAATCTCTATATTTTTTTTATTTACGTCAACTCGCCAGGTATAATAACTCGAGACTTATTTAAATAAAACCAAATTTTATAACACCCTTGTCCGATTTTATCGTGAAGGGTTGAAGATAGAAAAAATACTTAAGTAGACAAGTTGTAGCTAGTAAAAATCTCTACATTTTCTTTAGTTACGTCAACTCGCTAGGTATAATAACTCGAGACTTATTCAAATAAAACCAAATTTTAAAACACCCTTGGCCGATTTTATCGTGAAGGGTTGAAGATAGAAAAAATATTTAAGTAGACAAGTTGTAGCTAGTAAAAATCTCTACATTTTCTTTAGTTACGTCAACTCGCTAGGTATAATAACTCGAGACTTATTCAAATAAAACCAAATTTTAAAACACCCTTGTCCGATTTTATCGTGAAGGGTTGAAGATAGAAAAAATACTTAAGTAGACAAGTTGTAGCTAGTAAAAATCTCTACATTTTTTTTATTTACGTCAACTCGCCAGGTATAATAACTCGAGACTTATTTAAATAAAACCAAATTTTATAACACCCTTGTCCGATTTTATCGTGAAGGGTTGAAGATAGAAAAAATACTTAAGTAGACAAGTTGTAGCTAGTAAAAATCTTTACATTTTTTTTATTTACGTCAACTCGCCAGGTATAATAACTCGAGACTTATTTAAATAAAACCAAATTTTATAACACCCTTGTCCGATTTTATCGTGAAGGGTTGAAGATAGAAAAAATACTTAAGTAGACAAGTTGTAGCTAGTAAAAATCTCTACATTTTTTTTTATTTACGTCAACTCGCCAGGTATAATAACTCGAGACTTATTCAAATTAAACCAAATTTTATAACACCCTTTTCCGATTTTATCGTGAAGGGTTGAAGATAGAAAAAATATTTAAGTAAACAAGTTGTAGCTAGTAAAAATCTCTACATTTTCTTTAGTTACGTCAACTCGCTAGGTATAATAACTCGAGACTTATTCAAATAAAACCAAATTTTAAAACACCCTTGGCCGATTTTATCGTGAAGGGTTGAAGATAGAAAAAATATTTAAGTAGACAAGTTGTAGCTAGTAAAAATCTCTACATTTTCTTTAGTTACGTCAACTCGCTAGGTATAATAACTCGAGACTTATTCAAATAAAACCAAATTTTAAAACACCCTTGTCCGATTTTATCGTGAAGGGTTGAAGATAGAAAAAATACTTAAGTAGACAAGTTGTAGCTAGTAAAAATCTCTACATTTTTTTTATTTACGTCAACTCGCCAGGTATAATAACTCGAGACTTATTTAAATAAAACCAAATTTTATAACACCCTTGTCCGATTTTATCGTGAAGGGTTGAAGATAGAAAAAATACTTAAGTAGACAAGTTGTAGCTAGTAAAAATCTTTACATTTTTTTTATTTACGTCAACTCGCCAGGTATAATAACTCGAGACTTATTTAAATAAAACCAAATTTTATAACACCCTTGTCCGATTTTATCGTGAAGGGTTGAAGATAGAAAAAATACTTAAGAAGACAAGTTGTAGCTAGTAAAAATCTCTACATTTTTTTTATGTACGTCAACTCGCCAGGTATAATAACTCGAGACTTATTTAAATAAAACCAAATTTTATAACACCCTTGTCCGATTTTATCGTGAAGGGTTGAAGATAGAAAAAATACTTAAGTAGACAAGTTGTAGCTAGTAAAAATCTCTATATTTTTTTTATTTACGTCAACTCGCTAGGTATAATAACTCGAGACTTATTCAAATAAAACCAAATTTTAAAACACCCTTGTCCGATTTTATCGTGAAGGGTTGAAGATAGAAAAAATACTTAAGTAGACAAGTTGTAGCTAGTAAAAATCTCTACATTTTTTTTATTTACGTCAACTCGCCAGGTATAATAACTCGAGACTTATTTAAATAAAACCAAATTTTATAACACCCTTGTCCGATTTTATCGTGAAGGGTTGAAGATAGAAAAAATATTTAAGAAAACAAGTTGTAGCTAGTAAAAATCTCTACATTTTTTTTATTTACGTCAACTCGCCAGGTATAATAACTCGAGACTTATTTAAATAAAACCAAATTTTATAATACCCTTGTCCGATTTTATCGTGAAGGGTTGAAGATAGAAAAAATACTTAAGTAGACAAGTTGTAGCTAGTAAAAATCTCTACATTTTCTTTAGTTACGTCAACTCGCTAGGTATAATAACTCGAGACTTATTCAAATAAAACCAAATTTTAAAACACCCTTGGCCGATTTTATCGTGAAGGGTTGAAGATAGAAAAAATACTTAAGTAGACAAGTTGTAGCTAGTAAAAATCTCTATATTTTTTTTATTTACGTCAACTCGCCAGGTATAATAACTCGAGACTTATTTAAATAAAACCAAATTTTATAACACCCTTGTCCGATTTTATCGTGAAGGGTTGAAGATAGAAAAAATACTTAAGTAGACAAGTTGTAGCTAGTAAAAATCTCTACATTTTTTTTTAATAACGTCAACTCGCCAGGTATAATAACTCGAGACTTATTCAAATTAAACCAAATTTTATAACACCCTTGTCCGATTTTATCGTGAAGGGTTGAAGATAGAAAAAATATTTAAGTAGACAAGTTGTAGCTAGTAAAAATCTCTACATTTTCTTTAGTTACGTCAACTCGCTAGGTATAATAACTCGAGACTTATTCAAATAAAACCAAATTTTAAAACACCCTTGTCCGATTTTATCGGGAAGGGTTGAAGATAGAAAAAATACTTAAGTAGACAAGTTGTAGCTAGTAAAAATCTCTACATTTTTTTTATTTACGTCAACTCGCTAGGTATAATAACTCGAGACTTATTCAAATAAAACCAAATTTTAAAACACCCTTGTCCGATTTTATCGTGAAGGGTTGAAGATAGAAAAAATATTTAAGAAGACAAGTTGTAGCTAGTAAAAATCTCTACATTTTTTTTATTTACGTCAACTCGCTAGGTATAATAACTCGAGACTTATTCAAATTAAACCAAATTTTATAACACCCTTGTCCGATTTTATCGTAAAGGGTTGAAGATAGAAAAAATATTTAAGTAAACAAGTTGTAGCTAGTAAAAATCTCTACATTTTCTTTAGTTACGTCAACTCGCTAGGTATAATAATTCGAGACTTATTCAAATAAAACCAAATTTTAAAACACCCTTGGCCGATTTTATCGTGAAGGGTTGAAGATAGAAAAAATACTTAAGTAGACAAGTTGTAGCTAGTAAAAATCTCTACATTTTTTTTATTTACGTCAACTCGCCAGGTATAATAACTCGAGACTTATTCAAATTAAACCAAATTTTAAAACACCCTTGGCCGATTTTATCGTGAAGGGTTGAAGATAGAAAAAATACTTAGGTAGACAAGTTGTAGCTAGTAAAAATCTCTACATTCTTTTAATTTACGTCAACTCGCCAGGTATAATAACTCGAGACTTATTTAAATAAAACCAAATTTTATAACACCCTTGTCCGATTTTATCGTGAAGGGTTGAAGATAGAAAAAATACTTAAGTAGACAAGTTGTAGCTAGTAAAAATCTCTACATTTTTTTTTATTTACGTCAACTCGCCAGGTATAATAACTCGAGACTTATTCAAATTAAACCAAATTTTATAACACCCTTGTCCGATTTTATCGTGAAGGGTTGAAGATAGAAAAAATATTTAAGTAGACAAGTTGTAGCTAGTAAAAATCTCTACATTTTCTTTAGTTACGTCAACTCGCTAGGTATAATAACTCGAGACTTATTCAAATAAAACCAAATTTTAAAACACCCTTGGCCGATTTTATCGTGAAGGGTTGAAGATAGAAAAAATATTTAAGTAGACAAGTTGTAGCTAGTAAAAATCTCTACATTTTCTTTAGTACCGTCAACTCGCTAGGTATAATAACTCGAGACTTATTCAAATAAAACCAAATTTTAAAACACCCTTGTCCGATTTTATCGTGAAGGGTTGAAGATAGAAAAAATACTTAAGTAGACAAGTTGTAGCTAGTAAAAATCTCTACATTTTTTTTATTTACGTCAACTCGCCAGGTATAATAACTCGAGACTTATTTAAATAAAACCAAATTTTATAACACCCTTGTCCGATTTTATCGTGAAGGGTTGAAGATAGAAAAAATACTTAAGTAGACAAGTTGTAGCTAGTAAAAATCTTTACATTTTTTTTATTTACGTCAACTCGCCAGGTATAATAACTCGAGACTTATTTAAATAAAACCAAATTTTATAACACCCTTGTCCGATTTTATCGTGAAGGGTTGAAGATAGAAAAAATACTTAAGAAGACAAGTTGTAGCTAGTAAAAATCTCTACATTTTTTTTTTTACGTCAACTCGCCAGGTATAATAACTCGAGACTTATTTAAATAAAACCAAATTTTATAACACCCTTGTCCGATTTTATCGTGAAGGGTTGAAGATAGAAAAAATACTTAAGTAGACAAGTTGTAGCTAGTAAAAATCTCTATATTTTTTTTATTTACGTCAACTCGCTAGGTATAATAACTCGAGACTTATTCAAATAAAACCAAATTTTAAAACACCCTTGTCCGATTTTATCGTGAAGGGTTGAAGATAGAAAAAATACTTAAGTAGACAAGTTGTAGCTAGTAAAAATCTCTACATTTTTTTTATTTACGTCAACTCGCCAGGTATAATAACTCGAGACTTATTTAAATAAAACCAAATTTTATAACACCCTTGTCCGATTTTATCGTGAAGGGTTGAAGATAGAAAAAATATTTAAGAAAACAAGTTGTAGCTAGTAAAAATCTCTACATTTTTTTTATTTACGTCAACTCGCCAGGTATAATAACTCGAGACTTATTTAAATAAAACCAAATTTTATAATACCCTTGTCCGATTTTATCGTGAAGGGTTGAAGATAGAAAAAATACTTAAGTAGACAAGTTGTAGCTAGTAAAAATCTCTACATTTTCTTTAGTTACGTCAACTCGCTAGGTATAATAACTCGAGACTTATTCAAATAAAACCAAATTTTAAAACACCCTTGGCCGATTTTATCGTGAAGGGTTGAAGATAGAAAAAATACTTAAGTAGACAAGTTGTAGCTAGTAAAAATCTCTATATTTTTTTTATTTACGTCAACTCGCCAGGTATAATTACTCGAGACTTATTTAAATAAAACCAAATTTTATAACACCCTTGTCCGATTTTATCGTGAAGGGTTGAAGATAGAAAAAATACTTAAGTAGACAAGTTGTAGCTAGTAAAAATCTCTACATTTTTTTTATTTACGTCAACTCGCCAGGTATAATAACTCGAGACTTATTTAAATAAAACCAAATTTTATAACACCCTTGTCCGATTTTATCGTGAAGGGTTGAAGATAGAAAAAATACTTAAGTAGACAAGTTGTAGCTAGTAAAAATCTCTACATTTTTTTTTAATTACGTCAACTCGCCAGGTATAATAACTCGAGACTTATTCAAATTAAACCAAATTTTATAACACCCTTGTCCGATTTTATCGTGAAGGGTTGAAGATAGAAAAAATATTTAAGTAGACAAGTTGTAGCTAGTAAAAATCTCTACATTTTCTTTAGTTACGTCAACTCGCTAGGTATAATAACTCGAGACTTATTCAAATAAAACCAAATTTTAAAACACCCTTGTCCGATTTTATCGGGAAGGGTTGAAGATAGAAAAAATACTTAAGTAGACAAGTTGTAGCTAGTAAAAATCTCTACATTTTTTTTATTTACGTCAACTCGCTAGGTATAATAACTCGAGACTTATTCAAATAAAACCAAATTTTAAAACACCCTTGTCCGATTTTATCGTGAAGGGTTGAAGATAGAAAAAATATTTAAGAAGACAAGTTGTAGCTAGTAAAAATCTCTACATTTTTTTTATTTACGTCAACTCGCTAGGTATAATAACTCGAGACTTATTCAAATTAAACCAAATTTTATAACACCCTTGTCCGATTTTATCGTAAAGGGTTGAAGATAGAAAAAATATTTAAGTAAACAAGTTGTAGCTAGTAAAAATCTCTACATTTTCTTTAGTTACGTCAACTCGCTAGGTATAATAATTCGAGACTTATTCAAATAAAACCAAATTTTAAAACACCCTTGGCCGATTTTATCGTGAAGGGTTGAAGATAGAAAAAATACTTAAGTAGACAAGTTGTAGCTAGTAAAAATCTCTACATTTTTTTTATTTACGTCAACTCGCCAGGTATAATAACTCGAGACTTATTCAAATTAAACCAAATTTTAAAACACCCTTGGCCGATTTTATCGTGAAGGGTTGAAGATAGAAAAAATACTTAGGTAGACAAGTTGTAGCTAGTAAAAATCTCTACATTCTTTTTATTTACGTCAACTCGCCAGGTATAATAACTCGAGACTTATTTAAATAAAACCAAATTTTATAACACCCTTGTCCGATTTTATCGTGAAGGGTTGAAGATAGAAAAAATATTTAAGTAAACAAGTTGTAGCTAGTAAAAATCTCTACATTTTCTTTAGTTACGTCAACTCGCTAGGTATAATAACTCGAGACTTATTCAAATAAAACCAAATTTTAAAACACCCTTGTCCGATTTTATCGTGAAGGGTTGAAGATAAAAAAATACTTAAGTAGACAAGTTTTAGCTAGTAAAAATCTCTACATTTTTTTTATTTACGTCAACTCGCTAGGTATAATAACTCGAGACTTATTCAAATAAAACCAAATTTTAAAACACCCTTGTCCGATTTTATCGTGAAGGGTTGAAGATAGAAAAAATATTTAAGAAAACAAGTTGTAGCTAGTAAAAATCTCTACATTTTTTTTATTTACGTCAACTCGCTAGGTATAATAACTCGGGACTTATTCAAATTAAACCAAATTTTATAACACCCTTGTCCGATTTTATCGTAAAGGGTTGAAGATAGAAAAAATATTTAAGTAAACAAGTTGTAGCTAGTAAAAATCTCTACATTTTCTTTAGTTACGTCAACTCGCTAGGTATAATAATTCGAGACTTATTCAAATAAAACCAAATTTTAAAACACCCTTGGCCGATTTTATCGTGAAGGGTTGAAGATAGAAAAAATATTTAATAAGACAAGTTGTAGCAAGTAAAAGTCTCTACATTTTTTTTAGTTACGTCAACTCGCTAGGTATAATAACTC
This sequence comes from Liopterus haemorrhoidalis, assembly GCA_963971575.1. Lineage (NCBI taxonomy): Eukaryota > Metazoa > Arthropoda > Insecta > Coleoptera > Dytiscidae > Liopterus > Liopterus haemorrhoidalis. The sequence continues at coordinate 20,225,502 of OZ020625.1, forward strand.
GAGACTTATTCAAATAAAACCAAATTTTATAACACCCTTGTCCGATTTTATCGTGAAGGGTTGAAGATAGAAAAAATATTTAATAAGACAAGTTGTAGCAAGTAAAAGTCTCTACATTTTTTTTAGTTACGTCAACTCGCTAGGTATAATAACTCGAGACTTATTCAAATAAAACCAAATTTTAAAACACCCTTGGCCGATTTTATCGTGAAGGGTTGAAGATAGAAAAAATATTTAAGTAGACAAGTTGTAGCTAGTAAAAATCTCTACATTTTCTTTAGTTACGTCAACTCGCTAGGTATAATAACTCGAGACTTATTCAAATAAAACCAAATTTTAAAACACCCTTGGCCGATTTTATCGTGAAGGGTTGAAGATAGAAAAAATATTTAAGTAGACAAGTTGTAGCTAGTAAAAATCTCTACATTTTCTTTAGTTACGTCAACTCGCTAGGTATAATAACTCGAGACTTATTCAAATAAAACCAAATTTTAAAACACCCTTGTCCGATTTTATCGTGAAGGGTTGAAGATAGAAAAAATACTTAAGTAGACAAGTTGTAGCTAGTAAAAATCTCTACATTTTTTTTATTTACGTCAACTCGCCAGGTATAATAACTCGAGACTTATTTAATTAAAACCAAATTTTATAACACCCTTGTCCGATTTTATCGTGAAGGGTTGAAGATAAAAAAAATATTTTATAAGACAAGTTGTAGCAAGTAAAAGTCTCTACATTTTTGTTAGTTACGTCAACTCGCTAGGTATAATAACTCGAGACTTATTCAAATTAAACCAAATTTTATAACACCCTTGTCCGATTTTATCGTGAAGGGTTGAAGATAGAAAAAATATTTAAAAAGACAAATTGTAGCTAGTAAAAATCTCTACATTTTTTTTATTTACGTCAACTCGCTAGGTATAATAACTCGAGACTTATTCAAATAAAACCAAATTTTATAACACCCTTGTCCGATTTTATCGTGAAGGGTTGAAGATAGAAAAAATACTTAAGTAGACAAGTTGTAGCTAGTAAAAATCTCTACATTTTTTTTATTTACGTCAACTCGCCAGGTATAATAACTCGAGACTTATTTAAATAAAACCAAATTTTATAACACCCTTGTCCGATTTTATCGTGAAGGGTTGAAGATAGAAAAAATACTTAAGTAGACAAGTTGTAGCTAGTAAAAATCTCTACATTTTTTTTTATTTACGTCAACTCGCCAGGTATAATAACTCGAGACTTATTCAAATTAAACCAAATTTTATAACACCCTTGTCCGATTTTATCGTGAAGGGTTGAAGATAGAAAAAATATTTAAGTAGACAAGTTGTAGCTAGTAAAAATCTCTACATTTTCTTTAGTTACGTCAACTCGCTAGGTATAATAACTCGAGACTTATTCAAATAAAACCAAATTTTAAAACACCCTTGGCCGATTTTATCGTGAAGGGTTGAAGATAGAAAAAATATTTAAGTAGACAAGTTGTAGCTAGTAAAAATCTCTACATTTTCTTTAGTTACGTCAACTCGCTAGGTATAATAACTCGAGAATAATTCAAATAAAACCAAATTTTAAAACACCCTTGTCCGATTTTATCGTGAAGGGTTGAAGATAGAAAAAATACTTAAGTAGACAAGTTGTAGCTAGTAAAAATCTCTACATTTTTTTTATTTACGTCAACTCGCCAGGTATAATAACTCGAGACTTATTTAAATAAAACCAAATTTTATAACACCCTTGTCCGATTTTATCGTGAAGGGTTGAAGATAGAAAAAATACTTAAGTAGACAAGTTGTAGCTAGTAAAAATCTTTACATTTTTTTTATTTACGTCAACTCGCCAGGTATAATAACTCGAGACTTATTTAAATAAAACCAAATTTTATAACACCCTTGTCCGATTTTATCGTGAAGGGTTGAAGATAGAAAAAATACTTAAGAAGACAAGTTGTAGCTAGTAAAAATCTCTACATTTTTTTTATTTACGTCAACTCGCCAGGTATAATAACTCGAGACTTATTTAAATAAAACCAAATTTTATAACACCCTTGTCCGATTTTATCGTGAAGGGTTGAAGATAGAAAAAATACTTAAGTAGACAAGTTGTAGCTAGTAAAAATCTCTATATTTTTTTTATTTACGTCAACTCGCTAGGTATAATAACTCGAGACTTATTCAAATAAAACCAAATTTTAAAACACCCTTGTCCGATTTTATCGTGAAGGGTTGAAGATAGAAAAAATACTTAAGTAGACAAGTTGTAGCTAGTAAAAATCTCTACATTTTTTTTATTTACGTCAACTCGCCAGGTATAATAACTCGAGACTTATTTAAATAAAACCAAATTTTATAACACCCTTGTCCGATTTTATCGTGAAGGGTTGAAGATAGAAAAAATATTTAAGAAAACAAGTTGTAGCTAGTAAAAATCTCTACATTTTTTTTATTTACGTCAACTCGCCAGGTATAATAACTCGAGACTTATTTAAATAAAACCAAATTTTATAATACCCTTGTCCGATTTTATCGTGAAGGGTTGAAGATAGAAAAAATACTTAAGTAGACAAGTTGTAGCTAGTAAAAATCTCTACATTTTCTTTAGTTACGTCAACTCGCTAGGTATAATAACTCGAGACTTATTCAAATAAAACCAAATTTTAAAACACCCTTGGCCGATTTTATCGTGAAGGGTTGAAGATAGAAAAAATACTTAAGTAGACAAGTTGTAGCTAGTAAAAATCTCTATATTTTTTTTATTTACGTCAACTCGCCAGGTATAATAACTCGAGACTTATTTAAATAAAACCAAATTTTATAACACCCTTGTCCGATTTTATCGTGAAGGGTTGAAGATAGAAAAAATACTTAAGTAGACAAGTTGTAGCTAGTAAAAATCTCTACATTTTTTTTATTTACGTCAACTCGCCAGGTATAATAACTCGAGACTTATTTAAATAAAACCAAATTTTATAACACCCTTGTCCGATTTTATCGTGAAGGGTTGAAGATAGAAAAAATACTTAAGTAGACAAGTTGTAGCTAGTAAAAATCTCTACATTTTTTTTTAATTACGTCAACTCGCCAGGTATAATAACTCGAGACTTATTCAAATTAAACCAAATTTTATAACACCCTTGTCCGATTTTATCGTGAAGGGTTGAAGATAGAAAAAATATTTAAGTAGACAAGTTGTAGCTAGTAAAAATCTCTACATTTTCTTTAGTTACGTCAACTCGCTAGGTATAATAACTCGAGACTTATTCAAATAAAACCAAATTTTAAAACACCCTTGTCCGATTTTATCGGGAAGGGTTGAAGATAGAAAAAATACTTAAGTAGACAAGTTGTAGCTAGTAAAAATCTCTACATTTTTTTTATTTACGTCAACTCGCTAGGTATAATAACTCGAGACTTATTCAAATAAAACCAAATTTTAAAACACCCTTGTCCGATTTTATCGTGAAGGGTTGAAGATAGAAAAAATATTTAAGAAGACAAGTTGTAGCTAGTAAAAATCTCTACATTTTTTTTATTTACGTCAACTCGCTAGGTATAATAACTCGAGACTTATTCAAATTAAACCAAATTTTATAACACCCTTGTCCGATTTTATCGTAAAGGGTTGAAGATAGAAAAAATATTTAAGTAAACAAGTTGTAGCTAGTAAAAATCTCTACATTTTCTTTAGTTACGTCAACTCGCTAGGTATAATAATTCGAGACTTATTCAAATAAAACCAAATTTTAAAACACCCTTGGCCGATTTTATCGTGAAGGGTTGAAGATAGAAAAAATACTTAAGTAGACAAGTTGTAGCTAGTAAAAATCTCTACATTTTTTTTATTTACGTCAACTCGCCAGGTATAATAACTCGAGACTTATTCAAATTAAACCAAATTTTAAAACACCCTTGGCCGATTTTATCGTGAAGGGTTGAAGATAGAAAAAATACTTAGGTAGACAAGTTGTAGCTAGTAAAAATCTCTACATTCTTTTTATTTACGTCAACTCGCCAGGTATAATAACTCGAGACTTATTTAAATAAAACCAAATTTTATAACACCCTTGTCCGATTTTATCGTGAAGGGTTGAAGATAGAAAAAATATTTAAGTAAACAAGTTGTAGCTAGTAAAAATCTCTACATTTTCTTTAGTTACGTCAACTCGCTAGGTATAATAACTCGAGACTTATTCAAATAAAACCAAATTTTAAAACACCCTTGGCCGATTTTATCGTGAAGGGTTGAAGATAGAAAAAATATTTACGTAGACAAGTTGTAGCTAGTAAAAATCTCTACATTTTCTTTAGTTACGTCAACTCGCTAGGTATAATAACTCGAGACTTATTCAAATAAAACCAAATTTTAAAACACCCTTGTCCGATTTTATCGTGAAGGGTTGAAGATAGAAAAAATACTTAAGTAGACAAGTTGTAGCTAGTAAAAATCTCTACATTTTTTTTATTTACGTCAACTCGCCAGGTATAATAACTCGAGACTTATTTAAATAAAACCAAATTTTATAACACCCTTGTCCGATTTTATCGTGAAGGGTTGAAGATAGAAAAAATACTTAAGTAGACAAGTTGTAGCTAGTAAAAATCTTTACATTTTTTTTATTTACGTCAACTCGCCAGGTATAATAACTCGAGACTTATTTAAATAAAACCAAATTTTATAACACCCTTGTCCGATTTTATCGTGAAGGGTTGAAGATAGAAAAAATACTTAAGAAGACAAGTTGTAGCTAGTAAAAATCTCTACATTTTTTTTATTTACGTCAACTCGCCAGGTATAATAACTCGAGACTTATTTAAATAAAACCAAATTTTATAACACCCTTGTCCGATTTTATCGTGAAGGGTTGAAGATAGAAAAAATACTTAAGTAGACAAGTTGTAGCTAGTAAAAATCTCTACATTTTCTTTAGTTACGTCAACTCGCTAGGTATAATAATTCGAGACTTATTCAAATAAAACCAAATTTTAAAACACCCTTGGCCGATTTTATCGTGAAGGGTTGAAGATAGAAAAAATACTTAAGTAGACAAGTTGTAGCTAGTAAAAATCTCTACATTTTTTTTATTTACGTCAACTCGCCAGGTATAATAACTCGAGACTTATTTAAATAAAACCAAATTTTATAACACCCTTGTCCGATTTTATCGTGAAGGGTTGAAGATAGAAAAAATACTTAAGTAGACAAGTTGTAGCTAGTAAAAATCCCTACATTTTTTTTATTTACGTCAACTCGCCAGGTATAATAACTCGGGACTTATTCAAATTAAACCAAATTTTATAACACCCTTGTCCGATTTTATCGTGAAGGGTTGAAGATAGAAAAAATATTTAAGTAGACAAGTTGTAGCTAGTAAAAATCTCTACATTTTCTTTAGTTACGTCAACTCGCTAGGTATAATAACTCGAGACTTATTCAAATAAAACCAAATTTTAAAACACCCTTGTCCGATTTTATCGTGAAGGGTTGAAGATAAAAAAATACTTAAGTAGACAAGTTTTAGCTAGTAAAAATCTCTACATTTTTTTTATTTACGTCAACTCGCTAGGTATAATAACTCGAGACTTATTCAAATAAAACCAAATTTTAAAACACCCTTGTCCGATTTTATCGTGAAGGGTTGAAGATAGAAAAAATATTTAAGAAAACAAGTTGTAGCTAGTAAAAATCTCTACATTTTTTTTATTTACGTCAACTCGCTAGGTATAATAACTCGGGACTTATTCAAATTAAACCAAATTTTATAACACCCTTGTCCGATTTTATCGTAAAGGGTTGAAGATAGAAAAAATATTTAAGTAAACAAGTTGTAGCTAGTAAAAATCTCTACATTTTCTTTAGTTACGTCAACTCGCTAGGTATAATAATTCGAGACTTATTCAAATAAAACCAAATTTTAAAACACCCTTGGCCGATTTTATCGTGAAGGGTTGAAGATAGAAAAAATATTTAATAAGACAAGTTGTAGCAAGTAAAAGTCTCTACATTTTTTTTAGTTACGTCAACTCGCTAGGTATAATAACTCGAGACTTATTCAAATAAAACCAAATTTTATAACACCCTTGTCCGATTTTATCGTGAAGGGTTGAAGATAGAAAAAATATTTAATAAGACAAGTTGTAGCAAGTAAAAGTCTCTACATTTTTTTTAGTTACGTCAACTCGCTAGGTATAATAACTCGAGACTTATTCAAATAAAACCAAATTTTAAAACACCCTTGGCCGATTTTATCGTGAAGGGTTGAAGATAGAAAAAATATTTAAGTAGACAAGTTGTAGCTAGTAAAAATCTCTACATTTTCTTTAGTTACGTCAACTCGCTAGGTATAATAACTCGAGACTTATTCAAATAAAACCAAATTTTAAAACACCCTTGGCCGATTTTATCGTGAAGGGTTGAAGATAGAAAAAATATTTAAGTAGACAAGTTGTAGCTAGTAAAAATCTCTACATTTTCTTTAGTTACGTCAACTCGCTAGGTATAATAACTCGAGACTTATTCAAATAAAACCAAATTTTAAAACACCCTTGTCCGATTTTATCGTGAAGGGTTGAAGATAGAAAAAATACTTAAGTAGACAAGTTGTAGCTAGTAAAAATCTCTACATTTTTTTTATTTACGTCAACTCGCCAGGTATAATAACTCGAGACTTATTTAATTAAAACCAAATTTTATAACACCCTTGTCCGATTTTATCGTGAAGGGTTGAAGATAAAAAAAATATTTTATAAGACAAGTTGTAGCAAGTAAAAGTCTCTACATTTTTGTTAGTTACGTCAACTCGCTAGGTATAATAACTCGAGACTTATTCAAATTAAACCAAATTTTATAACACCCTTGTCCGATTTTATCGTGAAGGGTTGAAGATAGAAAAAATATTTAAAAAGACAAATTGTAGCTAGTAAAAATCTCTACATTTTTTTTATTTACGTCAACTCGCTAGGTATAATAACTCGAGACTTATTCAAATAAAACCAAATTTTAAAACACCCTTGTCCGATTTTATCGTGAAGGGTTGAAGATAGAAAAAATATTTAAGAAAACAAGTTGTAGCTAGTAAAAATCTCTACATTTTTTTTATTTACGTCAACTCGCTAGGTATAATAACTCGGGACTTATTCAAATTAAACCAAATTTTATAACACCCTTGTCCGATTTTATCGTAAAGGGTTGAAGATAGAAAAAATATTTAAGTAAACAAGTTGTAGCTAGTAAAAATCTCTACATTTTCTTTAGTTACGTCAACTCGCTAGGTATAATAATTCGAGACTTATTCAAATAAAACCAAATTTTAAAACACCCTTGGCCGATTTTATCGTGAAGGGTTGAAGATAGAAAAAATATTTAATAAGACAAGTTGTAGCAAGTAAAAGTCTCTACATTTTTTTTAGTTACGTCAACTCGCTAGGTATAATAACTCGAGACTTATTCAAATAAAACCAAATTTTATAACACCCTTGTCCGATTTTATCGTGAAGGGTTGAAGATAGAAAAAATATTTAATAAGACAAGTTGTAGCAAGTAAAAGTCTCTACATTTTTTTTAGTTACGTCAACTCGCTAGGTATAATAACTCGAGACTTATTCAAATAAAACCAAATTTTAAAACACCCTTGGCCGATTTTATCGTGAAGGGTTGAAGATAGAAAAAATATTTAAGTAGACAAGTTGTAGCTAGTAAAAATCTCTACATTTTCTTTAGTTACGTCAACTCGCTAGGTATAATAACTCGAGACTTATTCAAATAAAACCAAATTTTAAAACACCCTTGGCCGATTTTATCGTGAAGGGTTGAAGATAGAAAAAATATTTAAGTAGACAAGTTGTAGCTAGTAAAAATCTCTACATTTTCTTTAGTTACGTCAACTCGCTAGGTATAATAACTCGAGACTTATTCAAATAAAACCAAATTTTAAAACACCCTTGTCCGATTTTATCGTGAAGGGTTGAAGATAGAAAAAATACTTAAGTAGACAAGTTGTAGCTAGTAAAAATCTCTACATTTTTTTTATTTACGTCAACTCGCCAGGTATAATAACTCGAGACTTATTTAATTAAAACCAAATTTTATAACACCCTTGTCCGATTTTATCGTGAAGGGTTGAAGATAAAAAAAATATTTTATAAGACAAGTTGTAGCAAGTAAAAGTCTCTACATTTTTGTTAGTTACGTCAACTCGCTAGGTATAATAACTCGAGACTTATTCAAATTAAACCAAATTTTATAACACCCTTGTCCGATTTTATCGTGAAGGGTTGAAGATAGAAAAAATATTTAAAAAGACAAATTGTAGCTAGTAAAAATCTCTACATTTTTTTTATTTACGTCAACTCGCTAGGTATAATAACTCGAGACTTATTCAAATAAAACCAAATTTTATAACACCCTTGTCCGATTTTATCGTGAAGGGTTGAAGATAGAAAAAATACTTAAGTAGACAAGTTGTAGCTAGTAAAAATCTCTACATTTTTTTTATTTACGTCAACTCGCCAGGTATAATAACTCGAGACTTATTTAAATAAAACCAAATTTTATAACACCCTTGTCCGATTTTATCGTGAAGGGTTGAAGATAGAAAAAATACTTAAGTAGACAAGTTGTAGCTAGTAAAAATCTCTACATTTTTTTTTATTTACGTCAACTCGCCAGGTATAATAACTCGAGACTTATTCAAATTAAACCAAATTTTATAACACCCTTGTCCGATTTTATCGTGAAGGGTTGAAGATAGAAAAAATATTTAAGTAGACAAGTTGTAGCTAGTAAAAATCTCTACATTTTCTTTAGTTACGTCAACTCGCTAGGTATAATAACTCGAGACTTATTCAAATAAAACCAAATTTTAAAACACCCTTGGCCGATTTTATCGTGAAGGGTTGAAGATAGAAAAAATATTTAAGTAGACAAGTTGTAGCTAGTAAAAATCTCTACATTTTCTTTAGTTACGTCAACTCGCTAGGTATAATAACTCGAGAATAATTCAAATAAAACCAAATTTTAAAACACCCTTGTCCGATTTTATCGTGAAGGGTTGAAGATAGAAAAAATACTTAAGTAGACAAGTTGTAGCTAGTAAAAATCTCTACATTTTTTTTATTTACGTCAACTCGCCAGGTATAATAACTCGAGACTTATTTAAATAAAACCAAATTTTATAACACCCTTGTCCGATTTTATCGTGAAGGGTTGAAGATAGAAAAAATACTTAAGTAGACAAGTTGTAGCTAGTAAAAATCTTTACATTTTTTTTATTTACGTCAACTCGCCAGGTATAATAACTCGAGACTTATTTAAATAAAACCAAATTTTATAACACCCTTGTCCGATTTTATCGTGAAGGGTTGAAGATAGAAAAAATACTTAAGAAGACAAGTTGTAGCTAGTAAAAATCTCTACATTTTTTTTATTTACGTCAACTCGCCAGGTATAATAACTCGAGACTTATTTAAATAAAACCAAATTTTATAACACCCTTGTCCGATTTTATCGTGAAGGGTTGAAGATAGAAAAAATACTTAAGTAGACAAGTTGTAGCTAGTAAAAATCTCTATATTTTTTTTATTTACGTCAACTCGCTAGGTATAATAACTCGAGACTTATTCAAATAAAACCAAATTTTAAAACACCCTTGTCCGATTTTATCGTGAAGGGTTGAAGATAGAAAAAATACTTAAGTAGACAAGTTGTAGCTAGTAAAAATCTCTACATTTTTTTTATTTACGTCAACTCGCCAGGTATAATAACTCGAGACTTATTTAAATAAAACCAAATTTTATAACACCCTTGTCCGATTTTATCGTGAAGGGTTGAAGATAGAAAAAATATTTAAGAAAACAAGTTGTAGCTAGTAAAAATCTCTACATTTTTTTTATTTACGTCAACTCGCCAGGTATAATAACTCGAGACTTATTTAAATAAAACCAAATTTTATAATACCCTTGTCCGATTTTATCGTGAAGGGTTGAAGATAGAAAAAATACTTAAGTAGACAAGTTGTAGCTAGTAAAAATCTCTACATTTTCTTTAGTTACGTCAACTCGCTAGGTATAATAACTCGAGACTTATTCAAATAAAACCAAATTTTAAAACACCCTTGGCCGATTTTATCGTGAAGGGTTGAAGATAGAAAAAATACTTAAGTAGACAAGTTGTAGCTAGTAAAAATCTCTATATTTTTTTTATTTACGTCAACTCGCCAGGTATAATAACTCGAGACTTATTTAAATAAAACCAAATTTTATAACACCCTTGTCCGATTTTATCGTGAAGGGTTGAAGATAGAAAAAATACTTAAGTAGACAAGTTGTAGCTAGTAAAAATCTCTACATTTTTTTTATTTACGTCAACTCGCCAGGTATAATAACTCGAGACTTATTTAAATAAAACCAAATTTTATAACACCCTTGTCCGATTTTATCGTGAAGGGTTGAAGATAGAAAAAATACTTAAGTAGACAAGTTGTAGCTAGTAAAAATCTCTACATTTTTTTTTAATTACGTCAACTCGCCAGGTATAATAACTCGAGACTTATTCAAATTAAACCAAATTTTATAACACCCTTGTCCGATTTTATCGTGAAGGGTTGAAGATAGAAAAAATATTTAAGTAGACAAGTTGTAGCTAGTAAAAATCTCTACATTTTCTTTAGTTACGTCAACTCGCTAGGTATAATAACTCGAGACTTATTCAAATAAAACCAAATTTTAAAACACCCTTGTCCGATTTTATCGGGAAGGGTTGAAGATAGAAAAAATACTTAAGTAGACAAGTTGTAGCTAGTAAAAATCTCTACATTTTTTTTATTTACGTCAACTCGCTAGGTATAATAACTCGAGACTTATTCAAATAAAACCAAATTTTAAAACACCCTTGTCCGATTTTATCGTGAAGGGTTGAAGATAGAAAAAATATTTAAGAAGACAAGTTGTAGCTAGTAAAAATCTCTACATTTTTTTTATTTACGTCAACTCGCTAGGTATAATAACTCGAGACTTATTCAAATTAAACCAAATTTTATAACACCCTTGTCCGATTTTATCGTAAAGGGTTGAAGATAGAAAAAATATTTAAGTAAACAAGTTGTAGCTAGTAAAAATCTCTACATTTTCTTTAGTTACGTCAACTCGCTAGGTATAATAATTCGAGACTTATTCAAATAAAACCAAATTTTAAAACACCCTTGGCCGATTTTATCGTGAAGGGTTGAAGATAGAAAAAATACTTAAGTAGACAAGTTGTAGCTAGTAAAAATCTCTACATTTTTTTTATTTACGTCAACTCGCCAGGTATAATAACTCGAGACTTATTCAAATTAAACCAAATTTTAAAACACCCTTGTCCGATTTTATCGTGAAGGGTTGAAGATAGAAAAAATACTTAGGTAGACAAGTTGTAGCTAGTAAAAATCTCTACATTTTTTTTATTTACGTCAACTCGCCAGGTATAATAACTCGAGACTTATTTAAATAAAACCAAATTTTATAACACCCTTGTCCGATTTTATCGTGAAGGGTTGAAGATAGAAAAAATACTTAAGTAGACAAGTTGTAGCTAGTAAAAATCTTTACATTTTTTTTATTTACGTCAACTCGCCAGGTATAATAACTCGAGACTTATTTAAATAAAACCAAATTTTATAACACCCTTGTCCGATTTTATCGTGAAGGGTTGAAGATAGAAAAAATACTTAAGAAGACAAGTTGTAGCTAGTAAAAATCTCTACATTTTTTTTATTTACGTCAACTCGCCAGGTATAATAACTCGAGACTTATTTAAATAAAACCAAATTTTATAACACCCTTGTCCGATTTTATCGTGAAGGGTTGAAGATAGAAAAAATACTTAAGAAGACAAGTTGTAGCTAGTAAAAATCTCTACATTTTTTTTATTTACGTCAACTCGCCAGGTATAATAACTCGAGACTTATTTAAATAAAACCAAATTTTATAACACCCTTGTCCGATTTTATCGTGAAGGGTTGAAGATAGAAAAAATACTTAAGTAGACAAGTTGTAGCTAGTAAAAATCTCTATATTTTTTTTATTTACGTCAACTCGCTAGGTATAATAACTCGAGACTTATTCAAATAAAACCAAATTTTAAAACACCCTTGTCCGATTTTATCGTGAAGGGTTGAAGATAGAAAAAATACTTAAGTAGACAAGTTGTAGCTAGTAAAAATCTCTACATTTTCTTTAGTTACGTCAACTCGCTAGGTATAATAACTCGAGACTTATTCAAATAAAACCAAATTTTAAAACACCCTTGGCCGATTTTATCGTGAAGGGTTGAAGATAGAAAAAATACTTAAGTAGACAAGTTGTAGCTAGTAAAAATCTCTATATTTTTTTTATTTACGTCAACTCGCCAGGTATAATAACTCGAGACTTATTTAAATAAAACCAAATTTTATAACACCCTTGTCCGATTTTATCGTGAAGGGTTGAAGATAGAAAAAATACTTAAGTAGACAAGTTGTAGCTAGTAAAAATCTCTACATTTTTTTTATTTACGTCAACTCGCCAGGTATAATAACTCGAGACTTATTTAAATAAAACCAAATTTTATAACACCCTTGTCCGATTTTATCGTGAAGGGTTGAAGATAGAAAAAATACTTAAGTAGACAAGTTGTAGCTAGTAAAAATCTCTACATTTTTTTTTAATTACGTCAACTCGCCAGGTATAATAACTCGAGACTTATTCAAATTAAACCAAATTTTATAACACCCTTGTCCGATTTTATCGTGAAGGGTTGAAGATAGAAAAAATATTTAAGTAGACAAGTTGTAGCTAGTAAAAATCTCTACATTTTCTTTAGTTACGTCAACTCGCTAGGTATAATAACTCGAGACTTATTCAAATAAAACCAAATTTTAAAACACCCTTGTCCGATTTTATCGGGAAGGGTTGAAGATAGAAAAAATACTTAAGTAGACAAGTTGTAGCTAGTAAAAATCTCTACATTTTTTTTATTTACGTCAACTCGCTAGGTATAATAACTCGAGACTTATTCAAATAAAACCAAATTTTAAAACACCCTTGTCCGATTTTATCGTGAAGGGTTGAAGATAGAAAAAATATTTAAGAAGACAAGTTGTAGCTAGTAAAAATCTCTACATTTTTTTTATTTACGTCAACTCGCTAGGTATAATAACTCGAGACTTATTCAAATTAAACCAAATTTTATAACACCCTTGTCCGATTTTATCGTAAAGGGTTGAAGATAGAAAAAATATTTAAGTAAACAAGTTGTAGCTAGTAAAAATCTCTACATTTTCTTTAGTTACGTCAACTCGCTAGGTATAATAATTCGAGACTTATTCAAATAAAACCAAATTTTAAAACACCCTTGGCCGATTTTATCGTGAAGGGTTGAAGATAGAAAAAATACTTAAGTAGACAAGTTGTAGCTAGTAAAAATCTCTACATTTTTTTTATTTACGTCAACTCGCCAGGTATAATAACTCGAGACTTATTCAAATTAAACCAAATTTTAAAACACCCTTGGCCGATTTTATCGTGAAGGGTTGAAGATAGAAAAAATACTTAGGTAGACAAGTTGTAGCTAGTAAAAATCTCTACATTCTTTTTATTTACGTCAACTCGCCAGGTATAATAACTCGAGACTTATTTAAATAAAACCAAATTTTATAACACCCTTGTCCGATTTTATCGTGAAGGGTTGAAGATAGAAAAAATACTTAAGTAGACAAGTTGTAGCTAGTAAAAATCTCTACATTTTTTTTTATTTACGTCAACTCGCCAGGTATAATAACTCGAGACTTATTCAAATTAAACCAAATTTTATAACACCCTTGTCCGATTTTATCGTGAAGGGTTGAAGATAGAAAAAATATTTAAGTAGACAAGTTGTAGCTAGTAAAAATCTCTACATTTTCTTTAGTTACGTCAACTCGCTAGGTATAATAACTCGAGACTTATTCAAATAAAACCAAATTTTAAAACACCCTTGGCCGATTTTATCGTGAAGGGTTGAAGATAGAAAAAATATTTAAGTAGACAAGTTGTAGCTAGTAAAAATCTCTACATTTTCTTTAGTTACGTCAACTCGCTAGGTATAATAACTCGAGAATAATTCAAATAAAACCAAATTTTAAAACACCCTTGTCCGATTTTATCGTGAAGGGTTGAAGATAGAAAAAATACTTAAGTAGACAAGTTGTAGCTAGTAAAAATCTCTACATTTTTTTTATTTACGTCAACTCGCCAGGTATAATAACTCGAGACTTATTTAAATAAAACCAAATTTTATAACACCCTTGTCCGATTTTATCGTGAAGGGTTGAAGATAGAAAAAATACTTAAGTAGACAAGTTGTAGCTAGTAAAAATCTTTACATTTTTTTTATTTACGTCAACTCGCCAGGTATAATAACTCGAGACTTATTTAAATAAAACCAAATTTTATAACACCCTTGTCCGATTTTATCGTGAAGGGTTGAAGATAGAAAAAATACTTAAGAAGACAAGTTGTAGCTAGTAAAAATCTCTACATTTTTTTTATTTACGTCAACTCGCCAGGTATAATAACTCGAGACTTATTTAAATAAAACCAAATTTTATAACACCCTTGTCCGATTTTATCGTGAAGGGTTGAAGATAGAAAAAATACTTAAGTAGACAAGTTGTAGCTAGTAAAAATCTCTATATTTTTTTTATTTACGTCAACTCGCTAGGTATAATAACTCGAGACTTATTCAAATAAAACCAAATTTTAAAACACCCTTGTCCGATTTTATCGTGAAGGGTTGAAGATAGAAAAAATACTTAAGTAGACAAGTTGTAGCTAGTAAAAATCTCTACATTTTCTTTAGTTACGTCAACTCGCTAGGTATAATAACTCGAGACTTATTCAAATAAAACCAAATTTTAAAACACCCTTGTCCGATTTTATCGTGAAGGGTTGAAGATAAAAAAATACTTAAGTAGACAAGTTTTAGCTAGTAAAAATCTCTACATTTTTTTTATTTACGTCAACTCGCTAGGTATAATAACTCGAGACTTATTCAAATAAAACCAAATTTTAAAACACCCTTGTCCGATTTTATCGTGAAGGGTTGAAGATAGAAAAAATATTTAAGAAAACAAGTTGTAGCTAGTAAAAATCTCTACATTTTTTTTATTTACGTCAACTCGCTAGGTATAATAACTCGGGACTTATTCAAATTAAACCAAATTTTATAACACCCTTGTCCGATTTTATCGTAAAGGGTTGAAGATAGAAAAAATATTTAAGTAAACAAGTTGTAGCTAGTAAAAATCTCTACATTTTCTTTAGTTACGTCAACTCGCTAGGTATAATAATTCGAGACTTATTCAAATAAAACCAAATTTTAAAACACCCTTGGCCGATTTTATCGTGAAGGGTTGAAGATAGAAAAAATATTTAATAAGACAAGTTGTAGCAAGTAAAAGTCTCTACATTTTTTTTAGTTACGTCAACTCGCTAGGTATAATAACTCGAGACTTATTCAAATAAAACCAAATTTTATAACACCCTTGTCCGATTTTATCGTGAAGGGTTGAAGATAGAAAAAATATTTAATAAGACAAGTTGTAGCAAGTAAAAGTCTCTACATTTTTTTTAGTTACGTCAACTCGCTAGGTATAATAACTCGAGACTTATTCAAATAAAACCAAATTTTAAAACACCCTTGGCCGATTTTATCGTGAAGGGTTGAAGATAGAAAAAATATTTAAGTAGACAAGTTGTAGCTAGTAAAAATCTCTACATTTTCTTTAGTTACGTCAACTCGCTAGGTATAATAACTCGAGACTTATTCAAATAAAACCAAATTTTAAAACACCCTTGGCCGATTTTATCGTGAAGGGTTGAAGATAGAAAAAATATTTAAGTAGACAAGTTGTAGCTAGTAAAAATCTCTACATTTTCTTTAGTTACGTCAACTCGCTAGGTATAATAACTCGAGACTTATTCAAATAAAACCAAATTTTAAAACACCCTTGTCCGATTTTATCGTGAAGGGTTGAAGATAGAAAAAATACTTAAGTAGACAAGTTGTAGCTAGTAAAAATCTCTACATTTTTTTTATTTACGTCAACTCGCCAGGTATAATAACTCGAGACTTATTTAATTAAAACCAAATTTTATAACACCCTTGTCCGATTTTATCGTGAAGGGTTGAAGATAAAAAAAATATTTTATAAGACAAGTTGTAGCAAGTAAAAGTCTCTACATTTTTGTTAGTTACGTCAACTCGCTAGGTATAATAACTCGAGACTTATTCAAATTAAACCAAATTTTATAACACCCTTGTCCGATTTTATCGTGAAGGGTTGAAGATAGAAAAAATATTTAAAAAGACAAATTGTAGCTAGTAAAAATCTCTACATTTTTTTTATTTACGTCAACTCGCTAGGTATAATAACTCGAGACTTATTCAAATAAAACCAAATTTTATAACACCCTTGTCCGATTTTATCGTGAAGGGTTGAAGATAGAAAAAATACTTAAGTAGACAAGTTGTAGCTAGTAAAAATCTCTACATTTTTTTTATTTACGTCAACTCGCCAGGTATAATAACTCGAGACTTATTTAAATAAAACCAAATTTTATAACACCCTTGTCCGATTTTATCGTGAAGGGTTGAAGATAGAAAAAATACTTAAGTAGACAAGTTGTAGCTAGTAAAAATCTCTACATTTTTTTTTATTTACGTCAACTCGCCAGGTATAATAACTCGAGACTTATTCAAATTAAACCAAATTTTATAACACCCTTGTCCGATTTTATCGTGAAGGGTTGAAGATAGAAAAAATATTTAAGTAGACAAGTTGTAGCTAGTAAAAATCTCTACATTTTCTTTAGTTACGTCAACTCGCTAGGTATAATAACTCGAGACTTATTCAAATAAAACCAAATTTTAAAACACCCTTGGCCGATTTTATCGTGAAGGGTTGAAGATAGAAAAAATATTTAAGTAGACAAGTTGTAGCTAGTAAAAATCTCTACATTTTCTTTAGTTACGTCAACTCGCTAGGTATAATAACTCGAGAATAATTCAAATAAAACCAAATTTTAAAACACCCTTGTCCGATTTTATCGTGAAGGGTTGAAGATAGAAAAAATACTTAAGTAGACAAGTTGTAGCTAGTAAAAATCTCTACATTTTTTTTATTTACGTCAACTCGCCAGGTATAATAACTCGAGACTTATTTAAATAAAACCAAATTTTATAACACCCTTGTCCGATTTTATCGTGAAGGGTTGAAGATAGAAAAAATACTTAAGTAGACAAGTTGTAGCTAGTAAAAATCTTTACATTTTTTTTATTTACGTCAACTCGCCAGGTATAATAACTCGAGACTTATTTAAATAAAACCAAATTTTATAACACCCTTGTCCGATTTTATCGTGAAGGGTTGAAGATAGAAAAAATACTTAAGAAGACAAGTTGTAGCTAGTAAAAATCTCTACATTTTTTTTATTTACGTCAACTCGCCAGGTATAATAACTCGAGACTTATTTAAATAAAACCAAATTTTATAACACCCTTGTCCGATTTTATCGTGAAGGGTTGAAGATAGAAAAAATACTTAAGTAGACAAGTTGTAGCTAGTAAAAATCTCTATATTTTTTTTATTTACGTCAACTCGCTAGGTATAATAACTCGAGACTTATTCAAATAAAACCAAATTTTAAAACACCCTTGTCCGATTTTATCGTGAAGGGTTGAAGATAGAAAAAATACTTAAGTAGACAAGTTGTAGCTAGTAAAAATCTCTACATTTTTTTTATTTACGTCAACTCGCCAGGTATAATAACTCGAGACTTATTTAAATAAAACCAAATTTTATAACACCCTTGTCCGATTTTATCGTGAAGGGTTGAAGATAGAAAAAATATTTAAGAAAACAAGTTGTAGCTAGTAAAAATCTCTACATTTTTTTTATTTACGTCAACTCGCCAGGTATAATAACTCGAGACTTATTTAAATAAAACCAAATTTTATAATACCCTTGTCCGATTTTATCGTGAAGGGTTGAAGATAGAAAAAATACTTAAGTAGACAAGTTGTAGCTAGTAAAAATCTCTACATTTTCTTTAGTTACGTCAACTCGCTAGGTATAATAACTCGAGACTTATTCAAATAAAACCAAATTTTAAAACACCCTTGGCCGATTTTATCGTGAAGGGTTGAAGATAGAAAAAATACTTAAGTAGACAAGTTGTAGCTAGTAAAAATCTCTATATTTTTTTTATTTACGTCAACTCGCCAGGTATAATAACTCGAGACTTATTTAAATAAAACCAAATTTTATAACACCCTTGTCCGATTTTATCGTGAAGGGTTGAAGATAGAAAAAATACTTAAGTAGACAAGTTGTAGCTAGTAAAAATCTCTACATTTTTTTTATTTACGTCAACTCGCCAGGTATAATAACTCGAGACTTATTTAAATAAAACCAAATTTTATAACACCCTTGTCCGATTTTATCGTGAAGGGTTGAAGATAGAAAAAATACTTAAGTAGACAAGTTGTAGCTAGTAAAAATCTCTACATTTTTTTTTAATTACGTCAACTCGCCAGGTATAATAACTCGAGACTTATTCAAATTAAACCAAATTTTATAACACCCTTGTCCGATTTTATCGTGAAGGGTTGAAGATAGAAAAAATATTTAAGTAGACAAGTTGTAGCTAGTAAAAATCTCTACATTTTCTTTAGTTACGTCAACTCGCTAGGTATAATAACTCGAGACTTATTCAAATAAAACCAAATTTTAAAACACCCTTGTCCGATTTTATCGGGAAGGGTTGAAGATAGAAAAAATACTTAAGTAGACAAGTTGTAGCTAGTAAAAATCTCTACATTTTTTTTATTTACGTCAACTCGCTAGGTATAATAACTCGAGACTTATTCAAATAAAACCAAATTTTAAAACACCCTTGTCCGATTTTATCGTGAAGGGTTGAAGATAGAAAAAATATTTAAGAAGACAAGTTGTAGCTAGTAAAAATCTCTACATTTTTTTTATTTACGTCAACTCGCTAGGTATAATAACTCGAGACTTATTCAAATTAAACCAAATTTTATAACACCCTTGTCCGATTTTATCGTAAAGGGTTGAAGATAGAAAAAATATTTAAGTAAACAAGTTGTAGCTAGTAAAAATCTCTACATTTTCTTTAGTTACGTCAACTCGCTAGGTATAATAATTCGAGACTTATTCAAATAAAACCAAATTTTAAAACACCCTTGGCCGATTTTATCGTGAAGGGTTGAAGATAGAAAAAATACTTAAGTAGACAAGTTGTAGCTAGTAAAAATCTCTACATTTTTTTTATTTACGTCAACTCGCCAGGTATAATAACTCGAGACTTATTCAAATTAAACCAAATTTTAAAACACCCTTGTCCGATTTTATCGTGAAGGGTTGAAGATAGAAAAAATACTTAAGTAGACAAGTTGTAGCTAGTAAAAATCTCTACATTTTTTTTATTTACGTCAACTCGCCAGGTATAATAACTCGAGACTTATTTAAATAAAACCAAATTTTATAACACCCTTGTCCGATTTTATCGTGAAGGGTTGAAGATAGAAAAAATACTTAAGTAGACAAGTTGTAGCTAGTAAAAATCTTTACATTTTTTTTATTTACGTCAACTCGCCAGGTATAATAACTCGAGACTTATTTAAATAAAACCAAATTTTATAACACCCTTGTCCGATTTTATCGTGAAGGGTTGAAGATAGAAAAAATACTTAAGAAGACAAGTTGTAGCTAGTAAAAATCTCTACATTTTTTTTATTTACGTCAACTCGCCAGGTATAATAACTCGAGACTTATTTAAATAAAACCAAATTTTATAACACCCTTGTCCGATTTTATCGTGAAGGGTTGAAGATAGAAAAAATACTTAAGAAGACAAGTTGTAGCTAGTAAAAATCTCTACATTTTTTTTATTTACGTCAACTCGCCAGGTATAATAACTCGAGACTTATTTAAATAAAACCAAATTTTATAACACCCTTGTCCGATTTTATCGTGAAGGGTTGAAGATAGAAAAAATACTTAAGTAGACAAGTTGTAGCTAGTAAAAATCTCTATATTTTTTTTATTTACGTCAACTCGCTAGGTATAATAACTCGAGACTTATTCAAATAAAACCAAATTTTAAAACACCCTTGTCCGATTTTATCGTGAAGGGTTGAAGATAGAAAAAATACTTAAGTAGACAAGTTGTAGCTAGTAAAAATCTCTACATTTTCTTTAGTTACGTCAACTCGCTAGGTATAATAACTCGAGACTTATTCAAATAAAACCAAATTTTAAAACACCCTTGGCCGATTTTATCGTGAAGGGTTGAAGATAGAAAAAATACTTAAGTAGACAAGTTGTAGCTAGTAAAAATCTCTATATTTTTTTTATTTACGTCAACTCGCCAGGTATAATAACTCGAGACTTATTTAAATAAAACCAAATTTTATAACACCCTTGTCCGATTTTATCGTGAAGGGTTGAAGATAGAAAAAATACTTAAGTAGACAAGTTGTAGCTAGTAAAAATCTCTACATTTTTTTTATTTACGTCAACTCGCCAGGTATAATAACTCGAGACTTATTTAAATAAAACCAAATTTTATAACACCCTTGTCCGATTTTATCGTGAAGGGTTGAAGATAGAAAAAATACTTAAGTAGACAAGTTGTAGCTAGTAAAAATCTCTACATTTTTTTTTAATTACGTCAACTCGCCAGGTATAATAACTCGAGACTTATTCAAATTAAACCAAATTTTATAACACCCTTGTCCGATTTTATCGTGAAGGGTTGAAGATAGAAAAAATATTTAAGTAGACAAGTTGTAGCTAGTAAAAATCTCTACATTTTCTTTAGTTACGTCAACTCGCTAGGTATAATAACTCGAGACTTATTCAAATAAAACCAAATTTTAAAACACCCTTGTCCGATTTTATCGGGAAGGGTTGAAGATAGAAAAAATACTTAAGTAGACAAGTTGTAGCTAGTAAAAATCTCTACATTTTTTTTATTTACGTCAACTCGCTAGGTATAATAACTCGAGACTTATTCAAATAAAACCAAATTTTAAAACACCCTTGTCCGATTTTATCGTGAAGGGTTGAAGATAGAAAAAATATTTAAGAAGACAAGTTGTAGCTAGTAAAAATCTCTACATTTTTTTTATTTACGTCAACTCGCTAGGTATAATAACTCGAGACTTATTCAAATTAAACCAAATTTTATAACACCCTTGTCCGATTTTATCGTAAAGGGTTGAAGATAGAAAAAATATTTAAGTAAACAAGTTGTAGCTAGTAAAAATCTCTACATTTTCTTTAGTTACGTCAACTCGCTAGGTATAATAATTCGAGACTTATTCAAATAAAACCAAATTTTAAAACACCCTTGGCCGATTTTATCGTGAAGGGTTGAAGATAGAAAAAATACTTAAGTAGACAAGTTGTAGCTAGTAAAAATCTCTACATTTTTTTTATTTACGTCAACTCGCCAGGTATAATAACTCGAGACTTATTCAAATTAAACCAAATTTTAAAACACCCTTGGCCGATTTTATCGTGAAGGGTTGAAGATAGAAAAAATACTTAGGTAGACAAGTTGTAGCTAGTAAAAATCTCTACATTCTTTTTATTTACGTCAACTCGCCAGGTATAATAACTCGAGACTTATTTAAATAAAACCAAATTTTATAACACCCTTGTCCGATTTTATCGTGAAGGGTTGAAGATAGAAAAAATATTTAAGTAAACAAGTTGTAGCTAGTAAAAATCTCTACATTTTCTTTAGTTACGTCAACTCGCTAGGTATAATAACTCGAGACTTATTCAAATAAAACCAAATTTTAAAACACCCTTGGCCGATTTTATCGTGAAGGGTTGAAGATAGAAAAAATATTTACGTAGACAAGTTGTAGCTAGTAAAAATCTCTACATTTTCTTTAGTTACGTCAACTCGCTAGGTATAATAACTCGAGACTTATTCAAATAAAACCAAATTTTAAAACACCCTTGTCCGATTTTATCGTGAAGGGTTGAAGATAGAAAAAATACTTAAGTAGACAAGTTGTAGCTAGTAAAAATCTCTACATTTTTTTTATTTACGTCAACTCGCCAGGTATAATAACTCGAGACTTATTTAAATAAAACCAAATTTTATAACACCCTTGTCCGATTTTATCGTGAAGGGTTGAAGATAGAAAAAATACTTAAGTAGACAAGTTGTAGCTAGTAAAAATCTTTACATTTTTTTTATTTACGTCAACTCGCCAGGTATAATAACTCGAGACTTATTTAAATAAAACCAAATTTTATAACACCCTTGTCCGATTTTATCGTGAAGGGTTGAAGATAGAAAAAATACTTAAGAAGACAAGTTGTAGCTAGTAAAAATCTCTACATTTTTTTTATTTACGTCAACTCGCCAGGTATAATAACTCGAGACTTATTTAAATAAAACCAAATTTTATAACACCCTTGTCCGATTTTATCGTGAAGGGTTGAAGATAAAAAAAATATTTTATAAGACAAGTTGTAGCAAGTAAAAGTCTCTACATTTTTGTTAGTTACGTCAACTCGCTAGGTATAATAACTCGAGACTTATTCAAATTAAACCAAATTTTATAACACCCTTGTCCGATTTTATCGTGAAGGGTTGAAGATAGAAAAAATATTTAAGTAGACAAGTTGTAGCTAGTAAAAATCTCTACATTTTCTTTAGTTACGTCAACTCGCTAGGTATAATAACTCGAGACTTATTCAAATAAAACCAAATTTTAAAACACCCTTGTCCGATTTTATCGGGAAGGGTTGAAGATAGAAAAAATATTTAAGTAGACAAGTTGTAGCTAGTAAAAATCTCTACATTTTTTTTTAATTACGTCAACTCGCCAGGTATAATAACTCGAGACTTATTCAAATTAAACCAAATTTTATAACACCCTTGTCCGATTTTATCGTGAAGGGTTGAAGATAGAAAAAATATTTAAGTAGACAAGTTGTAGCTAGTAAAAATCTCTACATTTTCTTTAGTTACGTCAACTCGCTAGGTATAATAACTCGAGACTTATTCAAATAAAACCAAATTTTAAAACACCCTTGTCCGATTTTATCGGGAAGGGTTGAAGATAGAAAAAATACTTAAGTAGACAAGTTGTAGCTAGTAAAAATCTCTACATTTTTTTTATTTACGTCAACTCGCTAGGTATAATAACTCGAGACTTATTCAAATAAAACCAAATTTTAAAACACCCTTGTCCGATTTTATCGTGAAGGGTTGAAGATAGAAAAAATATTTAAGAAGACAAGTTGTAGCTAGTAAAAATCTCTACATTTTTTTTATTTACGTCAACTCGCTAGGTATAATAACTCGAGACTTATTCAAATTAAACCAAATTTTATAACACCCTTGTCCGATTTTATCGTAAAGGGTTGAAGATAGAAAAAATATTTAAGTAAACAAGTTGTAGCTAGTAAAAATCTCTACATTTTCTTTAGTTACGTCAACTCGCTAGGTATAATAATTCGAGACTTATTCAAATAAAACCAAATTTTAAAACACCCTTGGCCGATTTTATCGTGAAGGGTTGAAGATAGAAAAAATACTTAAGTAGACAAGTTGTAGCTAGTAAAAATCTCTACATTTTTTTTATTTACGTCAACTCGCCAGGTATAATAACTCGAGACTTATTCAAATTAAACCAAATTTTAAAACACCCTTGTCCGATTTTATCGTGAAGGGTTGAAGATAGAAAAAATACTTAAGTAGACAAGTTGTAGCTAGTAAAAATCTCTACATTTTTTTTATTTACGTCAACTCGCCAGGTATAATAACTCGAGACTTATTTAAATAAAACCAAATTTTATAACACCCTTGTCCGATTTTATCGTGAAGGGTTGAAGATAGAAAAAATACTTAAGTAGACAAGTTGTAGCTAGTAAAAATCTTTACATTTTTTTTATTTACGTCAACTCGCCAGGTATAATAACTCGAGACTTATTTAAATAAAACCAAATTTTATAACACCCTTGTCCGATTTTATCGTGAAGGGTTGAAGATAGAAAAAATACTTAAGAAGACAAGTTGTAGCTAGTAAAAATCTCTACATTTTTTTTATTTACGTCAACTCGCCAGGTATAATAACTCGAGACTTATTTAAATAAAACCAAATTTTATAACACCCTTGTCCGATTTTATCGTGAAGGGTTGAAGATAGAAAAAATACTTAAGAAGACAAGTTGTAGCTAGTAAAAATCTCTACATTTTTTTTATTTACGTCAACTCGCCAGGTATAATAACTCGAGACTTATTTAAATAAAACCAAATTTTATAACACCCTTGTCCGATTTTATCGTGAAGGGTTGAAGATAGAAAAAATACTTAAGTAGACAAGTTGTAGCTAGTAAAAATCTCTATATTTTTTTTATTTACGTCAACTCGCTAGGTATAATAACTCGAGACTTATTCAAATAAAACCAAATTTTAAAACACCCTTGTCCGATTTTATCGTGAAGGGTTGAAGATAGAAAAAATACTTAAGTAGACAAGTTGTAGCTAGTAAAAATCTCTACATTTTCTTTAGTTACGTCAACTCGCTAGGTATAATAACTCGAGACTTATTCAAATAAAACCAAATTTTAAAACACCCTTGGCCGATTTTATCGTGAAGGGTTGAAGATAGAAAAAATACTTAAGTAGACAAGTTGTAGCTAGTAAAAATCTCTATATTTTTTTTATTTACGTCAACTCGCCAGGTATAATAACTCGAGACTTATTTAAATAAAACCAAATTTTATAACACCCTTGTCCGATTTTATCGTGAAGGGTTGAAGATAGAAAAAATACTTAAGTAGACAAGTTGTAGCTAGTAAAAATCTCTACATTTTTTTTATTTACGTCAACTCGCCAGGTATAATAACTCGAGACTTATTTAAATAAAACCAAATTTTATAACACCCTTGTCCGATTTTATCGTGAAGGGTTGAAGATAGAAAAAATACTTAAGTAGACAAGTTGTAGCTAGTAAAAATCTCTACATTTTTTTTTAATTACGTCAACTCGCCAGGTATAATAACTCGAGACTTATTCAAATTAAACCAAATTTTATAACACCCTTGTCCGATTTTATCGTGAAGGGTTGAAGATAGAAAAAATATTTAAGTAGACAAGTTGTAGCTAGTAAAAATCTCTACATTTTCTTTAGTTACGTCAACTCGCTAGGTATAATAACTCGAGACTTATTCAAATAAAACCAAATTTTAAAACACCCTTGTCCGATTTTATCGGGAAGGGTTGAAGATAGAAAAAATACTTAAGTAGACAAGTTGTAGCTAGTAAAAATCTCTACATTTTTTTTATTTACGTCAACTCGCTAGGTATAATAACTCGAGACTTATTCAAATAAAACCAAATTTTAAAACACCCTTGTCCGATTTTATCGTGAAGGGTTGAAGATAGAAAAAATATTTAAGAAGACAAGTTGTAGCTAGTAAAAATCTCTACATTTTTTTTATTTACGTCAACTCGCTAGGTATAATAACTCGAGACTTATTCAAATTAAACCAAATTTTATAACACCCTTGTCCGATTTTATCGTAAAGGGTTGAAGATAGAAAAAATATTTAAGTAAACAAGTTGTAGCTAGTAAAAATCTCTACATTTTCTTTAGTTACGTCAACTCGCTAGGTATAATAATTCGAGACTTATTCAAATAAAACCAAATTTTAAAACACCCTTGGCCGATTTTATCGTGAAGGGTTGAAGATAGAAAAAATACTTAAGTAGACAAGTTGTAGCTAGTAAAAATCTCTACATTTTTTTTATTTACGTCAACTCGCCAGGTATAATAACTCGAGACTTATTCAAATTAAACCAAATTTTAAAACACCCTTGGCCGATTTTATCGTGAAGGGTTGAAGATAGAAAAAATACTTAGGTAGACAAGTTGTAGCTAGTAAAAATCTCTACATTCTTTTTATTTACGTCAACTCGCCAGGTATAATAACTCGAGACTTATTTAAATAAAACCAAATTTTATAACACCCTTGTCCGATTTTATCGTGAAGGGTTGAAGATAGAAAAAATATTTAAGTAAACAAGTTGTAGCTAGTAAAAATCTCTACATTTTCTTTAGTTACGTCAACTCGCTAGGTATAATAACTCGAGACTTATTCAAATAAAACCAAATTTTAAAACACCCTTGGCCGATTTTATCGTGAAGGGTTGAAGATAGAAAAAATATTTACGTAGACAAGTTGTAGCTAGTAAAAATCTCTACATTTTCTTTAGTTACGTCAACTCGCTAGGTATAATAACTCGAGACTTATTCAAATAAAACCAAATTTTAAAACACCCTTGTCCGATTTTATCGTGAAGGGTTGAAGATAGAAAAAATACTTAAGTAGACAAGTTGTAGCTAGTAAAAATCTCTACATTTTTTTTATTTACGTCAACTCGCCAGGTATAATAACTCGAGACTTATTTAAATAAAACCAAATTTTATAACACCCTTGTCCGATTTTATCGTGAAGGGTTGAAGATAGAAAAAATACTTAAGTAGACAAGTTGTAGCTAGTAAAAATCTTTACATTTTTTTTATTTACGTCAACTCGCCAGGTATAATAACTCGAGACTTATTTAAATAAAACCAAATTTTATAACACCCTTGTCCGATTTTATCGTGAAGGGTTGAAGATAGAAAAAATACTTAAGAAGACAAGTTGTAGCTAGTAAAAATCTCTACATTTTTTTTATTTACGTCAACTCGCCAGGTATAATAACTCGAGACTTATTTAAATAAAACCAAATTTTATAACACCCTTGTCCGATTTTATCGTGAAGGGTTGAAGATAAAAAAAATATTTTATAAGACAAGTTGTAGCAAGTAAAAGTCTCTACATTTTTGTTAGTTACGTCAACTCGCTAGGTATAATAACTCGAGACTTATTCAAATTAAACCAAATTTTATAACACCCTTGTCCGATTTTATCGTGAAGGGTTGAAGATAGAAAAAATATTTAAGTAGACAAGTTGTAGCTAGTAAAAATCTCTACATTTTCTTTAGTTACGTCAACTCGCTAGGTATAATAACTCGAGACTTATTCAAATAAAACCAAATTTTAAAACACCCTTGTCCGATTTTATCGGGAAGGGTTGAAGATAGAAAAAATATTTAAGTAGACAAGTTGTAGCTAGTAAAAATCTCTACATTTTTTTTTAATTACGTCAACTCGCCAGGTATAATAACTCGAGACTTATTCAAATTAAACCAAATTTTATAACACCCTTGTCCGATTTTATCGTGAAGGGTTGAAGATAGAAAAAATATTTAAGTAGACAAGTTGTAGCTAGTAAAAATCTCTACATTTTCTTTAGTTACGTCAACTCGCTAGGTATAATAACTCGAGACTTATTCAAATAAAACCAAATTTTAAAACACCCTTGTCCGATTTTATCGGGAAGGGTTGAAGATAGAAAAAATACTTAAGTAGACAAGTTGTAGCTAGTAAAAATCTCTACATTTTTTTTATTTACGTCAACTCGCTAGGTATAATAACTCGAGACTTATTCAAATAAAACCAAATTTTAAAACACCCTTGTCCGATTTTATCGTGAAGGGTTGAAGATAGAAAAAATATTTAAGAAGACAAGTTGTAGCTAGTAAAAATCTCTACATTTTTTTTATTTACGTCAACTCGCTAGGTATAATAACTCGAGACTTATTCAAATTAAACCAAATTTTATAACACCCTTGTCCGATTTTATCGTAAAGGGTTGAAGATAGAAAAAATATTTAAGTAAACAAGTTGTAGCTAGTAAAAATCTCTACATTTTCTTTAGTTACGTCAACTCGCTAGGTATAATAATTCGAGACTTATTCAAATAAAACCAAATTTTAAAACACCCTTGGCCGATTTTATCGTGAAGGGTTGAAGATAGAAAAAATACTTAAGTAGACAAGTTGTAGCTAGTAAAAATCTCTACATTTTTTTTATTTACGTCAACTCGCCAGGTATAATAACTCGAGACTTATTCAAATTAAACCAAATTTTAAAACACCCTTGTCCGATTTTATCGTGAAGGGTTGAAGATAGAAAAAATACTTAAGTAGACAAGTTGTAGCTAGTAAAAATCTCTACATTTTTTTTATTTACGTCAACTCGCCAGGTATAATAACTCGAGACTTATTTAAATAAAACCAAATTTTATAACACCCTTGTCCGATTTTATCGTGAAGGGTTGAAGATAGAAAAAATACTTAAGTAGACAAGTTGTAGCTAGTAAAAATCTTTACATTTTTTTTATTTACGTCAACTCGCCAGGTATAATAACTCGAGACTTATTTAAATAAAACCAAATTTTATAACACCCTTGTCCGATTTTATCGTGAAGGGTTGAAGATAGAAAAAATACTTAAGAAGACAAGTTGTAGCTAGTAAAAATCTCTACATTTTTTTTATTTACGTCAACTCGCCAGGTATAATAACTCGAGACTTATTTAAATAAAACCAAATTTTATAACACCCTTGTCCGATTTTATCGTGAAGGGTTGAAGATAGAAAAAATACTTAAGAAGACAAGTTGTAGCTAGTAAAAATCTCTACATTTTTTTTATTTACGTCAACTCGCCAGGTATAATAACTCGAGACTTATTTAAATAAAACCAAATTTTATAACACCCTTGTCCGATTTTATCGTGAAGGGTTGAAGATAGAAAAAATACTTAAGTAGACAAGTTGTAGCTAGTAAAAATCTCTATATTTTTTTTATTTACGTCAACTCGCTAGGTATAATAACTCGAGACTTATTCAAATAAAACCAAATTTTAAAACACCCTTGTCCGATTTTATCGTGAAGGGTTGAAGATAGAAAAAATACTTAAGTAGACAAGTTGTAGCTAGTAAAAATCTCTACATTTTCTTTAGTTACGTCAACTCGCTAGGTATAATAACTCGAGACTTATTCAAATAAAACCAAATTTTAAAACACCCTTGGCCGATTTTATCGTGAAGGGTTGAAGATAGAAAAAATACTTAAGTAGACAAGTTGTAGCTAGTAAAAATCTCTATATTTTTTTTATTTACGTCAACTCGCCAGGTATAATAACTCGAGACTTATTTAAATAAAACCAAATTTTATAACACCCTTGTCCGATTTTATCGTGAAGGGTTGAAGATAGAAAAAATACTTAAGTAGACAAGTTGTAGCTAGTAAAAATCTCTACATTTTTTTTATTTACGTCAACTCGCCAGGTATAATAACTCGAGACTTATTTAAATAAAACCAAATTTTATAACACCCTTGTCCGATTTTATCGTGAAGGGTTGAAGATAGAAAAAATACTTAAGTAGACAAGTTGTAGCTAGTAAAAATCTCTACATTTTTTTTTAATTACGTCAACTCGCCAGGTATAATAACTCGAGACTTATTCAAATTAAACCAAATTTTATAACACCCTTGTCCGATTTTATCGTGAAGGGTTGAAGATAGAAAAAATATTTAAAAAGACAAATTGTAGCTAGTAAAAATCTCTACATTTTTTTTATTTACGTCAACTCGCTAGGTATAATAACTCGAGACTTATTCAAATAAAACCAAATTTTATAACACCCTTGTCCGATTTTATCGTGAAGGGTTGAAGATAGAAAAAATACTTAAGTAGACAAGTTGTAGCAAGTAAAAGTCTCTACATTTTTGTTAGTTACGTCAACTCGCTAGGTATAATAACTCGAGACTTATTCAAATTAAACCAAATTTTATAACACCCTTGTCCGATTTTATCGTGAAGGGTTGAAGATAGAAAAAATATTTAAAAAGACAAATTGTAGCTAGTAAAAATCTCTACATTTTTTTTATTTACGTCAACTCGCTAGGTATAATAACTCGAGACTTATTCAAATAAAACCAAATTTTATAACACCCTTGTCCGATTTTATCGTGAAGGGTTGAAGATAGAAAAAATACTTAAGTAGACAAGTTGTAGCTAGTAAAAATCTCTACATTTTTTTTATTTACGTCAACTCGCCAGGTATAATAACTCGAGACTTATTTAAATAAAACCAAATTTTATAACACCCTTGTCCGATTTTATCGTGAAGGGTTGAAGATAGAAAAAATACTTAAGTAGACAAGTTGTAGCTAGTAAAAATCTCTACATTTTTTTTTATTTACGTCAACTCGCCAGGTATAATAACTCGAGACTTATTCAAATTAAACCAAATTTTATAACACCCTTGTCCGATTTTATCGTGAAGGGTTGAAGATAGAAAAAATATTTAAGTAGACAAGTTGTAGCTAGTAAAAATCTCTACATTTTCTTTAGTTACGTCAACTCGCTAGGTATAATAACTCGAGACTTATTCAAATAAAACCAAATTTTAAAACACCCTTGGCCGATTTTATCGTGAAGGGTTGAAGATAGAAAAAATATTTAAGTAGACAAGTTGTAGCTAGTAAAAATCTCTACATTTTCTTTAGTACCGTCAACTCGCTAGGTATAATAACTCGAGACTTATTCAAATAAAACCAAATTTTAAAACACCCTTGTCCGATTTTATCGTGAAGGGTTGAAGATAGAAAAAATACTTAAGTAGACAAGTTGTAGCTAGTAAAAATCTCTACATTTTTTTTATTTACGTCAACTCGCCAGGTATAATAACTCGAGACTTATTTAAATAAAACCAAATTTTATAACACCCTTGTCCGATTTTATCGTGAAGGGTTGAAGATAAAAAAAATATTTTATAAGACAAGTTGTAGCAAGTAAAAGTCTCTACATTTTTGTTAGTTACGTCAACTCGCTAGGTATAATAACTCGAGACTTATTCAAATTAAACCAAATTTTATAACACCCTTGTCCGATTTTATCGTAAAGGGTTGAAGATAGAAAAAATATTTAAATAGACAATACGGATATATTTTCAAGCAGTGCTGAACTTGTCATCACGGAACTGTTCCTCGGTCGGTGTTTTAACAAACTTGACATTACGAATATATTCCTCGAGCGGTTGTGAACTTGTCATCACGGAACTTTTCCTCGGTCGGTGTTTTAACAAACTTGACATTACGGATATATTCCTCGAGCGGTTGTGAACTTGTCATCACGGAACTGTTCATCGGTCGGTGTTTTAACAAACTTGACATTACGGATATATTCCTCGAGCGGTTGTGAACTTGTCATCACGGAACTGTTCCTCGGTCGGTGTTTTAACAAACTTGACATTACGGATATATTCCTCGAGCGGTTGTGAACTTGTCATCACGGAACTGTTCCTCGCGTCGGTGTTTTAACAAACTTGACATTACAAAGATATACCTCGAGCGGTTGTGAACTTGTCATCACGGAAACTACCTCGGTCAGTTTTTTAGCAAACTTGACATTACGGATATATTTTCAAGTATTGTTGAACTTGTCATCACGGATACATAGCTCGGTCGTTCTTTTAACAAACTTGACATTACGGAAAGTGCCTTCGCGCGCTGACGAACTTGTCATCACGGAATTTTTCCTCGGTCGGTGTTTTAACAAACTTGACATCACGGACATATTTTCAAGAAGTGCCGAACTTGTCATCACGGAACTGTTCCTCGGTCGGTGTTTTAACAAACTTGACATCACGGACATATTTTCAAGAAGTGCCGAACTTGTCATCACGGAACTGTTCCTCGGTCGGTGTTTTAACAAACTTGACATTACGGATATATTTTCAAGCAGTGCCGAACTTGTCATCACGGAACTGTTCCTCGGTCGGTGTTTTAACAAACTTGACATTACGGATATATTTTCAAGCAGTGCTGAACTTGTCATCACGGAATTTTTCCTCGGTCGGTGTTTTAACAAACTTGACATCACGGACATATTTTCAAGAAGTGCCGAACTTGTCATCACGGAACTGTTCCTCGGTCGGTGTTTTAACAAACTTGACATCACGGACATATTTTCAAGAAGTGCTGAACTTGTCATCACGGAACTGTTCCTCGGTCGGTGTTTTAACAAACTTGACATCACGGACATATTTTCAAGAAGTGCCGAACTTGTCATCACGGAACTGTTCCTCGGTCGGTGTTTTAACAAACTTGACATCACGGACATATTTTCAAGAAGTGCCGAACTTGTCATCACGGAACTGTTCCTCGGTCGGTGTTTTAACAAACTTGACATTACGGATATATTTTCAAGCAGTGCCGAACTTGTCATCACGGAACTGTTCCTCGGTCGGTGTTTTAACAAACTTGACATTACGGATATATTTTCAAGCAGTGCTGAACTTGTCATCACGGAACTGTTCCTCGGTCGGTGTTTTAACAAACTTGACATTACGGACATATTTTCAAGAATTGCTGAACTTGTCATCACGGAATTACTTCTCGGTCGGTGTTTTAACAAACTTGACATTACGAATATATTCCTCGACCGCTTGTGAACTTGTCATCACGGAACTGTTCCTCGGTCGGTGTTTTAACAAACTTGACATTACGGATATATTTTCAAGCAGTGCTGAACTTGTCATCACGGAACTGTTCCTCGGTCGGTGTTTTAACAAACTTGACATTACAAAGATATACCTCGAGCGGTTGTGAACTTGTCATCACGGATACATAGCTCGGTCGTTATTTTAACAAACTTGACATTACGGAAAGTGCCTTCGCGCGCTGTCGAACTTGTCATCACGGAATTTACCCTCGGTCGCTTTTCTAACAAACTTGACATCACAAAAAATTCCCTGATGCGCTTTTGAACTTGTCATCACAGTAACGTTCATCGGTCGCTCTTATAGCAAACATGACATTACGAAAAGTGCCTCCGATCGCCTTTGAACATGTCATCACGGAAACGTTCCGATCGCTCTGCTGGCACTACCTCGCACTCCTCCGATGAGAAGCGCGTCCTAAATGCCCTCTACAACATGGACATAACCGCCGAGCGCCTCGCCAACATGATCTTACCGAAGATTTTCTCAGCTCGCCTGTTCCCCATATATACGCCGCCGGTCAAAAGTGGTATGGTCAAATTTCACCGACGTTTTCGGATTTACCGGCGAGCGTACGGGTCGGTCGCCGCCATTCCGAAAGTCGCCCGGCCTGGGAACACTGTTATATTTTTGGCGACTTTCGACCAAAAAAGCCGCTCGAGCGGTGTTTTCTCGCAAACATGACATTACGTGAAAAGCATATGATTTATACTGAACGTCGCCCTTTTTGACAAACTTGACATTACGAATTTATTCCTCGACCGCTGTTGAACTTGTCATCACGGAACTGTTCCTCGGTCGGTGTTTTAACAAACTTGACATTACAGAGATATACCTCGAGCGGTTATGAACTTGTCATCACGGAAACATACCTCGGTCGGTTTTTTAGCAAACTTGACATCACGGACATATTTTCAAGAAGTGTTGAACTTGACATCACGGATACATAGCTCGGTCGTTCTTTTAACAAACTTGACATTACGGAAAGTGCCTTCGCGCGCTGTCGAACTTGTCATCACGGAACTGTTCCTCGGTCGGTGTTTTAACAAACTTGACATTACGAATATATACCTCGAGCGGTTGTGAACTTGTCATCACGGAATTTTTTCCTCGGTCGCTCTTTTAACAAACTTGACATTACAGAGATATACCTCGAGCGTTTATGAACTTGTCATCACGGAAACGTACCTCGGTCGGTTTTTTAGCAAACTTGACATTACGGATATATTTTCAAGTATTGTTGAACTTGTCATCACGGAACTGTTCCTCGCGTCGGTGTTTTAACAAACTTGACATTACGGATATATTTTCAAGCAGTGCTGAACTTGTCATCACGGAACTGTTCCTCGGTCGGTGTTTTAACAAACTTGACATTACGGATATATTTTCAAGTATTGTTGAACTTGTCATCACGGAACTGTTCCTCGCGTCGGTGTTTTAACAAACTTGACATTACAAAGATATACCTCGAGCGGTTGTGAACTTGTCATCACGGAAACTACCTCGGTCGGTTTTTTAGCAAACTTGACATTACGGATATATTTTCAAGCAGTGCTGAACTTGACATCACGGAACTGTTCCTCGGTCGGTGTTTTAACAAACTTGACATTACAAAGATATACCTCGAGCGGTTGTGAACTTGTCATCACGGAAACTACCTCGGTCGGTTTTTTAGCAAACTTGACATCACGGACATATTTTCAAGTATTGTCGAACTTGTCATCACGGATACATAGCTCGGTCGTTCTTTTAACAAACTTGACATTACGGAAAGTGCCTTGGCGCGCTGTCGAACTTGACATCACGGAACTGTTCCTCGGTCGGTGTTTTAACAAACTTGACATTACAAAGATATACCTCGAGCGGTTGTGAACTTGTCATCACGGAACTGTTCCTCGGTCGGTGTTTTAACAAACTTGACATTACAAAGATATACCTCGAGCGGTTGTGAACTTGTCATCACGGAACTGTTCCTCGGTCGGTGTTTTAACAAACTTGACATTACGGATATATTTTCAAGCAGTGCCGAACTTGTCATCACGGAACTGTTCCTCGGTCGGTGTTTTAACAAACTTGACATTACAGAGATATACCTCGAGCGGTTGTGAACTTGTCATCACGGAAACTACCTCGGTCGGTTTTTTAGCAAACTTGACATCACGGATATATTTTCAAGTATTGTCGAACTTGTCATCACGGATACATAGCTCGGTCGTTCTTTTAACAAACTTGACATTACGGAAAGTGCCTTCGCGCGCTGACGAACTTGTCATCACGGAATTTTTCCTCGGTCGGTGTTTTAACAAACTTGACATTACGAATATATACCTCGAGCGGTTGTGAACTTGTCATCACGGAATTGTTCCTCGGTCGGTGTTTTAACAAACTTGACATTACGGATATATTTTCAAGCAGTGCTGAACTTGTCATCACGGAACTGTTCCCCGGTCGGTGTTTTAACAAACTTGACATTACGGATATATTTTCAAGCAGTGCTGAACTTGTCATCACGGAACTGTTCCTCGGTCGGTGTTTTAACAAACTTGACATTACAAATATATACCTCGAGCGGTTGTGAACTTGTCATCACGGATACATAGCTCGGTCGTTCTTTTAACAAACTTGACATCACGGACATATTTTCAAGAAGTGCTGAACTTGTCATCACGGAATTACTTCTCGGTCGGTGTTTTAACAAACTTGACATTACGGAAAGTGCCTTCGCGCGCTGACGAACTTGTCATCACGGAATTTATCCTCGGTCGCTTTTCTAACAAACTTGACATCACAAAAAATTCCCTGATGCGCTTTTGAACTTGTCATCACAGTAACGTTCATCGGTCGCTCTTATAGCAAACATGACATTACGAAAAGTGCCTCCGATCGCCTTTGAACATGTCATCACGGAAACGTTCCGATCGCTCTGCTAGCACTACCTCGCACTCCTCCGATGAGAAGCGCGTCCTAAATGCCCTCTACAACATGGACATAACCGCCGAGCGCCTCGCCAACATGATCTTACCGAAGATTTTCTCAGCTCGCCTGTTCCCCATATATACGCCGGCGGTCAAAAGTGGTATGGTCAAATTTCACCGACGTTTTCGGATTTACCGGCGAGCGTACGGGTCGGTCGCCGCCATTCCGAAAGTCGCCCGGCCCGGGAACACTGTTATATTTTTGGCGACTTTCGACCAAAAAAGCCGCTCGAGCGGTGTTTTCTCGCAAACATGACATCACGTGAAAAGCATATGATTTATACTGAACGTCGCCCTTTTTGACAAACTTGACATTACGAATTTATTCCTCGACCGCTGTTGAACTTGTCATCACGGAACTGTTCCTCGGTCGGTGTTTTAACAAACTTGACATTACAGAGATATACCTCGAGCGGTTATGAACTTGTCATCACGGAAACATACCTCGGTCGGTTTTTTAGCAAACTTGACATCACGGACATATTTTCAAGAAGTGTTGAACTTGTCATCACGGATACATAGCTCG
The DNA here is from genome assembly GCA_963971575.1 of Liopterus haemorrhoidalis. Lineage (NCBI taxonomy): Eukaryota > Metazoa > Arthropoda > Insecta > Coleoptera > Dytiscidae > Liopterus > Liopterus haemorrhoidalis. The sequence continues at coordinate 20,261,515 of OZ020625.1, forward strand.
GTCGTTCTTTTAACAAACTTGACATTACGGAAAGTGCCTTCGCGCGCTGTCGAACTTGTCATCACGGAACTGTTCCTCGGTCGGTGTTTTAACAAACTTGACATTACGAATATATACCTCGAGCGGTTGTGAACTTGTCATCACGGAATTTTTTCCTCGGTCGCTCTTTTAACAAACTTGACATTACAGAGATATACCTCGAGCGGTTATGAACTTGTCATCACGGAAACGTACCTCGGTCGGTTTTTTAGCAAACTTGACATTACGGATATATTTTCAAGTATTGTTGAACTTGTCATCACGGAACTGTTCCTCGCGTCGGTGTTTTAACAAACTTGACATCACGGAAAGTGCCTTCGCGCGCTGTCGAACTTGTCATCACGGAATTTATCCTCGGTCGCTTTTCTAACAAACTTGACATCACAAAAAATTCCCTGATGCGCTTTTGAACTTGTCATCACAGTAACGTTCATCGGTCGGTGTTTTAACAAACTTGACATTACAAAGATATACCTCGAGCGGTTGTGAACTTGTCATCACGGAACTGTTCATCGGTCGGTGTTTTAACAAACTTGACATTACGGATATATTTTCAAGCAGTGCTGAACTTGTCATCACGGAACTGTTCCTCGGTCGGTTTTTTAGCAAACTTGACATCACGGACATATTTTCAAGAAGTGTTGAACTTGTCATCACGGAACTGTTCCTCGGTCGGTGTTTTAACAAACTTGACATTACGGATATATTTTCAAGCAGTGTTGAACTTGTCATCACGGAACTGTTCCTCGGTCGTTATTTTAACAAACTTGACATTACGGAAAGTGCCTTCGCGCGCTGTCGAACTTGTCATCACGGAATTTATCCTCGGTCGCTTTTCTAACAAACTTGACATCACAAAAAATTCCCTGATGCGCTTTTGAACTTGTCATCACAGTAACGTTCATCGGTCGGTGTTTTAACAAACTTGACATTACAAAGATATACCTCGAGCGGTTGTGAACTTGTCATCACGGAACTGTTCATCGGTCGGTGTTTTAACAAACTTGACATTACGGATATATTTTCAAGCAGTGCTGAACTTGTCATCACGGAACTGTTCCTCGGTCGGTTTTTTAGCAAACTTGACATCACGGACATATTTTCAAGAAGTGTTGAACTTGTCATCACGGAACTGTTCCTCGGTCGGTGTTTTAACAAACTTGACATTACGGATATATTTTCAAGCAGTGCTGAACTTGTCATCACGGAACTGTTCCTCGGTCGGTGTTTTAACAAACTTGACATTACGGATATATTTTCAAGCAGTGCCGAACTTGTCATCACGGAACTGTTCCTCGGTCGGTGTTTTAACAAACTTGACATTACAGAGATATACCTCGAGCGGTTGTGAACTTGTCATCACGGAAACTACCTCGGTCGGTTTTTTAGCAAACTTGACATCACGGATATATTTTCAAGTATTGTCGAACTTGTCATCACGGATACATAGCTCGGTCGTTCTTTTAACAAACTTGACATTACGGAAAGTGCCTTCGCGCGCTGACGAACTTGTCATCACGGAATTTTTCCTCGGTCGGTGTTTTAACAAACTTGACATTACGAATATATACCTCGAGCGGTTGTGAACTTGTCATCACGGAATTGTTCCTCGGTCGGTGTTTTAACAAACTTGACATTACGGATATATTTTCAAGCAGTGCTGAACTTGTCATCACGGAACTGTTCCCCGGTCGGTGTTTTAACAAACTTGACATTACGGATATATTTTCAAGCAGTGCTGAACTTGTCATCACGGAACTGTTCCTCGGTCGGTGTTTTAACAAACTTGACATTACAAATATATACCTCGAGCGGTTGTGAACTTGTCATCACGGATACATAGCTCGGTCGTTCTTTTAACAAACTTGACATCACGGACATATTTTCAAGAAGTGCTGAACTTGTCATCACGGAATTACTTCTCGGTCGGTGTTTTAACAAACTTGACATTACGGAAAGTGCCTTCGCGCGCTGACGAACTTGTCATCACGGAATTTATCCTCGGTCGCTTTTCTAACAAACTTGACATCACAAAAAATTCCCTGATGCGCTTTTGAACTTGTCATCACAGTAACGTTCATCGGTCGCTCTTATAGCAAACATGACATTACGAAAAGTGCCTCCGATCGCCTTTGAACATGTCATCACGGAAACGTTCCGATCGCTCTGCTAGCACTACCTCGCACTCCTCCGATGAGAAGCGCGTCCTAAATGCCCTCTACAACATGGACATAACCGCCGAGCGCCTCGCCAACATGATCTTACCGAAGATTTTCTCAGCTCGCCTGTTCCCCATATATACGCCGGCGGTCAAAAGTGGTATGGTCAAATTTCACCGACGTTTTCGGATTTACCGGCGAGCGTACGGGTCGGTCGCCGCCATTCCGAAAGTCGCCCGGCCCGGGAACACTGTTATATTTTTGGCGACTTTCGACCAAAAAAGCCGCTCGAGCGGTGTTTTCTCGCAAACATGACATCACGTGAAAAGCATATGATTTATACTGAACGTCGCCCTTTTTGACAAACTTGACATTACGAATTTATTCCTCGACCGCTGTTGAACTTGTCATCACGGAACTGTTCCTCGGTCGGTGTTTTAACAAACTTGACATTACAGAGATATACCTCGAGCGGTTATGAACTTGTCATCACGGAAACATACCTCGGTCGGTTTTTTAGCAAACTTGACATCACGGACATATTTTCAAGAAGTGTTGAACTTGTCATCACGGATACATAGCTCGGTCGTTCTTTTAACAAACTTGACATTACGGAAAGTGCCTTCGCGCGCTGTCGAACTTGTCATCACGGAACTGTTCCTCGGTCGGTGTTTTAACAAACTTGACATTACGAATATATACCTCGAGCGGTTGTGAACTTGTCATCACGGAATTTTTTCCTCGGTCGCTCTTTTAACAAACTTGACATTACAGAGATATACCTCGAGCGGTTATGAACTTGTCATCACGGAAACGTACCTCGGTCGGTTTTTTAGCAAACTTGACATTACGGATATATTTTCAAGTATTGTTGAACTTGTCATCACGGAACTGTTCCTCGCGTCGGTGTTTTAACAAACTTGACATCACGGAAAGTGCCTTCGCGCGCTGTCGAACTTGTCATCACGGAATTTATCCTCGGTCGCTTTTCTAACAAACTTGACATCACAAAAAATTCCCTGATGCGCTTTTGAACTTGTCATCACAGTAACGTTCATCGGTCGGTGTTTTAACAAACTTGACATTACAAAGATATACCTCGAGCGGTTGTGAACTTGTCATCACGGAACTGTTCATCGGTCGGTGTTTTAACAAACTTGACATTACGGATATATTTTCAAGCAGTGCTGAACTTGTCATCACGGAACTGTTCCTCGGTCGGTTTTTTAGCAAACTTGACATCACGGACATATTTTCAAGAAGTGTTGAACTTGTCATCACGGAACTGTTCCTCGGTCGGTGTTTTAACAAACTTGACATTACGGATATATTTTCAAGCAGTGTTGAACTTGTCATCACGGAACTGTTCCTCGGTCGTTATTTTAACAAACTTGACATTACGGAAAGTGCCTTCGCGCGCTGTCGAACTTGTCATCACGGAATTTATCCTCGGTCGCTTTTCTAACAAACTTGACATCACAAAAAATTCCCTGATGCGCTTTTGAACTTGTCATCACAGTAACGTTCATCGGTCGGTGTTTTAACAAACTTGACATTACAAAGATATACCTCGAGCGGTTGTGAACTTGTCATCACGGAACTGTTCATCGGTCGGTGTTTTAACAAACTTGACATTACGGATATATTTTCAAGCAGTGCTGAACTTGTCATCACGGAACTGTTCCTCGGTCGGTTTTTTAGCAAACTTGACATCACGGACATATTTTCAAGAAGTGTTGAACTTGTCATCACGGAACTGTTCCTCGGTCGGTGTTTTAACAAACTTGACATTACGGATATATTTTCAAGCAGTGCTGAACTTGTCATCACGGAACTGTTCCTCGGTCGGTGTTTTAACAAACTTGACATTACGGATATATTTTCAAGCAGTGCCGAACTTGTCATCACGGAACTGTTCCTCGGTCGGTGTTTTAACAAACTTGACATTACAGAGATATACCTCGAGCGGTTGTGAACTTGTCATCACGGAAACTACCTCGGTCGGTTTTTTAGCAAACTTGACATCACGGATATATTTTCAAGTATTGTCGAACTTGTCATCACGGATACATAGCTCGGTCGTTCTTTTAACAAACTTGACATTACGGAAAGTGCCTTCGCGCGCTGACGAACTTGTCATCACGGAATTTTTCCTCGGTCGGTGTTTTAACAAACTTGACATTACGAATATATACCTCGAGCGGTTGTGAACTTGTCATCACGGAATTGTTCCTCGGTCGGTGTTTTAACAAACTTGACATTACGGATATATTTTCAAGCAGTGCTGAACTTGTCATCACGGAACTGTTCCCCGGTCGGTGTTTTAACAAACTTGACATTACGGATATATTTTCAAGCAGTGCTGAACTTGTCATCACGGAACTGTTCCTCGGTCGGTGTTTTAACAAACTTGACATTACAAATATATACCTCGAGCGGTTGTGAACTTGTCATCACGGATACATAGCTCGGTCGTTCTTTTAACAAACTTGACATCACGGACATATTTTCAAGAAGTGCTGAACTTGTCATCACGGAATTACTTCTCGGTCGGTGTTTTAACAAACTTGACATTACGGAAAGTGCCTTCGCGCGCTGACGAACTTGTCATCACGGAATTTATCCTCGGTCGCTTTTCTAACAAACTTGACATCACAAAAAATTCCCTGATGCGCTTTTGAACTTGTCATCACAGTAACGTTCATCGGTCGCTCTTATAGCAAACATGACATTACGAAAAGTGCCTCCGATCGCCTTTGAACATGTCATCACGGAAACGTTCCGATCGCTCTGCTAGCACTACCTCGCACTCCTCCGATGAGAAGCGCGTCCTAAATGCCCTCTACAACATGGACATAACCGCCGAGCGCCTCGCCAACATGATCTTACCGAAGATTTTCTCAGCTCGCCTGTTCCCCATATATACGCCGGCGGTCAAAAGTGGTATGGTCAAATTTCACCGACGTTTTCGGATTTACCGGCGAGCGTACGGGTCGGTCGCCGCCATTCCGAAAGTCGCCCGGCCCGGGAACACTGTTATATTTTTGGCGACTTTCGACCAAAAAAGCCGCTCGAGCGGTGTTTTCTCGCAAACATGACATCACGTGAAAAGCATATGATTTATACTGAACGTCGCCCTTTTTGACAAACTTGACATTACGAATTTATTCCTCGACCGCTGTTGAACTTGTCATCACGGAACTGTTCCTCGGTCGGTGTTTTAACAAACTTGACATTACAGAGATATACCTCGAGCGGTTATGAACTTGTCATCACGGAAACATACCTCGGTCGGTTTTTTAGCAAACTTGACATCACGGACATATTTTCAAGAAGTGTTGAACTTGTCATCACGGATACATAGCTCGGTCGTTCTTTTAACAAACTTGACATTACGGAAAGTGCCTTCGCGCGCTGTCGAACTTGTCATCACGGAACTGTTCCTCGGTCGGTGTTTTAACAAACTTGACATTACGAATATATACCTCGAGCGGTTGTGAACTTGTCATCACGGAATTTTTTCCTCGGTCGCTCTTTTAACAAACTTGACATTACAGAGATATACCTCGAGCGGTTATGAACTTGTCATCACGGAAACGTACCTCGGTCGGTTTTTTAGCAAACTTGACATTACGGATATATTTTCAAGTATTGTTGAACTTGTCATCACGGAACTGTTCCTCGCGTCGGTGTTTTAACAAACTTGACATCACGGACATATTTTCAAGAAGTGTCGAACTTGTCATCACGGAATTATTTCTCGGTCGCTCTTTTAACAAACTTGACATTACGGAAAGTGCCTTCGCGCGCTGACGAACTTGTCATCACGGAATTTTTCCTCGGTCGCTCTTTTAACAAACTTGACATTACGGATATATTCCTCGACCGCTTGTGAACTTGTCATCACGGAACTGTTCCTCGGTCGGTGTTTTAACAAACTTGACATTACGGATAGATTTTCAAGTATTGTTGAACTTGTCATCACGGAACTGTTCCTCGCGTCGGTGTTTTAACAAACTTGACATCACGGACATATTTTCAAGAAGTTTCGAACTTGTCATCACGGATACATAGCTCGGTCGTTCTTTTAACAAACTTGACATTACGGAAAGTGCCTTCGCGCGCTGTCGAACTTGACATCACGGAACTGTTCCTCGGTCGGTGTTTTAACAAACTTGACATTACAGAGATATACCTCGAGCGGTTGTGAACTTGTCATCACGGAAACTACCTCGGTCGGTTTTTTAGCAAACTTGACATTACGGATATATTTTCAAGTATTGTTGAACTTGTCATCACGGAAACATACCTCGGTCGGTTTTTTAGCAAACTTGACATTACGGAAAGTGCATTAGCGCGCTGTCGAACTTGACAACACGGAACTGTTCCTCGGTCGGTGTTTTAACAAACTTGACATTACAAAGATATACCTCGAGCGGTTATGAACTTGTCATCACGGAAAAGTAACTCGGTCGTTTTTTTTTTTTTTTTACAAACTTGACATCACGGAAAAGCTGCTACTAGCGCTATTGAACGTCGCCTATTTACCAAACGTGACATTACCGAACGCTGTCGAACTTGACATCACGAAAACGCATGCCGAAAAGCGGGGAGATTTTGAGAAATTTTTATCGGCAACCGTACGGGTACCTCGCGGTCAACTCAGAGGGATATGACGCGTCCCAAAGAGCGGGGAGATTTTGAGAAATTTTTATCGGCAACCGTACGGGTACCTCGCGGTCAACTCAGAGGGATATGACGCGTCCCAAAGAGCGGGGAGATTCTGAGAAACTTTTATCGGCAACCGTACGGGTGCCTCGCGGTCAAGTCAAAGGTATATGACGCCTCCTGCTCGGATGCGGGGACTTATCGTCGGTGTTCTGTCGGCGACCGTACGGATACCTCGCCGACACACCACCGAACGTTACGTGGTCCGGAGCGCTCGACTAACTTGTCATCGCGCCGACACGTTGAAAAATTATATCGAAAGCAAAACTTTCACCGACACGAGTGGAATTCACTCACGTATGAACACCGACGGTCGCCGACGAGAAAACTGAAAAATTATAAACGAAACGAGCGGCCGTTGCAAACTTGTCATCACGTACCTAGATGATATGAAATTTTATATCGAAAGCAAAACCTCCACCGACACGGATGGAATACACACATAAACGCCGACGGTCGCCGACGAGAACTGAAAGATGAAAAGAAACGAGCGGCCGTTGCAAACTTGTCATCACGTAGATAATTTGAAATTTTATTTAGAAAGCAAAACATCCACCGACACGAGCGGAATTCATGTATGTACGACAACGGTCGCAGACGCGAACCGAAAAATTAAATATGATTGTCCGGGCGGGCGGACGGACGGACGCCGTGAGCTTGTCATCACCTCCGACGAGAGAAATAAAATGAAAAATACATAGCAACGGCACGCGGATTTCCCAGGCGGTCACCCGGCCAGGTACTGATCGCGCCCGACGTCGTTTAACTGCGGTGATCGGACGAGAACCGGTGCTGGCGACGTGGTGTGGCCGTTGCACACGGGACATAGACGAGATGATGACCGCTAGCGACCGGTCGCCAGCCGATGTACGTGGAGCGCTTTCTCCCCGGTCGCTAAGCGCCGTCCGCCTTAGGTATACCGAATGTTGACCGGCAACGAGGCCACGCTCGCCGATGTACACGGAGCGCTTTCTCCCCGGACACCGAGCGATAAGTTAAGAGCGCCCGTCCTGAAACCGGTATCGCGTCTTGTCGCCTCCTCGTAGGCCTGATATTGACGAGCGCTGGCGGCAAGCGAGCGGTCGGTTGCCGATAAACGCGAAGGCATTTTTCCCCGGTCACTGAGCGAAGATATAACGGTGCCTCTCCTGAACACAGTATCGCGTCGAGTCGCCTCCTCGCAGGCCTGACTTTGACGAGCGCTGGCGGCCAGCGAGCCCTCGGTTGCCGATAAACGCGAAGGCATTTTTCCCCGGTCACTGAGCGAAGATATAACGGTGCCTCTCCTGAACACAGTATCGCGTCGAGTCGCCTCCTCGCAGGCCTGACTTTGACGAGCGCTGGCGGCCAGCGAGCCCTCGGTTGCCGATAAACGCGAAGGCATTTTTCCCCGGTCACCGAGCGAAGAGCTAAGAGCGCCCGTCCTGAAACCAGTATCGCGTCGCATCGCCTCTTCGTAGGCCTGACTTTGACGAGCGCTGGCGGGAAGCGAGCCCTCGGTTGCCGATAAACGCGAAGGAATTTTTCCCCGGTCACCGAGCGCAGAAATAAGAGCGCCCGTCCTGAAACCAGTATCGCGTCGCATCGCCTCTTCGTAGGCCTGACTTTGACGAGCGCTGGCGGGAGGCGAGCGCTCGGTTGCCGATAAACGCGAAGGCATTTTTCCCCGGTCACTGAGCGAAGATGTAACGGTGCCTCTAATGAAACCAGTATCGTCGCGTCGCATCGCTCCCTCGTAGGCCTCACTTTGACGAGCGCTGGCGGCAAGCGAGCGCTCGGTTGCCGATAAACGCGAAGGAATTTTTCCCCGGTCACCGAGCGAATAGCTAAGAGCGCCTCTCCTGAAACCAGCATCGCGTCGCATCGCCTCTTAGTAGGCCTGACTTTCACGAGCGCTGGCGGGAAGCGAGCCCTCGGTTGCCGATAAACACGAAGGAATTTTTCCCCGGTCACCGAGCGAATAGCTAAGAGCGCCCGTCCTGAAACCAGTATCGCGTCCTGTCGCCTCCCCGTAGGCTTGACTTTGACGAGCGCTGGCGGCCAGCGAGCCCTCGGTTGCCGATAAACACGAAGGTATTTTTCCCCGGTCACCGAGCGCAGAACTAAGAGCGCCCGTCCTGAAACCAGTATCGCGTCGCATCGCCTCTTCGTAGGCATGACTTTCACGAGCGCTGGCGGCAAGCGAGCGCTCGGTTGCCGATAAACGCGAAGGTATTTTTCCCCGGTCACCGAGCGCAGAACTAAGAGCGCCCGTCCTGAAACCAGTATCGCGTCGCATCGCCTCTTCGTAGGCATGACTTTCACGAGCGCTGGCGGCAAGCGAGCGCTCGGTTGCCGATAAACGCGAAGGTATTTTTCCCCGGTCACCGAGCGAATAGCTAAGAGCGCCTCTCCTGAAACCAGCATCGCGTCGCATCGCCTCTTCGTAGGCCTGACTTTCACGAGCGCTGGCGGGAAGCGAGCCCTCGGTTGCCGATAAACACGAAGGAATTTTTCCCCGGTCACCGAGCGAATAGCTAAGAGCGCCCGTCCTGAAACCAGTATCGCGTCCTGTCGCCTCCCCGTAGGCTTGACTTTGAAGAGCGCTGGCGGCCAGCGAGCCCTCGGTTGCCGATAAACACGAAGGTATTTTTCCCCGGTCACCGAGCGCAGAACTAAGAGCGCCCGTCCTGAAACCAGTATCGCGTCGCATCGCCTCTTCGTAGGCATGACTTTCACGAGCGCTGGCGGCAAGCGAGCGCTCGGTTGCCGATAAACGCGATGGTATTTTTCCCCGGTCACCGAGCGCAGAACTAAGAGCGCCCGTCCTGAAACCAGTATCGCGTCGCATCGCTCCCTCGTAGGCCTGACTTTCACGAGCGCTGGCGGGAAGCGAGCGCTCGGTTGCCGATAAACTCGAAGGAATTTTTCCCCGGTCACTGAGTGAATATATAACGGTGCCTCTCATGAAACCAGTATCGCGTCGCATCGCATCGCATCGCTCCCTCGTACGCCTCACTTTGACGAGCGCTGGCCGCAAGCGAGCGCTCGGTTGCCGATAAACACGAAGGAATTTTTCCCCGGTCACTGAGTGAATATATAACGGTGCCTCTCCTGAAACCAACATCGCGTCGGATCGCCTCCTCGTAGGCCTGACTATCACGAGCGCTGGCGGCCAGCGAGCCTTCGGTTGCCGATAAACACGAAGGCATTTTTCCCCGGTCACTGAGCGAATAGCTAAGAGCGCCCGTCCTGAAACCAGTATCGCGTCGCATCGCTCCCTCGTAGGCTTGACTTTCACGAGCGCTGGCGGGAAGCGAGCCTTCGGTTGCCGATAAACGCGAAGGAATTTTTCCCCGGTCACCGAGCGAATAGTTAAGAGCGCCTCTCCTGAAACCAGCATCGCGTCGCATCGCCTCCTCGTAGGCCTGTCTTTCACGAGCGCTTGCGGCAAGCGAGCGCTCGGTTGCCGATAAACGTGAAGCTATTTTCCCCCGGTCACCGAGCGACTAGCTAAGAGCGCCCGTCCTGAAACCAGCATCGCGTCCTGTCGCCTCCCCGTAGGCCTGACTTTGACGAGCGATGGCGGCCAGCGAGCCCTCGGTTGCCGATAAACACGAAGGTATTTTTCCCCGGTCACCGAGCGCAGAACTAAGAGCGCCCGTCCTGAAACCAGTATCGCGTCGCATCGCTCCCTCGTAGGCCTGACTTTCACGAGCGCTGGCGGGAAGCGAGCGC
>OZ020625.1:20277157-20294657 GCA_963971575.1 Liopterus haemorrhoidalis
GAACTCTCTCTTCAAAGTTCTTTTCAACTTTCCCTCACGGTACTTGTTCGCTATCGGTCTCGTGGTCGTATTTAGCCTTAGATGGAGTTTACCACCCGCTTAGGGCTGCACTCTCAAGCAACCCGACTCTTAGGAGAGACCCACCCGTGCGCGGCGGCCGTCACTACGGGCCTGGCACCCTCTCTGGGCGTGTGGCCCCGTTCAAGAAGGACTTGGACTGGCCGCGCGCGCTCGGGTTGAGCGGGCCCTCCCTAACACCACATTGCCCGGCGGCCGGTGTCGACCGCGGGCTTCGGTGCTGGGCTATTCCCTGTTCGCTCGCCGCTACTATGGGAATCCTGGTTAGTTTCTTTTCCTCCGCTTAGTAATATGCTTAAATTCAGCGGGTGATCTCACCTGCTCTGAGGTCGCGTGCTATGACACTTGACGTATCATCGAGACGTGAAGTACTGTTTTGTTGCTAGGGCTTGTCGTTTAAACCGCAGGCGAAGGTTCGGGTGTCGTTCTATATGTGTAGCGAGAGAACTCGGCTGCCGACCGAACGCCTGTCGTCGATCGCGGGTCCGCAGCATCGTATACCACATACGTAGCAGCGCTCTGGGACCTCGCGACCGCGGCGCTCGGCCGTTGTGCTTGACACAGCGAGCCTCGCAAACCTGTTCGCCTACGGGAAGCCGTCGCGTACTTCGGACACTTCTGAGGCCACGGAAGCGGTCGCCGGACGGAGGCTTCGGTGGACGCGCTGGGCGCGCCACCTAAACCCGCCCGGGCCGCCGCCGACGGACCCGTCGCTCGCCGTCACGTCTTGTCGACGCGACCGGCAGTCTTGTAATTTTGCACGACCCTCAGCCAGGAGTGGTCCAGGAACAGTATCCGAGGACCGCAATGTGCGTTCGAAATGTCGATGTTCATGTGTCCTGCAGTTCACAAGTTGACGCGCAATTAGCTGCGTTCTTCATCGACCCACGAGCCAAGTGATCCACCGTTCAGGATGATCTGAACATATCAGATTATCAATTTCATATGTTACCGGGGTTCCGGCGCCTTTCGCGCCGAGCGTGCCGATCTCTCTCTGCGTGTTCGCCGCCCGCCCGCGTTTTCGACTAGGGCGAGCGCGCGAGCGCGCTTCCCTGTCCGCGGACGAGGCGGCTGCAGATCGATCTCGACCGTTAGCTCGGCTGACGCCGGCGACACCCGTACACAACCTCTAGTGCCTTTCGATCACGTCCGATGTGGGCGCGCGCGGCCGCCTCTCTCGCCGGCTCCGCACCTCTAGCGGGCGCACGGAGAACGGAGGGCGACGCGCGACAACGCCTGTTCGGACACCAGAAGAACGATGATCGGACGCGGACGCCGGAGGCGCCGCGTCGCGATCGCGTGTCTTGCTGTGGTGCGCGCCGGACGGACCGCAGGTAACGCGGATTGAACCGTCACGGCGCGCCAGAGTTTTTCGATCGCCCGCCGTCGTCAGGTCGGCCAGCGACGAGACGACTGCGAGCGCTGAGAGGACGGGGCGAATTCCTCAAGGACCATCGAATGCGAGGACATCGCCTGCCGTCGACACGAGAATGCGATCGCGCGATCTCCGCGTCTTCCCTCCTCGGATTCATCGCCGCTCGCCGTTTGGTGTAAGCTCGCACGAAAGGGTGTCCTGTTGCGTGAGTCGGACCGTCGTGCGGCGCCGTTACGCTTTTATCAGGAGTGACATGTTCGTGCGGCGAACCGGCGGGCTCGAATCGTCAGCTCAGGAGTTCGACCCGATGATTTCGATCTCTCGTGCCGCGGCGTCAGTGGCGGCTTCGCACTCTCTCAGAAGCGCCGTGAACTCTCCTGTCGGAGAGCCATCGACGACGACCGCAGGTACCCCGGAAGCGAACCGGCCACGCCCTGTCGGCGGCATCGGTTCGCCCCTCTCGCGTTCGACTGTGCTCGCACGGTCGCGCCTACAAGGCTTGCGGTGCTCGCTGAGCGCCCGCCCGCCGAGCGCGTGGCTTGTGCTCGCACATCGTTCTGTTTCATCAGCGCGCGCTCCGGCGCTCGACCTCACGCTTCCCCCTATTGTGGGAGAGAGCGATTGCCGCGGCTTCGCCTCTCGGCTACGCCGGACCGGAGCGTCTCTCGTTCATAATGCATACATATACCTCGATGAGGCATTCGTTTCTTTGCGTTTTTTAAAATGTTCAATCACTAGCGACACAATGTCACAAATGTATCTAGCATTTTATTTAAAACGTTAATGATCCTTCCGCAGGTTCACCTACGGAAACCTTGTTACGACTTTTACTTCCTCTAAATGATCAAGTTTGGTCATCTTCCCAGCGACATCGGCGACGTCGAAACCTCGCCGCGTACCGGTCCGAAGACCTCACTAAATCATTCAATCGGTAGTAGCGACGGGCGGTGTGTACAAAGGGCAGGGACGTAATCAACGCGAGCTTATGACTCGCGCTTACTGGGAATTCCTCGTTCATGGGGAACAATTGCAAGCCCCAATCCCTAGCACGAAGGAGGTTCAGCGGGTTACCCGGACCGCTCGGCCAGGGAGGACACGCTGATTCCTTCAGTGTAGCGCGCGTGCGGCCCAGAACATCTAAGGGCATCACAGACCTGTTATTGCTCAATCTCGTGCGGCTAGGAGCCGCCTGTCCCTCTAAGAAGATTATTTTGTACGCCGGCAGTAAAAACCGCGAACACCCGACCGGACGGACGAGGCGCGCGCTAGCGCCGAAACGCCGCAACGCGACACTCGCACGCACCGGCGAACGGGTGACGCGAGCCTTCGAGATGCCGGGATGTAACGCCTATTTAGCAGGCTAGAGTCTCGTTCGTTATCGGAATTAACCAGACAAATCGCTCCACCAACTAAGAACGGCCATGCACCACCACCCACCGAATCAAGAAAGAGCTCTCAATCTGTCAATCCTTCCGGTGTCCGGGCCTGGTGAGGTTTCCCGTGTTGAGTCAAATTAAGCCGCAGGCTCCACTCCTGGTGGTGCCCTTCCGTCAATTCCTTTAAGTTTCAGCTTTGCAACCATACTTCCCCCGGAACCCAAAAGCTTTGGTTTCCCGGAAGCTGCCCGCCGAGTCATCGGAGGAACGTCGGCGGATCGCTAGCTGGCATCGTTTATGGTCAGAACTAGGGCGGTATCTGATCGCCTTCGAACCTCTGACTTTCGTTCTTGATTAATGAAAACATTTTTGGCAAATGCTTTCGCTTCTGTCCGTCTTGCGACGATCCAAGAATTTCACCTCTAACGTCGCAATACGAATGCCCCCATCTGTCCCTATTAATCATTACCTCGGGGTTCCTAAAACCAACAAAATAGAACCGAGGTCCTGTTCCATTATTCCATGCACACAGTATTCAGGCGAAGTTTTAGCCTGCTTTGAGCACTCTAATTTGTTCAAAGTAAACGTGCCGGCCCACCTCGACACTCAGTGAAGAGCACCGCGGTAGGATTTCAAGTCGGGACGCGCGACGGGCGACCCGGAGGACGCTCGACGCGCCGTCCCACCGGCAGGACGTCTCGCGGGCGTGCCAGTTTAACACCGCGGGCGGTGAACCGACAGCGCGAGACACAGATTCAACTACGAGCTTTTTAACCGCAACAACTTTAATATACGCTATTGGAGCTGGAATTACCGCGGCTGCTGGCACCAGACTTGCCCTCCAATTGATCCTCGTTAAAGGATTTAAAGTGTACTCATTCCGATTACGGGGCCTCGGATGAGTCCCGTATCGTTATTTTTCGTCACTACCTCCCCGTGCCGGGAGTGGGTAATTTGCGCGCCTGCTGCCTTCCTTGGATGTGGTAGCCGTTTCTCAGGCTCCCTCTCCGGAATCGAACCCTGATTCCCCGTTACCCGTTACGACCATGGTAGGCGCAGAACCTACCATCGACAGTTGATAAGGCAGACATTTGAAAGATGCGTCGCCGGTTCAAGACCGTGCGATCAGCCGAAAGTTATTCAGAGTCACCAAGTTGAGCGGCGAGAGGACGCGTGAAACGCGCCCGCCGCCGATTGGTTTTGATCTAATAAAAGCATTCCTCCCGTCTCCGGTCGGAACTCTGTTTGCATGTATTAGCTCTAGAATTACCACAGTTATCCAAGTAAATGTGGGTACGATCTAAGGAACCATAACTGATTTAATGAGCCTTTCGCGGTTTCACCTTAATGTGGCTTGTACTGAGACATGCATGGCTTAATCTTTGAGACAAGCATATGACTACTGGCAGGATCAACCAGGGAGCTGTTAGTCGCCGGGCCGAAGACGCTCGGAGCGCGATCGGCCGCGAACAGTTTAACAAACAGCAGCGGAACGACCGGCGCGCGCTCTCCGACCGATAGGCCGGGGGAGCGCGCGCCCGTGCGAACCGCGCGATCATCGCATCGTCGCGCCGCGTCCCACCGTCGAGCGGTGGTTGGCGGGCGGCTTTTCGTTGCGTTCACTCAGACTGCGTGTGTTTCGTCGACCGGGGTGTTGGGCGAGAGTGCCTAGAGCCGCTGAGCGCGTACGCTCCGCGACCGCTACCGAACACCGCACCCCGATCTGTCCCGCGCGGAGATGCACGGAGCAAACCGTGCACTCGCCGGACTTCGTGCTGCGCCGCGGCACACGCTCGCACGTATCGCTACGTGCGAGCGTCGCGCCGAGCGCTCTAATCGTTTTCTCTCCGCCGAGAGATGCTTTGCGTGCGGACAACACATGTCCTGTGCGTGATTTCGAACAATCTCGCCGTACTCGTCGCTAGATTGAAAGCGTCGATGTGCGTGCGACGGGGCCGCTGCTGACTCGGACGAGGCGCCGAAGCGCTTCGCCGGCCGGCGGCAGCCCCTGTTCATTCTCGCTCGGTACGAGGTGAGCTGTTGCGTTGTGACCGCGCTCGCCGTTCAGCGGCGCGGGTATATCTGGTTTCTTCCGCTTATGGTTCTTACGCGCTGAGACGTTCAACCGCGGAATTGCTGTTCGGATGCTTAACGCCGCATCCGTAGCGGCCTCTGAGCGCGTCCGCCGGGCGACGACAAGAAGCAGGACGCGCGGTCCGCATCTGTCGCCGGCACGGTGTCCGCCGCTCGGCAACTTGATATTCTCTCCATCCATCCATCTATCTATCCGGCGCGGCCGAGAAACAATTTTTGTAAAATGACGGGGCACGGCGCTCCGGTTTCACCCGCAAGCTATCCGTACACTCGCCGATACATCGTTCGATAGTTTCCCCGGTCACGCCTGTGACGAGCCGCCGACGACGCGCCGAGAAACAATCCTTGTAAAAAGACGGGTCACGGCGCTCAGGTTTCACCCGCAAGCTATCCGTACACTCGCCGATACAAATACGAGAGTTTCCCCGGTCACGCCTGTGACGACCCGCCGAGAGAAACAATTTTTGTAAAATGACGGGGCACGGCGCTCCGGTTTCACCCGCAAGCTATCCGTACACTCGCCGATACATCGTTCGAGAGTTTCCCCGGTCACGCCTGTGACGAGCCGCCGACGACGCGCCGAGAAACAATCTTTGTAAAATGACGGGTCACGGCGCTCAGGTTTCACCCGCAAGCTATCCGTACACTCGCCGATACAAATACGAGAGTTTCCCCGGTCACGCCTGTGACGATCCGCCGACAGAAACAATCTTTGCAAAAAGACGGGCCACGGCGCTCAGGTTTTACCCGCAAGCTATCCGTACACTCGCCGATACAAATTCGAGAGTTTCCCCGGTCACACAGCGCTATATAGTCGGCACCAACTTTTTCAAAAACGGGCTCAGAGCTCTCGGATACATCCGTAACCGGGTCCCCAGTCGCCGTCAGGCCAAGTCGGCGTTCTCCCAACACGCTAGTGTCATTCTCGCCCGGGAGGTATCCTCAGATATCCTCTCCCTATATATACGCCGGCGGTCAAAAGTGGTATGGTCAAATTTCACCGACGTTTTCGGATTTACCGGCGACCGTACGGGTCGGTTGCCGCCATTCCGAAAAACGCCCGGCCTGGGAACACTGTTATATTTTTGGCGACTTCCGACCAAAAACGTCGATCGAGCGGTTTTTTCCATAACTGAACTTGACATCACGTTGGGACTTAGAAAAATTTCACATTTTATAAACTTGACATTACGGATATATTCTTCGAGCGCTTTCGAACTTGTCATCACGGAATTGTTCCTCGGTCGGTGTTTTAACAAACTTGACATTACGGAAAGTGCCTTCGCGCGCTGTCGAACTTGACATCACGGAACTGTTCCTCGGTCGGTGTTTTAACAAACTTGACATTACGGATATATTCCTCGAGCGGTTGTGAACTTGTCATCACGGAACTGTTCCTCGGTCGGTGTTTTAACAAACTTGACATTACGAATATATTCCTCGAGCGGTTGTGAACTTGTCATCACGGAACTGTTCCTCGGTCGGTGTTTTAACAAACTTGACATTACGAATATATTCCTCGAGCGGTTGTGAACTTGTCATCACGGAACTGTTCCTCGGTCGGTGTTTTAACAAACTTGACATCACGGATATATTCCTCGAGCGGTTGTGAACTTGTCATCACGGAACTTTTCCTCGGTCGGTGTTTTAACAAACTTGACATTACGGATATATTTTCAAGAAGTGCTGAACTTGTCATCACGGAACTGTTCCTCGGTCGGTGTTTTAACAAACTTGACATTACAAAGATATACCTCGAGCGGTTGTGAACTTGTCATCACGGAACTGTTCCTCGGTCGGTGTTTTAACAAACTTGACATTACGGATATATTTTCAAGCAGTGCCGAACTTGTCATCACGGAACTGTTCCTCGGTCGGTGTTTTAACAAACTTGACATTACGAATATATTCCTCGAGCGGTTGTGAACTTGTCATCACGGAACTTTTCCTCGGTCGGTGTTTTAACAAACTTGACATTACGGATATATTCCTCGAGCGGTTGTGAACTTGTCATCACGGAACTGTTCATCGGTCGGTGTTTTAACAAACTTGACATTACGGATATATTTTCAAGCAGTTCTGAACTTGTCATCACGGAACTGTTCCTCGGTCGGTGTTTTAACAAACTTGACATTACGAATATATTCCTCGAGCGGTTGTGAACTTGTCATCACGGAACTTTTCCTCGGTCGGTGTTTTAACAAACTTGACATTACGGATATATTCCTCGAGCGGTTGTGAACTTGTCATCACGGAACTGTTCATCGGTCGGTGTTTTAACAAACTTGACATTACGGATATATTTTCAAGCAGTTCTGAACTTGTCATCACGGAACTGTTCCTCGGTTGGTGTTTTAACAAACTTGACATTACGAATATATTCCTCGAGCGGTTGTGAACTTGTCATCACGGAACTTTTCCTCGGTCGGTGTTTTAACAAACTTGACATTACGGATATATTTTCAAGCAGTTCTGAACTTGTCATCACGGAACTGTTCCTCGGTCGGTGTTTTAACAAACTTGACATTACGAATATATTCCTCGAGCGGTTGTGAACTTGTCATCACGGAACTTTTCCTCGGTCGGTGTTTTAACAAACTTGACATTACAGAGATATACCTCGAGCGGTTGTGAACTTGTCATCACGGAAACATACCTCGGTCGGTTTTTTAGCAAACTTGACATTACGGATATATTTTTCAAGTAGTGTTGAACTTGTCATCACGGATACATAGCTCGGTCGTTATTTTAACAAACTTGACATTACGGAAAGTGCCTTCGCGCGCTGTCGAACTTGTCATCACGGAATTTATCCTCGGTCGCTTTTCTAACAAACTTGACATCACAAAAAATTCCCTGATGCGCTTTTGAACTTGTCATCACAGTAACGTTCATCGGTCGGTGTTTTAACAAACTTGACATTACAAAGATATACCTCGAGCGGTTGTGAACTTGTCATCACGGAACTGTTCATCGGTCGGTGTTTTAACAAACTTGACATTACGGATATATTTTCAAGCAGTGCTGAACTTGTCATCACGGAACTGTTCCTCGGTCGGTTTTTTAGCAAACTTGACATCACGGACATATTTTCAAGAAGTGTTGAACTTGTCATCACGGAACTGTTCCTCGGTCGGTGTTTTAACAAACTTGACATTACGGATATATTTTCAAGCAGTGCTGAACTTGTCATCACGGAACTGTTCCTCGGTCGGTGTTTTAACAAACTTGACATTACGGATATATTTTCAAGCAGTGCCGAACTTGTCATCACGGAACTGTTCCTCGGTCGGTGTTTTAACAAACTTGACATTACAGAGATATACCTCGAGCGGTTGTGAACTTGTCATCACGGAAACTACCTCGGTCGGTTTTTTAGCAAACTTGACATCACGGATATATTTTCAAGTATTGTCGAACTTGTCATCACGGATACATAGCTCGGTCGTTCTTTTAACAAACTTGACATTACGGAAAGTGCCTTCGCGCGCTGACGAACTTGTCATCACGGAATTTTTCCTCGGTCGGTGTTTTAACAAACTTGACATTACGAATATATACCTCGAGCGGTTGTGAACTTGTCATCACGGAATTGTTCCTCGGTCGGTGTTTTAACAAACTTGACATTACGGATATATTTTCAAGCAGTGCTGAACTTGTCATCACGGAACTGTTCCCCGGTCGGTGTTTTAACAAACTTGACATTACGAATATATTCCTCGACCGCTTGTGAACTTGTCATCACGGAATTTTTCCTCGGTCGGTGTTTTAACAAACTTGACATTACGGATATATTTTCAAGCAGTGCTGAACTTGTCATCACGGAATTACTTCTCGGTCGGTGTTTTAACAAACTTGACATCACGGATATATTTTTCAAGCAGTGCCGAACTTGTCATCATGGAACTGTTCCTCGGTCGGTGTTTTAACAAACTTGACATTACGGATATATTTTCAAGAAGTACTGAACTTGTCATCACGGAATTACTTCTCGGTCGGTGTTTTAACAAACTTGACATTACGGATATATTCCTCGAGCGGTTGTGAACTTGTCATCACGGAACTGTTCATCGGTCGGTGTTTTAACAAACTTGACATTACAGAGATATACCTCGAGCGGTTGTGAACTTGTCATCACGGAAACATACCTCGGTCGGTTTTTTAGCAAACTTGACATTACGGATATATTTTTCAAGTAGTGTTGAACTTGTCATCACGGATACATAGCTCGGTCGTTATTTTAACAAACTTGACATTACGGAAAGTGCCTTCGCGCGCTGACGAACTTGTCATCACGGAATTTATCCTCGGTCGCTTTTCTAACAAACTTGACATCACAAAAAATTCCCTGATGCGCTTTTGAACTTGTCATCACAGTAACGTTCATCGGTCGCTCTTATAGCAAACATGACATTACGAAAAGTGCCTCCGATCGCCTTTGAACATGTCATCACGGAAACGTTCCGATCGCTCTGCTAGCACTACCTCGCACTCCTCCGATGAGAAGCGCGTCCTAAATGCCCTCTACAACATGGACATAACCGCCGAGCGCCTCGCCAACATGATCTTACCGAAGATTTTCTCAGCTCGCCTGTTCCCCATATATACGCCGGCGGTCAAAAGTGGTATGGTCAAATTTCACCGACGTTTTCGGATTTACCGGCGAGCGTACGGGTCGGTCGCCGCCATTCCGAAAGTCGCCCGGCCCGGGAACACTGTTATATTTTTGGCGACTTTCGACCAAAAAAGCCGCTCGAGCGGTGTTTTCTCGCAAACATGACATCACGTGAAAAGCATATGATTTATACTGAACGTCGCCCTTTTTGACAAACTTGACATTACGAATTTATTCCTCGACCGCTGTTGAACTTGTCATCACGGAACTGTTCCTCGGTCGGTGTTTTAACAAACTTGACATTACAGAGATATACCTCGAGCGGTTATGAACTTGTCATCACGGAAACATACCTCGGTCGGTTTTTTAGCAAACTTGACATCACGGACATATTTTCAAGAAGTGTTGAACTTGTCATCACGGATACATAGCTCGGTCGTTCTTTTAACAAACTTGACATTACGGAAAGTGCCTTCGCGCGCTGTCGAACTTGTCATCACGGAACTGTTCCTCGGTCGGTGTTTTAACAAACTTGACATTACGAATATATACCTCGAGCGGTTGTGAACTTGTCATCACGGAATTTTTTCCTCGGTCGCTCTTTTAACAAACTTGACATTACAGAGATATACCTCGAGCGGTTATGAACTTGTCATCACGGAAACGTACCTCGGTCGGTTTTTTAGCAAACTTGACATTACGGATATATTTTCAAGTATTGTTGAACTTGTCATCACGGAACTGTTCCTCGCGTCGGTGTTTTAACAAACTTGACATCACGGACATATTTTCAAGAAGTGTCGAACTTGTCATCACGGAATTATTTCTCGGTCGCTCTTTTAACAAACTTGACATTACGGAAAGTGCCTTCGCGCGCTGACGAACTTGTCATCACGGAATTTTTCCTCGGTCGCTCTTTTAACAAACTTGACATTACGGATATATTCCTCGACCGCTTGTGAACTTGTCATCACGGAACTGTTCCTCGGTCGGTGTTTTAACAAACTTGACATTACGGATAGATTTTCAAGTATTGTTGAACTTGTCATCACGGAACTGTTCCTCGCGTCGGTGTTTTAACAAACTTGACATCACGGACATATTTTCAAGAAGTTTCGAACTTGTCATCACGGATACATAGCTCGGTCGTTCTTTTAACAAACTTGACATTACGGAAAGTGCCTTCGCGCGCTGTCGAACTTGACATCACGGAACTGTTCCTCGGTCGGTGTTTTAACAAACCTGTACATTACAAAGATATACCTCGAGCGGTTGTGAACTTGTCATCACGGAAACTACCTCGGTCGGTGTTTTAACAAACTTGACATTACGGATATATTCCTCGAGCGGTTGTGAACTTGTCATCACGGAACTGATCCTCGGTCGGTGTTTTAACAAACTTGACATTACGAATATATTCCTCGAGCGGTTGTGAACTTGTCATCACGGAACTTTTCCTCGGTCGGTGTTTTAACAAACTTGACATTACGGATATATTTTCAAGAAGTGCTGAACTTGTCATCACGGAATTACTTCTCGGTCGGTGTTTTAACAAACTTGACATCACGGATATATTTTCAAGCAGTGCCGAACTTGTCATCACGGAACTGTTCCTCGGTCGCTCTTTTAACAAACTTGACATTACGGATATATTTTCAAGCAGTGCCGAACTTGTCATCACGGAACTGTTCCTCGGTCGGTGTTTTAACAAACTTGACATTACGGAGATATTTTCAAGCAGTGCTGAACTTGTCATCACGGAACTGTTCCTCGGTCGGTGTTTTAACAAACTTGACATTACGGATATATTTTCAAGAAGTGCTGAACTTGTCATCACGGAATTACTTCTCGGTCGGTGTTTTAACAAACTTGACATCACGGATATATTTTCAAGCAGTGCCGAACTTGTCATCACGGAACTGTTCCTCGGTCGGTGTTTTAACAAACTTGACATTACGGATATATTTTCAAGCAGTGCCGAACTTGTCATCACGGAACTGTTCCTCGGTCGGTGTTTTAACAAACTTGACATTACGGATATATTTTCCAGAAGTGCTGAACTTGTCATCACGGAATTACTTCTCGGTCGGTGTTTTAACAAACTTGACATCACGGATATATTTTCAAGCAGTGCTGAACTTGTCATCACGGAACTGTTCCTCGGTCGGTGTTTTAACAAACTTGACATTACGGATATTATTTCAAGCAGTGCTGAACTTGTCATCACGGAACTGTTCCTCGGTCGGTGTTTTAACAAACTTGACATTACGGATATATTTTCAAGCAGTGCTGAACTTGTCATCACGGAACTGTTCCTCGGTCGGTGTTTTAACAAACTTGACATTACGGATATATTTTCAAGCAGTGCCGAACTTGTCATCACGGAACTGTTCCTCGGTCGGTGTTTTAACAAACTTGACATTACAGAGATATACCTCGAGCGGTTGTGAACTTGTCATCACGGAAACTACCTCGGTCGGTTTTTTAGCAAACTTGACATCACGGATATATTTTCAAGTATTGTCGAACTTGTCATCACGGATACATAGCTCGGTCGTTCTTTTAACAAACTTGACATTACGGAAAGTGCCTTCGCGCGCTGACGAACTTGTCATCACGGAATTTTTCCTCGGTCGGTGTTTTAACAAACTTGACATTACGAATATATTCCTCGACCGCTTGTGAACTTGTCATCACGGAATTTTTCCTCGGTCGGTGTTTTAACAAACTTGACATTACGGATATATTTTCAAGCAGTGCTGAACTTGTCATCACGGAATTACTTCTCGGTCGGTGTTTTAACAAACTTGACATCACGGATATATTTTTCAAGCAGTGCCGAACTTGTCATCATGGAACTGTTCCTCGGTCGGTGTTTTAACAAACTTGACATTACGGATATATTTTCAAGAAGTACTGAACTTGTCATCACGGAATTACTTCTCGGTCGGTGTTTTAACAAACTTGACATTACGGATATATTCCTCGAGCGGTTGTGAACTTGTCATCACGGAACTGTTCATCGGTCGGTGTTTTAACAAACTTGACATTACAGAGATATACCTCGAGCGGTTGTGAACTTGTCATCACGGAAACATACCTCGGTCGGTTTTTTAGCAAACTTGACATTACGGATATATTTTTCAAGTAGTGTTGAACTTGTCATCACGGATACATAGCTCGGTCGTTATTTTAACAAACTTGACATTACGGAAAGTGCCTTCGCGCGCTGACGAACTTGTCATCACGGAATTTATCCTCGGTCGCTTTTCTAACAAACTTGACATCACAAAAAATTCCCTGATGCGCTTTTGAACTTGTCATCACAGTAACGTTCATCGGTCGCTCTTATAGCAAACATGACATTACGAAAAGTGCCTCCGATCGCCTTTGAACATGTCATCACGGAAACGTTCCGATCGCTCTGCTAGCACTACCTCGCACTCCTCCGATGAGAAGCGCGTCCTAAATGCCCTCTACAACATGGACATAACCGCCGAGCGCCTCGCCAACATGATCTTACCGAAGATTTTCTCAGCTCGCCTGTTCCCCATATATACGCCGGCGGTCAAAAGTGGTATGGTCAAATTTCACCGACGTTTTCGGATTTACCGGCGAGCGTACGGGTCGGTCGCCGCCATTCCGAAAGTCGCCCGGCCCGGGAACACTGTTATATTTTTGGCGACTTTCGACCAAAAAAGCCGCTCGAGCGGTGTTTTCTCGCAAACATGACATCACGTGAAAAGCATATGATTTATACTGAACGTCGCCCTTTTTGACAAACTTGACATTACGAATTTATTCCTCGACCGCTGTTGAACTTGTCATCACGGAACTGTTCCTCGGTCGGTGTTTTAACAAACTTGACATTACAGAGATATACCTCGAGCGGTTATGAACTTGTCATCACGGAAACATACCTCGGTCGGTTTTTTAGCAAACTTGACATCACGGACATATTTTCAAGAAGTGTTGAACTTGTCATCACGGATACATAGCTCGGTCGTTCTTTTAACAAACTTGACATTACGGAAAGTGCCTTCGCGCGCTGTCGAACTTGTCATCACGGAACTGTTCCTCGGTCGGTGTTTTAACAAACTTGACATTACGAATATATACCTCGAGCGGTTGTGAACTTGTCATCACGGAATTTTTTCCTCGGTCGCTCTTTTAACAAACTTGACATTACAGAGATATACCTCGAGCGGTTATGAACTTGTCATCACGGAAACGTACCTCGGTCGGTTTTTTAGCAAACTTGACATTACGGATATATTTTCAAGTATTGTTGAACTTGTCATCACGGAACTGTTCCTCGCGTCGGTGTTTTAACAAACTTGACATCACGGACATATTTTCAAGAAGTGTCGAACTTGTCATCACGGAATTATTTCTCGGTCGCTCTTTTAACAAACTTGACATTACGGAAAGTGCCTTCGCGCGCTGACGAACTTGTCATCACGGAATTTTTCCTCGGTCGCTCTTTTAACAAACTTGACATTACGGATATATTCCTCGACCGCTTGTGAACTTGTCATCACGGAACTGTTCCTCGGTCGGTGTTTTAACAAACTTGACATTACGGATAGATTTTCAAGTATTGTTGAACTTGTCATCACGGAACTGTTCCTCGCGTCGGTGTTTTAACAAACTTGACATCACGGACATATTTTCAAGAAGTTTCGAACTTGTCATCACGGATACATAGCTCGGTCGTTCTTTTAACAAACTTGACATTACGGAAAGTGCCTTCGCGCGCTGTCGAACTTGACATCACGGAACTGTTCCTCGGTCGGTGTTTTAACAAACCTGTACATTACAAAGATATACCTCGAGCGGTTGTGAACTTGTCATCACGGAAACTACCTCGGTCGGTTTTTTAGCAAACTTGACATTACGGATATATTTTCAAGCAGTGCTGAACTTGACATCACGGAACTGTTCCTCGGTCGGTGTTTTAACAAACTTGACATTACGAATATATTCCTCGACCGCTTGTGAACTTGTCATCACGGAACTGTTCCTCGGTCGGTGTTTTAACAAACTTGACATTACAAAGATATACCTCGAGCGGTTATGAACTTGTCATCACGGAAAAGTAACTCTGTCATTTTTTTTTTTTTTTTTTTTTACAAACTTGACATCACGGAAAAGCTGCTACTAGCGCTATTGAACGTCGCCTATTTACCAAACGTGACATTACCGAGCGCTGTCGAACTTGACATCACGAAAACGCATTCCGAAAAGCGGGGAGATTCTGAGAAATTTTTATCGGCAACCGTACGGGTACCTCGCGGTCAACTCAGAGGGATATGACGCGTCCCAAAGAGCGGGGAGATTCTGAGAAATTTTTATCGGCAACCGTACGGGTACCTCGCGGTCAACTCAGAGGGATATGACGCGTCCCAAAGAGCGGGGAGATTTTGAGTAATTTTTATCGGCAACCGTACGGGTGCCTCGCGGTCAACTCAGAGGGATATGACGCGACCCAAAGAGCGGGGAGATTCTGAGAAACTTTTATCGGCAACCGTACGGGTGCCTCGCGGTCAAGTCAAAGGTATATGACGCCTCCTGCTCGGATGCGGGGACTTATCGTCGGTGTTCTGTCGGCGACCGTACGGATACCTCGCCGACACACCACCGAACGTTACGTGGTCCGGAGCGCTCGACTAACTTGTCATCGCGCCGACACGTTGAAAAATTATATCGAAAGCAAAACTTTCACCGACACGAGTGGAATTCACTCACGTATGAACACCGACGGTCGCCGACGAGAAAACTGAAAAATTATAAACGAAACGAGCGGCCGTTGCAAACTTGTCATCACGTACCTAGATGATATGAAATTTTATATCGAAAGCAAAACCTCCACCGACACGGATGGAATACACACATAAACGCCGACGGTCGCCGACGAGAACTGAAAGATGAAAAGAAACGAGCGGCCGTTGCAAACTTGTCATCACGTAGATAATTTGAAATTTTATTTAGAAAGCAAAACATCCACCGACACGAGCGGAATTCATGTATGTACGACAACGGTCGCAGACGCGAACCGAAAAATTAAATATGATTGTCCGGGCGGGCGGACGGACGGACGCCGTGAGCTTGTCATCACCTCCGACGAGAGAAATAAAATGAAAAATACATAGCAACGGCACGCGGATTTCCCAGGCGGTCACCCGGCCAGGTACTGATCGCGCCCGACGTCGTTTAACTGCGGTGATCGGACGAGAACCGGTGCTGGCGACGTGGTGTGGCCGTTGCACACGGGACATAGACGAGATGATGACCGCTAGCGACCGGTCGCCAGCCGATGTACGTGGAGCGCTTTCTCCCCGGTCGCTAAGCGCCGTCCGCCTTAGGTATACCGAATGTTGACCGGCAACGAGGCCACGCTCGCCGATGTACACGGAGCGCTTTCTCCCCGGACACCGAGCGATAAGTTAAGAGCGCCCGTCCTGAAACCAGTATCGCGTCTTGTCGCCTCCTCGTAGGCCTGATATTGACGAGCGCTGGCGGGAAGCGAGCGCTCGGTTGCCGATAAACGCGAAGGCATTTTTCCCCGGTCACCGAGCGAAGAGCTAAGAGCGCCCGTCCTTAAATCAGTATCGCGTCCTGTCGCCTCCTCGTAGGCCTGACTTTGACGAGCGCTGGCGGCCAGCGAGCCCTCGCTTGCCGATAAACACGAAGGCATTTTTCCCCGGTCACCGAGCGAAGAGCTAAGAGCGCCCGTCCTGAAACCAGTATCGCGTCGCATCGCTCCCTCGTAGGCCTGATATTGACGAGCGCTGGCGGGAAGCGAGCGCTCGGTTGCCGATAAACGCGAAGGCATTTTTCCCCGGTCACTGAGCGAAGATGTAACGGTGCCTCTCATGAAACCAGTATCGGGTCGCATCGCTCCCTCGTAGGCCTGACTTTCACGAGCGCTGGCGGGAAGCGAGCCCTCGGTTGCCGATAAACACGAAGGCATTTTTCCCCGGTCACCGAGCGAATAGCTAAGAGCGCCCGTCCTGAAACCAGTATCGCGTCCTGTCGCCTCCCCGTAGGCTTGACTTTGACGAGCGCTGGCGGCCAGCGAGCCCTCGGTTGCCGATAAACACGAAGGTATTTTTCCCCGGTCACCGAGCGCAGAACTAAGAGCGCCCGTCCTGAAACCAGTATCGCGTCGCATCGCCTCTTCGTAGGCATGACTTTCACGAGCGCTGGCGGCAAGCGAGCGCTCGGTTGCCGATAAACGCGAAGTTATTTTTCCCCGGTCACCGAGCGCAGAACTAAGAGCGCCCGTCCTGAAACCAGTATCGCGTCGCATCGCTCCCTCGTAGGCCTGACTTTCAAGAGCGCTGGCGGGAAGCGAGCGCTCGGTTGCCGATAAACGCGAAGGCATTTTTCCCCGGTCACTGAGCGAAGATGTAACGGTGCCTCTAATGAAACCAGTATCGTCGCGTCGCATCGCTCCCTCGTAGGCCTCACTTTGACGAGCGCTGGCGGCAAGCGAGCGCTCGGTTGCCGATAAACGCGAAGGAATTTTTCCCCGGTCACCGAGCGAATAGCTAAGAGCGCCTCTCCTGAAACCAGCATCGCGTCGCATCGCCTCTTCGTAGGCCTGACTTTCACGAGCGCTGGCGGGAAGCGAGCCCTCGGTTGCCGATAAACACGAAGGAATTTTTCCCCGGTCACCGAGCGAATAGCTAAGAGCGCCCGTCCTGAAACCAGTATCGCGTCCTGTCGCCTCCCCGTAGGCTTGACTTTGAAGAGCGCTGGCGGCCAGCGAGCCCTCGGTTGCCGATAAACACGAAGGTATTTTTCCCCGGTCACCGAGCGCAGAACTAAGAGCGCCCGTCCTGAAACCAGTATCGCGTCGCATCGCCTCTTCGTAGGCATGACTTTCACGAGCGCTGGCGGCAAGCGAGCGCTCGGTTGCCGATAAACGCGATGGTATTTTTCCCCGGTCACCGAGCG
>OZ020625.1:20299657-20312157 GCA_963971575.1 Liopterus haemorrhoidalis
ACCCCAATGCCTCTAATCATTCGCTTTACCGGATGAGACTCGTTCGACAATGTTTAGAATGCGAGCGAGTGCCAGCTATCCTGAGGGAAACTTCGGAGGGAACCAGCTACTAGATGGTTCGATTAGTCTTTCGCCCCTATACCCAGTTCCGACGATCGATTTGCACGTCAGAATCGCTACGGACCTCCATCAGGGTTTCCCCTGACTTCGTCCTGACCAGGCATAGTTCACCATCTTTCGGGTCCCAGCGTGTACGCTCGTGGTGCGCCTCGCCTCGCGATGAGTGCGAGACGCCCCGGGAGTGCGGAGCGTTGACGCGGCGTTGCCGCCGCGCCGCCGCCCATCCTCCCTCGGTCCGCTCGGGGCGTACCTTCACTTTCATTGCGCCTTTAGGTTTAGTCGTTCCCAATGACTCGCGCACATGCTAGACTCCTTGGTCCGTGTTTCAAGACGGGTCCTGAAATTACCCAAAGCTGAAGCGTCGCCGACGGGCGTGCGGGATCGGTCCGAGGAGCTCGCGGCCAACAGCGACGCGGGCACGGAACCGGACCGGGTCCGATTTCCGACGCACCGGCGCCAACTTGCCGCGGCCCGAGGGACGCACAACGCATAGCGACCCACCGCCTGATAGAGCATACCGTCGGGCGGCCGGCCGGGACAAGGCGGGTCCGAGCCGCGAGCGAACTCGCGGCCGCGGGCTACCTCGCCTGCCTTAGACCGGCACCCAACGGGTCGCGACGTCCTACAAGGGGAGAAGTGCACACCTCCGGCGACGGACTCGATCGCCGGCCGGGCGACGGGCGGCGAACCGACCGCCGTCCCTGGAGCCGACGAATGGCCGTCACCGGCGAGGCGTTTGAATCTCCCCCTTCGACCTTTCGGGTTCCTCAGGTTTACCCCTGAACGGTTTCACGTACTCTTGAACTCTCTCTTCAAAGTTCTTTTCAACTTTCCCTCACGGTACTTGTTCGCTATCGGTCTCGTGGTCGTATTTAGCCTTAGATGGAGTTTACCACCCGCTTAGGGCTGCACTCTCAAGCAACCCGACTCTTAGGAGAGACCCACCCGTGCGCGGCGGCCGTCACTACGGGCCTGGCACCCTCTCTGGGCGTGTGGCCCCGTTCAAGAAGGACTTGGACTGGCCGCGCGCGCTCGGGTTGAGCGGGCCCTCCCTAACACCACATTGCCCGGCGGCCGGTGTCGACCGCGGGCTTCGGTGCTGGGCTATTCCCTGTTCGCTCGCCGCTACTATGGGAATCCTGGTTAGTTTCTTTTCCTCCGCTTAGTAATATGCTTAAATTCAGCGGGTGATCTCACCTGCTCTGAGGTCGCGTGCTATGACACTCTTTCAAGTATCATCGAGACGTGAAGTACTGTTTCTTGCTAGGGCTTTTCGTTTAAACCGCAGGCGAAGGTTCGGGTGTCGTTCGATATGTGTAGCGAGAGAACTCGGCTGCCGACCGAACGCCTGTCGTCGATCGCGGGTCCGCAGCATCGTATACCACATACGTAGCAGCGCTCTGGGACCTCGCGACCGCGGCGCTCGGCCGTTGTGCTTGACACAGCGAGCCTCGCAAACCTGTTCGCCTACGGGAAGCCGTCGCGTACTTCGGACACTTCTGAGGCCACGGAAGCGGTCACCGGACGGAGGCGTCGGTGGACGCGCTGGGCGCGCCACCTGAACCTGCCCGGGCCGCCGCCGACGGACCCGTCGCTCGCCGTCACGTCTTGTCGACGCGACCGGCAGTCTTGTAATTTTGCACGACCCTCAGCCAGGAGTGGTCCAGGAACAGTATCCGAGGACCGCAATGTGCGTTCGAAATGTCGATGTTCATGTGTCCTGCAGTTCACAAGTTGACGCGCAATTAGCTGCGTTCTTCATCGACCCACGAGCCAAGTGATCCACCGTTCAGGATGATCTGAACATATCAGATTATCAATTTCATATGTTACCGGGGTTCCGGCGCCTTTCGCGCCGAGCGTGCCGATCTCTCTCTGCGTGTTCGCCGCCCGCCCGCGTTTTCGACTAGAGCGAGCGCGCGAGCGCGCTTCCCTGTCCGCGGACGAGGCGGCTGCAGATCGATCTCGACCGTTAGCTCGGCTGACGCCGGCGACACCCGTACACAACCTCTAGTGCCTTTCGATCACGTCCGATGTGGGCGCGCGCGGCCGCCTCTCTCGCCGGCTCCGCACCTCTGGCGGGCGCACGGAGAGCGGAGGGCGACGCGCGACAACGCCCGTTCGGACACCAGAAGAACGATGATCGGACGCGGACGCCGGAGGCGCCGCGTAACGATCGCGTGTCTTGCTGTGGTGCGCGCCGGACGGACCGCAGGTAACGCGGATTGAACCGTCACGGCGCGCCAGAGTTTTTCGATCGCCCGCCGTCGTCAGGTCGGCCAGCGACGAGACGACTGCGAGCGCTGAGAGGACGGGGCGAATTCCTCAAGGACCATCGAATGCGAGGACATCGCCTGCCGTCGACACGAGAATGCGATCGCGCGATCTCCGCGTCTTCCCTCCTCGGATTCATCGCCGCTCGCCGTTTGGTGTAAGCTCGCACGAAAGGGTGTCCTGTTGCGTGAGTCGGACCGTCGTGCGGCGCCGTTACGCTTTTATCAGGAGTGGCATGTTCGTGCGGCGAACCGGCGGGCTCGAATCGTCAGCTCAGGAGTTCGACCCGATGATTTCGATCTCTCGTGCCGCGGCGTCAGTGGCGGCTTCGCACTCTCTCAGAAGCGCCGTGAACTCTCCTGTCGGAGAGCCATCGACGACGACCGCAGGT
Source organism: Liopterus haemorrhoidalis (assembly GCA_963971575.1). Taxonomy (NCBI): domain Eukaryota; kingdom Metazoa; phylum Arthropoda; class Insecta; order Coleoptera; family Dytiscidae; genus Liopterus; species Liopterus haemorrhoidalis. Next base: position 20,302,443 of record OZ020625.1, read on the forward strand.
ACCCCGGAAGCGAACCGGCCACGCCCTGTCGGCGGCATCGGTTCGCCCCTCTCGCGTTCGACTGTGCTCGCACGGTCGCGCCTACAAGGCTTGCGGTGCTCGCTGAGCGCCCGCCCGCCGAGCGCGTGGCTTGTGCTCGCACATCGTTCTGTTTCATCAGCGCGCGCTCCGGCGCTCGACCTCACGCTTCCCCCTATTGTGGGAGAGAGCGATTGCCGCGGTTTCGCCTCTCGGCTACGCCGGACCGGAGCGTCTCTCGTTCATAATGCATACATATACCTCGATGAGGCATTCGTTTCTTTGCGTTTTTTAAAATGTTCAATCACTAGCGACACAATGTCACAAATGTATCTAGCATTTTATTTAAAACGTTAATGATCCTTCCGCAGGTTCACCTACGGAAACCTTGTTACGACTTTTACTTCCTCTAAATGATCAAGTTTGGTCATCTTCCCAGCGACATCGGCGACGTCGAAACCTCGCCGCGTACCGGTCCGAAGACCTCACTAAATCATTCAATCGGTAGTAGCGACGGGCGGTGTGTACAAAGGGCAGGGACGTAATCAACGCGAGCTTATGACTCGCGCTTACTGGGAATTCCTCGTTCATGGGGAACAATTGCAAGCCCCAATCCCTAGCACGAAGGAGGTTCAGCGGGTTACCCGGACCGCTCGGCCAGGGAGGACACGCTGATTCCTTCAGTGTAGCGCGCGTGCGGCCCAGAACATCTAAGGGCATCACAGACCTGTTATTGCTCAATCTCGTGCGGCTAGGAGCCGCCTGTCCCTCTAAGAAGATTATTTTGTACGCCGGCAGTAAAAACCGCGAACACCCGACCGGACGGACGAGGCGCGCGCTAGCGCCGAAACGCCGCAACGCGACACTCGCACGCACCGGCGAACGGGTGACGCGAGCCTTCGAGATGCCGGGATGTAACGCCTATTTAGCAGGCTAGAGTCTCGTTCGTTATCGGAATTAACCAGACAAATCGCTCCACCAACTAAGAACGGCCATGCACCACCACCCACCGAATCAAGAAAGAGCTCTCAATCTGTCAATCCTTCCGGTGTCCGGGCCTGGTGAGGTTTCCCGTGTTGAGTCAAATTAAGCCGCAGGCTCCACTCCTGGTGGTGCCCTTCCGTCAATTCCTTTAAGTTTCAGCTTTGCAACCATACTTCCCCCGGAACCCAAAAGCTTTGGTTTCCCGGAAGCTGCCCGCCGAGTCATCGGAGGAACGTCGGCGGATCGCTAGCTGGCATCGTTTATGGTCAGAACTAGGGCGGTATCTGATCGCCTTCGAACCTCTGACTTTCGTTCTTGATTAATGAAAACATTTTTGGCAAATGCTTTCGCTTCTGTCCGTCTTGCGACGATCCAAGAATTTCACCTCTAACGTCGCAATACGAATGCCCCCATCTGTCCCTATTAATCATTACCTCGGGGTTCCTAAAACCAACAAAATAGAACCGAGGTCCTGTTCCATTATTCCATGCACACAGTATTCAGGCGAAGTTTTAGCCTGCTTTGAGCACTCTAATTTGTTCAAAGTAAACGTGCCGGCCCACCTCGACACTCAGTGAAGAGCACCGCGGTAGGATTTCAAGTCGGGACGCGCGACGGGCGACCCGGAGGACGCTCGACGCGCCGTCCCACCGGCAGGACGTCTCGCGGGCGTGCCAGTTTAACACCGCGGGCGGTGAACCGACAGCGCGAGACACAGATTCAACTACGAGCTTTTTAACCGCAACAACTTTAATATACGCTATTGGAGCTGGAATTACCGCGGCTGCTGGCACCAGACTTGCCCTCCAATTGATCCTCGTTAAAGGATTTAAAGTGTACTCATTCCGATTACGGGGCCTCGGATGAGTCCCGTATCGTTATTTTTCGTCACTACCTCCCCGTGCCGGGAGTGGGTAATTTGCGCGCCTGCTGCCTTCCTTGGATGTGGTAGCCGTTTCTCAGGCTCCCTCTCCGGAATCGAACCCTGATTCCCCGTTACCCGTTACGACCATGGTAGGCGCAGAACCTACCATCGACAGTTGATAAGGCAGACATTTGAAAGATGCGTCGCCGGTTCAAGACCGTGCGATCAGCCGAAAGTTATTCAGAGTCACCAAGTTGAGCGGCGAGAGGACGCGTGAAACGCGCCCGCCGCCGATTGGTTTTGATCTAATAAAAGCATTCCTCCCGTCTCCGGTCGGAACTCTGTTTGCATGTATTAGCTCTAGAATTACCACAGTTATCCAAGTAAATGTGGGTACGATCTAAGGAACCATAACTGATTTAATGAGCCTTTCGCGGTTTCACCTTAATGTGGCTTGTACTGAGACATGCATGGCTTAATCTTTGAGACAAGCATATGACTACTGGCAGGATCAACCAGGGAGCTGTTAGTCGCCGGGCCGAAGACGCTCGGAGCGCGATCGGCCGCGAACAGTTTAACAAACAGCAGCGGAACGACCGGCGCGCGCTCTCCGACCGATAGGCCGGGGGAGCGCGCGCCCGTGCGAACCGCGCGATCATCGCATCGTCGCGCCGCGTCCCACCGTCGAGCGGTGGTTGGCGGGCGGCTTTTCGTTGCGTTCACTCAGACTGCGTGTGTTTCGTCGACCGGGGTGTTGGGCGAGAGTGCCTAGAGCCGCCGAGCGCGTACGCTCCGCGACCGCTACCGAACACCGCACCCCGATCTGTCCCGCGCGGAGATGCACGGAGCAAACCGTGCACTCGCCGGACTTCGTGCTGCGCCGCGGCACACGCTCGCACGTATCGCTACGTGCGAGCGTCGCGCCGAGCGCTCTAATCGTTTTCTCTCCGCCGAGAGATGCTTTGCGTGCGGACAACACATGTCCTGTGCGTGATTTCGAACAATCTCGCCGTACTCGTCGCTAGATTGAAAGCGTCGATGTGCGTGCGACGGGGCCGCTGCTGACTCGGACGAGGCGCCGAAGCGCTTCGCCGGCCGGCGGCAGCCCCTGTTCATTCTCGCTCGGTACGAGGTGAGCTGTTGCGTTGTGACCGCGCTCGCCGTTCAGCGGCGCGGGTATATCTGGTTTCTTCCGCTTATGGTTCTTACGCGCTGAGACGTTCAACCGCGGAATTGCTGTTCGGATGCTTAACGCCGCATCCGTAGCGGCCTCTGAGCGCGTCCGCCGGGCGACGACAAGAAGCAGGACGCGCGGTCCGCATCTGTCGCCGGCACGGTGTCCGCCGCTCGGCAACTTGATATTCTCTCCATCCATCCATCTATCTATCCGGCGCGGCCGAGAAACAATTTTTGTAAAATGACGGGGCACAGCGCTCCGGTTTCACCCGCAAGCTATCCGTACACTCGCCGATACATCGTTCGATAGTTTCCCCGGCCTGCCTGTGACGTGCCGTCGACGACGCGCCGAGAAACAATCTTTGTAAAAAGACGGGTCACGGCGCTCAGGTTTCACCCGCAAGCTATCCGTACACTCGCCGATACAAATACGAGAGTTTCCCCGGTCACGCCTGTGACGATCCGCCGACAGAAACAATCTTTGCAAAAAGACGGGCCACGGCGCTCAGGTTTCACCCGCAAGCTAACCGTACACTCGCCGATACAATAACGAGAGTTTCCCCGGTCACGCCTGTGACGAGCCGCCGACGACGCGCCGAGAAACAATCTTTGTAAAAAGACGGGTCACGGCGCTCAGGTTTCACCCGCAAGCTATCCGTACACTCGCCGATACAAATACGAGAGTTTCCCCGGTCACGCCTGTGACGATCCGCCGACAGAAACAATCTTTGCAAAAAGACGGGCCACGGCGCTCAGATTTTACCCGCAAGCTATCCGTACACTCGCCGATACAAATTCGAGAGTTTCCCCGGTCACACAGCGCTATATAGTCGGCACCAACTTTTTCAAAAACGGGCTCAGAGCTCTCGGATACATCCGTAACCGGGTCCCCAGTCGCCGTCAGGCCAAGTCGGCGTTCTCCCAACACGCTAGTGTCATTCTCGCCCGGGAGGTATCCTCAGATATCCTCTCCCTATATATACGCCGGCGGTCAAAAGTGGTATGGTCAAATTTCACCGACGTTTTCGGATTTACCGGCGACCGTACGGGTCGGTTGCCGCCATTCCGAAAAACGCCCGGCCTGGGAACACTGTTATATTTTTGGCGACTTCCGACCAAAAACGTCGATCGAGCGGTTTTTTCCATAACTGAACTTGACATCACGTTGGGACTTAGAAAAATTTCACATTTTATAAACTTGACATTACGGATATATTCTTCGAGCGCTTTCGAACTTGTCATCACGGAATTGTTCCTCGGTCGGTGTTTTAACAAACTTGACATTACGGAAAGTGCCTTCGCGCGCTGTCGAACTTGACATCACGGAACTGTTCCTCGGTCGGTGTTTTAACAAACTTGACATTACGGATATATTTTCAAGCAGTGCTGAACTTGTCATCACGGAACTGTTCCTCGGTCGGTGTTTTAACAAACTTGACATTACGAATATATTCCTCGAGCGGTTGTGAACTTGTCATCACGGAACTTTTCCTCGGTCGGTGTTTTAACAAACTTGACATTACGGATATATTCCTCGAGCGGTTGTGAACTTGTCATCACGGAACTGTTCCTCGCGTCGGTGTTTTAACAAACTTGACATTACAAAGATATACCTCGAGCGGTTGTGAACTTGTCATCACGGAAACTACCTCGGTCAGTTTTTTAGCAAACTTGACATTACGGATATATTTTCAAGTATTGTTGAACTTGTCATCACGGATACATAGCTCGGTCGTTCTTTTAACAAACTTGACATTACGGAAAGTGCCTTCGCGCGCTGACGAACTTGTCATCACGGAACTGTTCCTCGGTCGGTGTTTTAACAAACTTGACATCACGGACATATTTTCAAGAAGTGCCGAACTTGTCATCACGGAACTGTTCCTCGGTCGGTGTTTTAACAAACTTGACATCACGGACATATTTTCAAGAAGTGCTGAACTTGTCATCACGGAACTGTTCCTCGGTCGGTGTTTTAACAAACTTGACATCACGGACATATTTTCAAGAAGTGCCGAACTTGTCATCACGGAACTGTTCCTCGGTCGGTGTTTTAACAAACTTGACATCACGGATATATTTTCAAGCAGTGCCGAACTTGTCATCACGGAACTGTTCCTCGGTCGGTGTTTTAACAAACTTGACATTACGGATATATTTTCAAGAAGTGCTGAACTTGTCATCACGGAACTGTTCCTCGGTCGGTGTTTTAACAAACTTGACATCACGGACATATTTTCAAGAAGTGCTGAACTTGTCATCACGGAACTGTTCCTCGGTCGGTGTTTTAACAAACTTGACATCACGGACATATTTTCAAGAAGTGCCGAACTTGTCATCACGGAACTGTTCCTCGGTCGGTGTTTTAACAAACTTGACATCACGGACATATTTTCAAGAAGTGCTGAACTTGTCATCACGGAACTGTTCCTCGGTCGGTGTTTTAACAAACTTGACATCACGGACATATTTTCAAGAAGTGCCGAACTTGTCATCACGGAACTGTTCCTCGGTCGGTGTTTTAACAAACTTGACATTACGGATATATTTTCAAGCAGTGCCGAACTTGTCATCACGGAACTGTTCCTCGGTCGGTGTTTTAACAAACTTGACATTACGGATATATTTTCAAGCAGTGCTGAACTTGTCATCACGGAATTTTTCCTCGGTCGGTGTTTTAACAAACTTGACATCACGGACATATTTTCAAGAAGTGCTGAACTTGTCATCACGGAACTGTTCCTCGGTCGGTGTTTTAACAAACTTGACATTACGGACATATTTTCAAGAATTGCTGAACTTGTCATCACGGAATTACTTCTCGGTCGGTGTTTTAACAAACTTGACATTACGAATATATTCCTCGACCGCTTGTGAACTTGTCATCACGGAACTGTTCCTCGGTCGGTGTTTTAACAAACTTGACATTACGGATATATTTTCAAGCAGTGCTGAACTTGTCATCACGGAACTGTTCCTCGGTCGGTGTTTTAACAAACTTGACATTACAAAGATATACCTCGAGCGGTTGTGAACTTGTCATCACGGATACATAGCTCGGTCGTTATTTTAACAAACTTGACATTACGGAAAGTGCCTTCGCGCGCTGTCGAACTTGTCATCACGGAATTTACCCTCGGTCGCTTTTCTAACAAACTTGACATCACAAAAAATTCCCTGATGCGCTTTTGAACTTGTCATCACAGTAACGTTCATCGGTCGCTCTTATAGCAAACATGACATTACGAAAAGTGCCTCCGATCGCCTTTGAACATGTCATCACGGAAACGTTCCGATCGCTCTGCTGGCACTACCTCGCACTCCTCCGATGAGAAGCGCGTCCTAAATGCCCTCTACAACATGGACATAACCGCCGAGCGCCTCGCCAACATGATCTTACCGAAGATTTTCTCAGCTCGCCTGTTCCCCATATATACGCCGCCGGTCAAAAGTGGTATGGTCAAATTTCACCGACGTTTTCGGATTTACCGGCGAGCGTACGGGTCGGTCGCCGCCATTCCGAAAGTCGCCCGGCCTGGGAACACTGTTATATTTTTGGCGACTTTCGACCAAAAAAGCCGCTCGAGCGGTGTTTTCTCGCAAACATGACATTACGTGAAAAGCATATGATTTATACTGAACGTCGCCCTTTTTGACAAACTTGACATTACGAATTTATTCCTCGACCGCTGTTGAACTTGTCATCACGGAACTGTTCCTCGGTCGGTGTTTTAACAAACTTGACATTACAGAGATATACCTCGAGCGGTTATGAACTTGTCATCACGGAAACATACCTCGGTCGGTTTTTTAGCAAACTTGACATCACGGACATATTTTCAAGAAGTGTTGAACTTGACATCACGGATACATAGCTCGGTCGTTCTTTTAACAAACTTGACATTACGGAAAGTGCCTTCGCGCGCTGTCGAACTTGTCATCACGGAACTGTTCCTCGGTCGGTGTTTTAACAAACTTGACATTACGAATATATACCTCGAGCGGTTGTGAACTTGTCATCACGGAATTTTTTCCTCGGTCGCTCTTTTAACAAACTTGACATTACAGAGATATACCTCGAGCGTTTATGAACTTGTCATCACGGAAACGTACCTCGGTCGGTTTTTTAGCAAACTTGACATTACGGATATATTTTCAAGTATTGTTGAACTTGTCATCACGGAACTGTTCCTCGCGTCGGTGTTTTAACAAACTTGACATTACGGATATATTTTCAAGCAGTGCTGAACTTGTCATCACGGAACTGTTCCTCGGTCGGTGTTTTAACAAACTTGACATTACGGATATATTTTCAAGTATTGTTGAACTTGTCATCACGGAACTGTTCCTCGCGTCGGTGTTTTAACAAACTTGACATTACAAAGATATACCTCGAGCGGTTGTGAACTTGTCATCACGGAAACTACCTCGGTCGGTTTTTTAGCAAACTTGACATTACGGATATATTTTCAAGCAGTGCTGAACTTGACATCACGGAACTGTTCCTCGGTCGGTGTTTTAACAAACTTGACATTACAAAGATATACCTCGAGCGGTTGTGAACTTGTCATCACGGAAACTACCTCGGTCGGTTTTTTAGCAAACTTGACATCACGGACATATTTTCAAGTATTGTCGAACTTGTCATCACGGATACATAGCTCGGTCGTTCTTTTAACAAACTTGACATTACGGAAAGTGCCTTGGCGCGCTGTCGAACTTGACATCACGGAACTGTTCCTCGGTCGGTGTTTTAACAAACTTGACATTACAAAGATATACCTCGAGCGGTTGTGAACTTGTCATCACGGAAACATACCTCGGTCGGTTTTTTAACAAACTTGACATTACGGATATATTTTCAAGCAGTGCTGAACTTGACATCACGGAACTGTTCCTCGGTCGGTGTTTTAACAAACTTGACATTACGGATATATTTTCAAGCAGTACTGAACTTGTCATCACGGAACTGTTCCTCGGTCGGTGTTTTAACAAACTTGACATCACGGATATATTCCTCGAGCGGTTGTGAACTTGTCATCACGGAACTGTTCCTCGGTCGGTGTTTTAACAAACTTGACATTACAAAGATATACCTCGAGCGGTTATGAACTTGTCATCACGGAAAAGTAACTCGGTGGTTTTTTTTTTTTTTTTTTTTTAACAAACTTGACATCACGGAAAAGCCGCTACGAGCTCTATTGAACGTCGCCTATTTACCAAACGTGACATTACCGAGCGCTGTCGAACTTGACATCACGAAAACGCATGCCGAAAAGCGGGGAGATTCTGAGAAATTTTTATCGGCAACCGTACGGGTACCTCGCGGTCAACTCAGAGGGATATGACGCGTCCCAAAGAACGGGGAGATTTTGAGAAATTTTTATCGGCAACCGTACGGGTACCTCGCGGTCAACTCAGAGGGATATGACGCGTCCCAAAGAGCGGGGAGATTTTGAGAAATTTTTATCGGCAACCGTACGGGTACCTCGCGGTCAACTCAGAGGGATATGACGCGTCCCAAAGAGCGGGGAGATTTCGAGAAACTTTTATCGGCAACCGTACGGGTGCCTCGCGGTCAAGTCAAAGGTATATGACGCCTGCTCGGATGCGGGGAGTTATCGTCGGTGTTCTGTCGGCGACCGTACGGATACCTCGCCGACACACCGCCGAACGTTACGTGGTCCGGAGCGCTCGACTAACTTGTCATCGCGCCGACACATTGAAAAATTATATCGAAAGCAAAACTTTCACCGACACGAGTGGAATTCACTCACGTATGAACACCGACGGTCGCCGACGAGAAAACTGAAAAATCATAAACGAAACGAGCGGCCGTTGCAAACTTGTCATCACGTACCTAGATGATATGAAATTTTATATCGAAAGCAAAACCTCCACCGACACGGATGGAATACACACATAAACGCCGACGGTCGCCGACGAGAACTGAAAGATGAAAAGAAACGAGCGGCCGTTGCAAACTTGTCATCACGTAGATAATTTGAAATTTTATTTAGAAAGCAAAACATCCACCGACACGAGCGGAATTCATGTATGTACGACAACGGTCGCAGACGCGAACCGAAAAATTAAATATGATTGTCCGGGCGGGCGGACGGACGCCGTGAGCTTGTCATCACCTCCGACGAGAGAAATAAAATGAAAAATACATAGCAACGGCACGCGGATTTCCCAGGCGGTCACCCGGCCAGGTACTGATCGCGCCCGACGTCGTTTAACTGCGGTGATCGGACGAGAACCGGTGCTGGCGACGTGGTGTGGCCGTTGCACACGGGACATAGACGAGATGATGACCGCTAGCGACCGGTCGCTAGCCGATGTACGTGGAGCGCTTTCTCCCCGGTCGCTAAGCGCCGTCCGCCTTAGGTATACCGAATGTTGACCGGCAACGAGGCCACGCTCGCCGATGTACACGGAGCGCTTTCTCCCCGGACACCGAGCGATAAGTTAAGAGCGCCCGTCCTGAAACCAGTATCGCGTCTTGTCGCCTCCTCGTAGGCCTGATATTGACGAGCGCTGGCGGGAAGCGAGCGCTCGGTTGCCGATAAACGCGAAGGCATTTTTCCCCGGTCACCGAGCGAAGAGCTAAGAGCGCCCGTCCTTAAATCAGTATCGCGTCCTGTCGCCTCCTCGTAGGCCTGACTTTGA
>OZ020625.1:20317157-20329657 GCA_963971575.1 Liopterus haemorrhoidalis
GAACGCCACCGCTGCCCCGACGGTCGAGTATAAGCACGACGCTTCAGCGCCATCCATTTTCAGGGCTAGTAACTTCGGCAGGTGAGTTGTTACACACTCCTTGGCGGATTCCGACTTCCATGGCCACCGTCCTGCTGTCTTAAGTTACCAACGCCTTTCATGGTGTCCCATAAGCGTCGATTTTGGCGCTTTAACTCGACGTTTGGTTCATCCCACAGCGCCAGTTCTGCTTACCAAAAGTGGCCCACTTGGCACCCGTTGATCCGATCTCCGGCTTCATTTTTCAAGCAAGCCGGAGATCTCACCCATTTAAAGTTTGAGAATAGGTTGAGGCCGTTTCGACCCCAATGCCTCTAATCATTCGCTTTACCGGATGAGACTCGTTCGACAATGTTTAGAATGCGAGCGAGTGCCAGCTATCCTGAGGGAAACTTCGGAGGGAACCAGCTACTAGATGGTTCGATTAGTCTTTCGCCCCTATACCCAGTTCCGACGATCGATTTGCACGTCAGAATCGCTACGGACCTCCATCAGGGTTTCCCCTGACTTCGTCCTGACCAGGCATAGTTCACCATCTTTCGGGTCCCAGCGTGTACGCTCGTGGTGCGCCTCGCCTCGCGATGAGTGCGAGACGCCCCGGGAGTGCGGAGCGTTGACGCGGCGTTGCCGCCGCGCCGCCGCCCATCCTCCCTCGGTCCGCTCGGGGCGTACCTTCACTTTCATTGCGCCTTTAGGTTTAGTCGTTCCCAATGACTCGCGCACATGCTAGACTCCTTGGTCCGTGTTTCAAGACGGGTCCTGAAATTACCCAAAGCTGAAGCGTCGCCGACGGGCGTGCGGGATCGGTCCGAGGAGCTCGCGGCCAACAGCGACGCGGGCACGGAACCGGACCGGGTCCGATTTCCGACGCACCGGCGCCAACTTGCCGCGGCCCGAGGGACGCACAACGCATAGCGACCCACCGCCTGATAGAGCATACCGTCGGGCGGCCGGCCGGGACAAGGCGGGTCCGAGCCGCGAGCGAACTCGCGGCCGCGGGCTACCTCGCCTGCCTTAGACCGGCACCCAACGGGTCGCGACGTCCTACAAGGGGAGAAGTGCACACCTCCGGCGACGGACTCGATCGCCGGCCGGGCGACGGGCGGCGAACCGACCGCCGTCCCTGGAGCCGACGAATGGCCGTCACCGGCGAGGCGTTTGAATCTCCCCCTTCGACCTTTCGGGTTCCTCAGGTTTACCCCTGAACGGTTTCACGTACTCTTGAACTCTCTCTTCAAAGTTCTTTTCAACTTTCCCTCACGGTACTTGTTCGCTATCGGTCTCGTGGTCGTATTTAGCCTTAGATGGAGTTTACCACCCGCTTAGGGCTGCACTCTCAAGCAACCCGACTCTTAGGAGAGACCCACCCGTGCGCGGCGGCCGTCACTACGGGCCTGGCACCCTCTCTGGGCGTGTGGCCCCGTTCAAGAAGGACTTGGACTGGCCGCGCGCGCTCGGGTTGAGCGGGCCCTCCCTAACACCACATTGCCCGGCGGCCGGTGTCGACCGCGGGCTTCGGTGCTGGGCTATTCCCTGTTCGCTCGCCGCTACTATGGGAATCCTGGTTAGTTTCTTTTCCTCCGCTTAGTAATATGCTTAAATTCAGCGGGTGATCTCACCTGCTCTGAGGTCGCGTGCTATGACACTCTTTCAAGTATCATCGAGACGTGAAGTACTGTTTCTTGCTAGGGCTTTTCGTTTAAACCGCAGGCGAAGGTTCGGGTGTCGTTCGATATGTGTAGCGAGAGAACTCGGCTGCCGACCGAACGCCTGTCGTCGATCGCGGGTCCGCAGCATCGTATACCACATACGTAGCAGCGCTCTGGGACCTCGCGACCGCGGCGCTCGGCCGTTGTGCTTGACACAGCGAGCCTCGCAAACCTGTTCGCCTACGGGAAGCCGTCGCGTACTTCGGACACTTCTGAGGCCACGGAAGCGGTCACCGGACGGAGGCGTCGGTGGACGCGCTGGGCGCGCCACCTGAACCTGCCCGGGCCGCCGCCGACGGACCCGTCGCTCGCCGTCACGTCTTGTCGACGCGACCGGCAGTCTTGTAATTTTGCACGACCCTCAGCCAGGAGTGGTCCAGGAACAGTATCCGAGGACCGCAATGTGCGTTCGAAATGTCGATGTTCATGTGTCCTGCAGTTCACAAGTTGACGCGCAATTAGCTGCGTTCTTCATCGACCCACGAGCCAAGTGATCCACCGTTCAGGATGATCTGAACATATCAGATTATCAATTTCATATGTTACCGGGGTTCCGGCGCCTTTCGCGCCGAGCGTGCCGATCTCTCTCTGCGTGTTCGCCGCCCGCCCGCGTTTTCGACTAGAGCGAGCGCGCGAGCGCGCTTCCCTGTCCGCGGACGAGGCGGCTGCAGATCGATCTCGACCGTTAGCTCGGCTGACGCCGGCGACACCCGTACACAACCTCTAGTGCCTTTCGATCACGTCCGATGTGGGCGCGCGCGGCCGCCTCTCTCGCCGGCTCCGCACCTCTGGCGGGCGCACGGAGAGCGGAGGGCGACGCGCGACAACGCCCGTTCGGACACCAGAAGAACGATGATCGGACGCGGACGCCGGAGGCGCCGCGTAACGATCGCGTGTCTTGCTGTGGTGCGCGCCGGACGGACCGCAGGTAACGCGGATTGAACCGTCACGGCGCGCCAGAGTTTTTCGATCGCCCGCCGTCGTCAGGTCGGCCAGCGACGAGACGACTGCGAGCGCTGAGAGGACGGGGCGAATTCCTCAAGGACCATCGAATGCGAGGACATCGCCTGCCGTCGACACGAGAATGCGATCGCGCGATCTCCGCGTCTTCCCTCCTCGGATTCATCGCCGCTCGCCGTTTGGTGTAAGCTCGCACGAAAGGGTGTCCTGTTGCGTGAGTCGGACCGTCGTGCGGCGCCGTTACGCTTTTATCAGGAGTGGCATGTTCGTGCGGCGAACCGGCGGGCTCGAATCGTCAGCTCAGGAGTTCGACCCGATGATTTCGATCTCTCGTGCCGCGGCGTCAGTGGCGGCTTCGCACTCTCTCAGAAGCGCCGTGAACTCTCCTGTCGGAGAGCCATCGACGACGACCGCAGGTACCCCGGAAGCGAACCGGCCACGCCCTGTCGGCGGCATCGGTTCGCCCCTCTCGCGTTCGACTGTGCTCGCACGGTCGCGCCTACAAGGCTTGCGGTGCTCGCTGAGCGCCCGCCCGCCGAGCGCGTGGCTTGTGCTCGCACATCGTTCTGTTTCATCAGCGCGCGCTCCGGCGCTCGACCTCACGCTTCCCCCTATTGTGGGAGAGAGCGATTGCCGCGGTTTCGCCTCTCGGCTACGCCGGACCGGAGCGTCTCTCGTTCATAATGCATACATATACCTCGATGAGGCATTCGTTTCTTTGCGTTTTTTAAAATGTTCAATCACTAGCGACACAATGTCACAAATGTATCTAGCATTTTATTTAAAACGTTAATGATCCTTCCGCAGGTTCACCTACGGAAACCTTGTTACGACTTTTACTTCCTCTAAATGATCAAGTTTGGTCATCTTCCCAGCGACATCGGCGACGTCGAAACCTCGCCGCGTACCGGTCCGAAGACCTCACTAAATCATTCAATCGGTAGTAGCGACGGGCGGTGTGTACAAAGGGCAGGGACGTAATCAACGCGAGCTTATGACTCGCGCTTACTGGGAATTCCTCGTTCATGGGGAACAATTGCAAGCCCCAATCCCTAGCACGAAGGAGGTTCAGCGGGTTACCCGGACCGCTCGGCCAGGGAGGACACGCTGATTCCTTCAGTGTAGCGCGCGTGCGGCCCAGAACATCTAAGGGCATCACAGACCTGTTATTGCTCAATCTCGTGCGGCTAGGAGCCGCCTGTCCCTCTAAGAAGATTATTTTGTACGCCGGCAGTAAAAACCGCGAACACCCGACCGGACGGACGAGGCGCGCGCTAGCGCCGAAACGCCGCAACGCGACACTCGCACGCACCGGCGAACGGGTGACGCGAGCCTTCGAGATGCCGGGATGTAACGCCTATTTAGCAGGCTAGAGTCTCGTTCGTTATCGGAATTAACCAGACAAATCGCTCCACCAACTAAGAACGGCCATGCACCACCACCCACCGAATCAAGAAAGAGCTCTCAATCTGTCAATCCTTCCGGTGTCCGGGCCTGGTGAGGTTTCCCGTGTTGAGTCAAATTAAGCCGCAGGCTCCACTCCTGGTGGTGCCCTTCCGTCAATTCCTTTAAGTTTCAGCTTTGCAACCATACTTCCCCCGGAACCCAAAAGCTTTGGTTTCCCGGAAGCTGCCCGCCGAGTCATCGGAGGAACGTCGGCGGATCGCTAGCTGGCATCGTTTATGGTCAGAACTAGGGCGGTATCTGATCGCCTTCGAACCTCTGACTTTCGTTCTTGATTAATGAAAACATTTTTGGCAAATGCTTTCGCTTCTGTCCGTCTTGCGACGATCCAAGAATTTCACCTCTAACGTCGCAATACGAATGCCCCCATCTGTCCCTATTAATCATTACCTCGGGGTTCCTAAAACCAACAAAATAGAACCGAGGTCCTGTTCCATTATTCCATGCACACAGTATTCAGGCGAAGTTTTAGCCTGCTTTGAGCACTCTAATTTGTTCAAAGTAAACGTGCCGGCCCACCTCGACACTCAGTGAAGAGCACCGCGGTAGGATTTCAAGTCGGGACGCGCGACGGGCGACCCGGAGGACGCTCGACGCGCCGTCCCACCGGCAGGACGTCTCGCGGGCGTGCCAGTTTAACACCGCGGGCGGTGAACCGACAGCGCGAGACACAGATTCAACTACGAGCTTTTTAACCGCAACAACTTTAATATACGCTATTGGAGCTGGAATTACCGCGGCTGCTGGCACCAGACTTGCCCTCCAATTGATCCTCGTTAAAGGATTTAAAGTGTACTCATTCCGATTACGGGGCCTCGGATGAGTCCCGTATCGTTATTTTTCGTCACTACCTCCCCGTGCCGGGAGTGGGTAATTTGCGCGCCTGCTGCCTTCCTTGGATGTGGTAGCCGTTTCTCAGGCTCCCTCTCCGGAATCGAACCCTGATTCCCCGTTACCCGTTACGACCATGGTAGGCGCAGAACCTACCATCGACAGTTGATAAGGCAGACATTTGAAAGATGCGTCGCCGGTTCAAGACCGTGCGATCAGCCGAAAGTTATTCAGAGTCACCAAGTTGAGCGGCGAGAGGACGCGTGAAACGCGCCCGCCGCCGATTGGTTTTGATCTAATAAAAGCATTCCTCCCGTCTCCGGTCGGAACTCTGTTTGCATGTATTAGCTCTAGAATTACCACAGTTATCCAAGTAAATGTGGGTACGATCTAAGGAACCATAACTGATTTAATGAGCCTTTCGCGGTTTCACCTTAATGTGGCTTGTACTGAGACATGCATGGCTTAATCTTTGAGACAAGCATATGACTACTGGCAGGATCAACCAGGGAGCTGTTAGTCGCCGGGCCGAAGACGCTCGGAGCGCGATCGGCCGCGAACAGTTTAACAAACAGCAGCGGAACGACCGGCGCGCGCTCTCCGACCGATAGGCCGGGGGAGCGCGCGCCCGTGCGAACCGCGCGATCATCGCATCGTCGCGCCGCGTCCCACCGTCGAGCGGTGGTTGGCGGGCGGCTTTTCGTTGCGTTCACTCAGACTGCGTGTGTTTCGTCGACCGGGGTGTTGGGCGAGAGTGCCTAGAGCCGCCGAGCGCGTACGCTCCGCGACCGCTACCGAACACCGCACCCCGATCTGTCCCGCGCGGAGATGCACGGAGCAAACCGTGCACTCGCCGGACTTCGTGCTGCGCCGCGGCACACGCTCGCACGTATCGCTACGTGCGAGCGTCGCGCCGAGCGCTCTAATCGTTTTCTCTCCGCCGAGAGATGCTTTGCGTGCGGACAACACATGTCCTGTGCGTGATTTCGAACAATCTCGCCGTACTCGTCGCTAGATTGAAAGCGTCGATGTGCGTGCGACGGGGCCGCTGCTGACTCGGACGAGGCGCCGAAGCGCTTCGCCGGCCGGCGGCAGCCCCTGTTCATTCTCGCTCGGTACGAGGTGAGCTGTTGCGTTGTGACCGCGCTCGCCGTTCAGCGGCGCGGGTATATCTGGTTTCTTCCGCTTATGGTTCTTACGCGCTGAGACGTTCAACCGCGGAATTGCTGTTCGGATGCTTAACGCCGCATCCGTAGCGGCCTCTGAGCGCGTCCGCCGGGCGACGACAAGAAGCAGGACGCGCGGTCCGCATCTGTCGCCGGCACGGTGTCCGCCGCTCGGCAACTTGATATTCTCTCCATCCATCCATCCATCTATCTATCCGGCGCGGCCGAGAAACAATTTTTGTAAAATGACGGGGCACGGCGCTCCGGTTTCACCCGCAAGCTATCCGTACACTCGCCGATACATCGTTCGATAGTTTCCCCGGTCACGCCTGTGACGAGCCGCCGACGACGCGCCGAGAAACAATCTTTGTAAAAAGACGGGTCACGGCGCTCAGGTTTCACCCGCAAGCTATCCGTACACTCGCCGATACAAATACGAGAGTTTCCCCGGTCACGCCTGTGACGATCCGCCGACAGAAACAATCTTTGCAAAAAGACGGGCCACGGCGCTCCGGTTTCACCCGCAAGCTATCCGTACACTCGCCGATACAATAACGAGAGTTTCCCCGGTCACGCCTGTGACGAGCCGCCGACGACGCGCCGAGAAACAATCTTTGTAAAAAGACGGGTCACGGCGCTCAGGTTTCACCCGCAAGCTATCCGTACACTCGCCGATACAAATACGAGAGTTTCCCCGGTCACGCCTGTGACGATCCGCCGACAGAAACAATCTTTGCAAAAAGACGGGCCACGGCGCTCAGATTTTACCCGCAAGCTATCCGTACACTCGCCGATACAAATTCGAGAGTTTCCCCGGTCACACAGCGCTATATAGTCGGCACCAACTTTTTCAAAAACGGGCTCAGAGCTCTCGGATACATCCGTAACCGGGTCCCCAGTCGCCGTCAGGCCAAGTCGGCGTTCTCCCAACACGCTAGTGTCATTCTCGCCCGGGAGGTATCCTCAGATATCCTCTCCCTATATATACGCCGGCGGTCAAAAGTGGTATGGTCAAATTTCACCGACGTTTTCGGATTTACCGGCGACCGTACGGGTCGGTTGCCGCCATTCCGAAAAACGCCCGGCCTGGGAACACTGTTATATTTTTGGCGACTTCCGACCAAAAACGTCGATCGAGCGGTTTTTTCCATAACTGAACTTGACATCACGTTGGGACTTAGAAAAATTTCACATTTTATAAACTTGACATTACGGATATATTCTTCGAGCGCTTTCGAACTTGTCATCACGGAATTGTTCCTCGGTCGGTGTTTTAACAAACTTGACATTACGGAAAGTGCCTTCGCGCGCTGTCGAACTTGACATCACGGAACTGTTCCTCGGTCGGTGTTTTAACAAACTTGACATTACGGATATATTTTCAAGCAGTGCTGAACTTGTCATCACGGAACTGTTCCTCGGTCGGTGTTTTAACAAACTTGACATTACGAATATATTCCTCGAGCGGTTGTGAACTTGTCATCACGGAACTTTTCCTCGGTCGGTGTTTTAACAAACTTGACATTACGGATATATTCCTCGAGCGGTTGTGAACTTGTCATCACGGAACTGTTCCTCGCGTCGGTGTTTTAACAAACTTGACATTACAAAGATATACCTCGAGCGGTTGTGAACTTGTCATCACGGAAACTACCTCGGTCAGTTTTTTAGCAAACTTGACATTACGGATATATTTTCAAGTATTGTTGAACTTGTCATCACGGATACATAGCTCGGTCGTTCTTTTAACAAACTTGACATTACGGAAAGTGCCTTCGCGCGCTGACGAACTTGTCATCACGGAACTGTTCCTCGGTCGGTGTTTTAACAAACTTGACATCACGGACATATTTTCAAGAAGTGCCGAACTTGTCATCACGGAACTGTTCCTCGGTCGGTGTTTTAACAAACTTGACATCACGGACATATTTTCAAGAAGTGCTGAACTTGTCATCACGGAACTGTTCCTCGGTCGGTGTTTTAACAAACTTGACATCACGGACATATTTTCAAGAAGTGCCGAACTTGTCATCACGGAACTGTTCCTCGGTCGGTGTTTTAACAAACTTGACATCACGGATATATTTTCAAGCAGTGCCGAACTTGTCATCACGGAACTGTTCCTCGGTCGGTGTTTTAACAAACTTGACATTACGGATATATTTTCAAGCAGTGCTGAACTTGTCATCACGGAATTTTTCCTCGGTCGGTGTTTTAACAAACTTGACATCACGGACATATTTTCAAGAAGTGCTGAACTTGTCATCACGGAACTGTTCCTCGGTCGGTGTTTTAACAAACTTGACATCACGGACATATTTTCAAGAAGTGCCGAACTTGTCATCACGGAACTGTTCCTCGGTCGGTGTTTTAACAAACTTGACATCACGGACATATTTTCAAGAAGTGCTGAACTTGTCATCACGGAACTGTTCCTCGGTCGGTGTTTTAACAAACTTGACATCACGGACATATTTTCAAGAAGTGCCGAACTTGTCATCACGGAACTGTTCCTCGGTCGGTGTTTTAACAAACTTGACATTACGGATATATTTTCAAGCAGTGCCGAACTTGTCATCACGGAACTGTTCCTCGGTCGGTGTTTTAACAAACTTGACATTACGGATATATTTTCAAGCAGTGCTGAACTTGTCATCACGGAATTTTTCCTCGGTCGGTGTTTTAACAAACTTGACATCACGGACATATTTTCAAGAAGTGCTGAACTTGTCATCACGGAACTGTTCCTCGGTCGGTGTTTTAACAAACTTGACATTACGGACATATTTTCAAGAATTGCTGAACTTGTCATCACGGAATTACTTCTCGGTCGGTGTTTTAACAAACTTGACATTACGAATATATTCCTCGACCGCTTGTGAACTTGTCATCACGGAACTGTTCCTCGGTCGGTGTTTTAACAAACTTGACATTACGGATATATTTTCAAGCAGTGCTGAACTTGTCATCACGGAACTGTTCCTCGGTCGGTGTTTTAACAAACTTGACATTACAAAGATATACCTCGAGCGGTTGTGAACTTGTCATCACGGATACATAGCTCGGTCGTTATTTTAACAAACTTGACATTACGGAAAGTGCCTTCGCGCGCTGTCGAACTTGTCATCACGGAATTTACCCTCGGTCGCTTTTCTAACAAACTTGACATCACAAAAAATTCCCTGATGCGCTTTTGAACTTGTCATCACAGTAACGTTCATCGGTCGCTCTTATAGCAAACATGACATTACGAAAAGTGCCTCCGATCGCCTTTGAACATGTCATCACGGAAACGTTCCGATCGCTCTGCTGGCACTACCTCGCACTCCTCCGATGAGAAGCGCGTCCTAAATGCCCTCTACAACATGGACATAACCGCCGAGCGCCTCGCCAACATGATCTTACCGAAGATTTTCTCAGCTCGCCTGTTCCCCATATATACGCCGCCGGTCAAAAGTGGTATGGTCAAATTTCACCGACGTTTTCGGATTTACCGGCGAGCGTACGGGTCGGTCGCCGCCATTCCGAAAGTCGCCCGGCCTGGGAACACTGTTATATTTTTGGCGACTTTCGACCAAAAAAGCCGCTCGAGCGGTGTTTTCTCGCAAACATGACATTACGTGAAAAGCATATGATTTATACTGAACGTCGCCCTTTTTGACAAACTTGACATTACGAATTTATTCCTCGACCGCTGTTGAACTTGTCATCACGGAACTGTTCCTCGGTCGGTGTTTTAACAAACTTGACATTACAGAGATATACCTCGAGCGGTTATGAACTTGTCATCACGGAAACATACCTCGGTCGGTTTTTTAGCAAACTTGACATCACGGACATATTTTCAAGAAGTGTTGAACTTGACATCACGGATACATAGCTCGGTCGTTCTTTTAACAAACTTGACATTACGGAAAGTGCCTTCGCGCGCTGTCGAACTTGTCATCACGGAACTGTTCCTCGGTCGGTGTTTTAACAAACTTGACATTACGAATATATACCTCGAGCGGTTGTGAACTTGTCATCACGGAATTTTTTCCTCGGTCGCTCTTTTAACAAACTTGACATTACAGAGATATACCTCGAGCGTTTATGAACTTGTCATCACGGAAACGTACCTCGGTCGGTTTTTTAGCAAACTTGACATTACGGATATATTTTCAAGTATTGTTGAACTTGTCATCACGGAACTGTTCCTCGCGTCGGTGTTTTAACAAACTTGACATTACGGATATATTTTCAAGCAGTGCTGAACTTGTCATCACGGAACTGTTCCTCGGTCGGTGTTTTAACAAACTTGACATTACGGATATATTTTCAAGTATTGTTGAACTTGTCATCACGGAACTGTTCCTCGCGTCGGTGTTTTAACAAACTTGACATTACAAAGATATACCTCGAGCGGTTGTGAACTTGTCATCACGGAAACTACCTCGGTCGGTTTTTTAGCAAACTTGACATTACGGATATATTTTCAAGCAGTGCTGAACTTGACATCACGGAACTGTTCCTCGGTCGGTGTTTTAACAAACTTGACATTACAAAGATATACCTCGAGCGGTTGTGAACTTGTCATCACGGAAACTACCTCGGTCGGTTTTTTAGCAAACTTGACATCACGGACATATTTTCAAGTATTGTCGAACTTGTCATCACGGATACATAGCTCGGTCGTTCTTTTAACAAACTTGACATTACGGAAAGTGCCTTGGCGCGCTGTCGAACTTGACATCACGGAACTGTTCCTCGGTCGGTGTTTTAACAAACTTGACATTACAAAGATATACCTCGAGCGGTTGTGAACTTGTCATCACGGAAACATACCTCGGTCGGTTTTTTAACAAACTTGACATTACGGATATATTTTCAAGCAGTGCTGAACTTGACATCACGGAACTGTTCCTCGGTCGGTGTTTTAACAAACTTGACATTACGGATATATTTTCAAGCAGTACTGAACTTGTCATCACGGAACTGTTCCTCGGTCGGTGTTTTAACAAACTTGACATCACGGATATATTCCTCGAGCGGTTGTGAACTTGTCATCACGGAACTGTTCCTCGGTCGGTGTTTTAACAAACTTGACATTACAAAGATATACCTCGAGCGGTTATGAACTTGTCATCACGGAAAAGTAACTCGGTGGTTTTTTTTTTTTTTTTTTTTTAACAAACTTGACATCACGGAAAAGCCGCTACGAGCTCTATTGAACGTCGCCTATTTACCAAACGTGACATTACCGAGCGCTGTCGAACTTGACATCACGAAAACGCATGCCGAAAAGCGGGGAGATTCTGAGAAATTTTTATCGGCAACCGTACGGGTACCTCGCGGTCAACTCAGAGGGATATGACGCGTCCCAAAGAACGGGGAGATTTTGAGAAATTTTTATCGGCAACCGTACGGGTACCTCGCGGTCAACTCAGAGGGATATGACGCGTCCCAAAGAGCGGGGAGATTTTGAGAAATTTTTATCGGCAACCGTACGGGTACCTCGCGGTCAACTCAGAGGGATATGACGCGTCCCAAAGAGCGGGGAGATTTCGAGAAACTTTTATCGGCAACCGTACGGGTGCCTCGCGGTCAAGTCAAAGGTATATGACGCCTGCTCGGATGCGGGGAGTTATCGTCGGTGTTCTGTCGGCGACCGTACGGATACCTCGCCGACACACCGCCGAACGTTACGTGGTCCGGAGCGCTCGACTAACTTGTCATCGCGCCGACACATTGAAAAATTATATCGAAAGCAAAACTTTCACCGACACGAGTGGAATTCACTCACGTATGAACACCGACGGTCGCCGACGAGAAAACTGAAAAATCATAAACGAAACGAGCGGCCGTTGCAAACTTGTCATCACGTACCTAGATGATATGAAATTTTATATCGAAAGCAAAACCTCCACCGACACGGATGGAATACACACATAAACGCCGACGGTCGCCGACGAGAACTGAAAGATGAAAAGAAACGAGCGGCCGTTGCAAACTTGTCATCACGTAGATAATTTGAAATTTTATTTAGAAAGCAAAACATCCACCGACACGAGCGGAATTCATGTATGTACGACAACGGTCGCAGACGCGAACCGAAAAATTAAATATGATTGTCCGGGCGGGCGGACGGACGCCGTGAGCTTGTCATCACCTCCGACGAGAGAAATAAAATGAAAAATACATAGCAACGGCACGCGGATTTCCCAGGCGGTCACCCGGCCAGGTACTGATCGCGCCCGACGTCGTTTAACTGCGGTGATCGGACGAGAACCGGTGCTGGCGACGTGGTGTGGCCGTTGCACACGGGACATAGACGAGATGATGACCGCTAGCG
>OZ020625.1:20342157-20345773 GCA_963971575.1 Liopterus haemorrhoidalis
CCCTATATATACGCCGGCGGTCAAAAGTGGTATGGTCAAATTTCACCGACGTTTTCGGATTTACCGGCGACCGTACGGGTCGGTTGCCGCCATTCCGAAAAACGCCCGGCCTGGGAACACTGTTATATTTTTGGCGACTTCCGACCAAAAACGTCGATCGAGCGGTTTTTTCCATAACTGAACTTGACATCACGTTGGGACTTAGAAAAATTTCACATTTTATAAACTTGACATTACGGATATATTCTTCGAGCGCTTTCGAACTTGTCATCACGGAATTGTTCCTCGGTCGGTGTTTTAACAAACTTGACATTACGGAAAGTGCCTTCGCGCGCTGTCGAACTTGACATCACGGAACTGTTCCTCGGTCGGTGTTTTAACAAACTTGACATTACGGATATATTTTCAAGCAGTGCTGAACTTGTCATCACGGAACTGTTCCTCGGTCGGTGTTTTAACAAACTTGACATTACGAATATATTCCTCGAGCGGTTGTGAACTTGTCATCACGGAACTTTTCCTCGGTCGGTGTTTTAACAAACTTGACATTACGGATATATTCCTCGAGCGGTTGTGAACTTGTCATCACGGAACTGTTCCTCGCGTCGGTGTTTTAACAAACTTGACATTACAAAGATATACCTCGAGCGGTTGTGAACTTGTCATCACGGAAACTACCTCGGTCAGTTTTTTAGCCAAACTTGACATTACGGATATATTTTCAAGTATTGTTGAACTTGTCATCACGGATACATAGCTCGGTCGTTCTTTTAACAAACTTGACATTACGGAAAGTGCCTTCGCGCGCTGACGAACTTGTCATCACGGAACTGTTCCTCGGTCGGTGTTTTAACAAACTTGACATCACGGACATATTTTCAAGAAGTGCCGAACTTGTCATCACGGAACTGTTCCTCGGTCGGTGTTTTAACAAACTTGACATCACGGACATATTTTCAAGAAGTGCTGAACTTGTCATCACGGAACTGTTCCTCGGTCGGTGTTTTAACAAACTTGACATCACGGACATATTTTCAAGAAGTGCCGAACTTGTCATCACGGAACTGTTCCTCGGTCGGTGTTTTAACAAACTTGACATCACGGATATATTTTCAAGCAGTGCCGAACTTGTCATCACGGAACTGTTCCTCGGTCGGTGTTTTAACAAACTTGACATTACGGATATATTTTCAAGCAGTGCTGAACTTGTCATCACGGAATTTTTCCTCGGTCGGTGTTTAACAAACTTGACATCACGGACATATTTTCAAGAAGTGCTGAACTTGTCATCACGGAACTGTTCCTCGGTCGGTGTTTTTAACAAACTTGACATCACGGACATATTTTCAAGAAGTGCCGAACTTGTCATCACGGAACTGTTCCTCGGTCGGTGTTTTAACAAACTTGACATCACGGACATATTTTCAAGAAGTGCTGAACTTGTCATCACGGAACTGTTCCTCGGTCGGTGTTTTAACAAACTTGACATCACGGACATATTTTCAAGAAGTGCCGAACTTGTCATCACGGAACTGTTCCTCGGTCGGTGTTTTAACAAACTTGACATTACGGATATATTTTCAAGCAGTGCCGAACTTGTCATCACGGAACTGTTCCTCGGTCGGTGTTTTAACAAACTTGACATTACGGATATATTTTCAAGCAGTGCTGAACTTGTCATCACGGAATTTTTCCTCGGTCGGTGTTTTAACAAACTTGACATCACGGACATATTTTCAAGAAGTGCTGAACTTGTCATCACGGAACTGTTCCTCGGTCGGTGTTTTAACAAACTTGACATTACGGACATATTTTCAAGAATTGCTGAACTTGTCATCACGGAATTACTTCTCGGTCGGTGTTTTAACAAACTTGACATTACGAATATATTCCTCGACCGCTTGTGAACTTGTCATCACGGAACTGTTCCTCGGTCGGTGTTTTAACAAACTTGACATTACGGATATATTTTCAAGCAGTGCTGAACTTGTCATCACGGAACTGTTCCTCGGTCGGTGTTTTAACAAACTTGACATTACAAAGATATACCTCGAGCGGTTGTGAACTTGTCATCACGGATACATAGCTCGGTCGTTATTTTAACAAACTTGACATTACGGAAAGTGCCTTCGCGCGCTGTCGAACTTGTCATCACGGAATTTACCCTCGGTCGCTTTTCTAACAAACTTGACATCACAAAAAATTCCCTGATGCGCTTTTGAACTTGTCATCACAGTAACGTTCATCGGTCGCTCTTATAGCAAACATGACATTACGAAAAGTGCCTCCGATCGCCTTTGAACATGTCATCACGGAAACGTTCCGATCGCTCTGCTGGCACTACCTCGCACTCCTCCGATGAGAAGCGCGTCCTAAATGCCCTCTACAACATGGACATAACCGCCGAGCGCCTCGCCAACATGATCTTACCGAAGATTTTCTCAGCTCGCCTGTTCCCCATATATACGCCGCCGGTCAAAAGTGGTATGGTCAAATTTCACCGACGTTTTCGGATTTACCGGCGAGCGTACGGGTCGGTCGCCGCCATTCCGAAAGTCGCCCGGCCTGGGAACACTGTTATATTTTTGGCGACTTTCGACCAAAAAAGCCGCTCGAGCGGTGTTTTCTCGCAAACATGACATTACGTGAAAGCATATGATTTATACTGAACGTCGCCCTTTTTGACAAACTTGACATTACGAATTTATTCCTCGACCGCTGTTGAACTTGTCATCACGGAACTGTTCCTCGGTCGGTGTTTTAACAAACTTGACATTACAGAGATATACCTCGAGCGGTTATGAACTTGTCATCACGGAAACATACCTCGGTCGGTTTTTAGCAAACTTGACATCACGGACATATTTTCAAGAAGTGTTGAACTTGACATCACGGATACATAGCTCGGTCGTTCTTTTAACAAACTTGACATTACGGAAAGTGCCTTCGCGCGCTGTCGAACTTGTCATCACGGAACTGTTCCTCGGTCGGTGTTTTAACAAACTTGACATTACGAATATATACCTCGAGCGGTTGTGAACTTGTCATCACGGAATTTTTTCCTCGGTCGCTCTTTTAACAAACTTGACATTACAGAGATATACCTCGAGCGTTTATGAACTTGTCATCACGGAAACGTACCTCGGTCGGTTTTTTAGCAAACTTGACATTACGGATATATTTTCAAGTATTGTTGAACTTGTCATCACGGAACTGTTCCTCGCGTCGGTGTTTTAACAAACTTGACATTACGGATATATTTTCAAGCAGTGCTGAACTTGTCATCACGGAACTGTTCCTCGGTCGGTGTTTTAACAAACTTGACATTACGGATATATTTTTCAAGTATTGTTGAACTTGTCATCACGGAACTGTTCCTCGCGTCGGTGTTTTAACAAACTTGACATTACAAAGATATACCTCGAGCGGTTGTGAACTTGTCATCACGGAAACTACCTCGGTCGGTTTTTTAGCAAACTTGACATTACGGATATATTTTCAAGCAGTGCTGAACTTGACATCACGGAACTGTTTCCTCCGGTCGGTGTTTTAACAAACTTGACATTACAAAGATATACCTCGAGCGGTTGTGAACTTGTCATCACGGAAACTACCT
>OZ020625.1:20345973-20348473 GCA_963971575.1 Liopterus haemorrhoidalis
CTGTTCCTCGGTCGGTGTTTTAACAAACTTGACATTACAAAGATATACCTCGAGCGGTTGTGAACTTGTCATCACGGAAACTACCTCGGTCGGTTTTTTAGCAAACTTGACATCACGGACATATTTTCAAGTATTGTCGAACTTGTCATCACGGATACATAGCTCGGTCGTTCTTTTAACAAACTTGACATTACGGAAAGTGCCTTGGCGCGCTGTCGAACTTGACATCACGGAACTGTTCCTCGGTCGGTGTTTTAACAAACTTGACATTACAAAGATATACCTCGAGCGGTTGTGAACTTGTCATCACGGAAACATACCTCGGTCGGTTTTTTAACAAACTTGACATTACGGATATATTTTCAAGCAGTGCTGAACTTGACATCACGGAACTGTTCCTCGGTCGGTGTTTTAACAAACTTGACATTACGGATATATTTTCAAGCAGTACTGAACTTGTCATCACGGAACTGTTCCTCGGTCGGTGTTTTAACAAACTTGACATCACGGATATATTCCTCGAGCGGTTGTGAACTTGTCATCACGGAACTGTTCCTCGGTCGGTGTTTTAACAAACTTGACATTACAAAGATATACCTCGAGCGGTTATGAACTTGTCATCACGGAAAAGTAACTCGGTGGTTTTTTTTTTTTTTTTTTTTTAACAAACTTGACATCACGGAAAAGCCGCTACGAGCTCTATTGAACGTCGCCTATTTACCAAACGTGACATTACCGAGCGCTGTCGAACTTGACATCACGAAAACGCATGCCGAAAAGCGGGGAGATTCTGAGAAATTTTTATCGGCAACCGTACGGGTACCTCGCGGTCAACTCAGAGGGATATGACGCGTCCCAAAGAACGGGGAGATTTTGAGAAATTTTTATCGGCAACCGTACGGGTACCTCGCGGTCAACTCAGAGGGATATGACGCGTCCCAAAGAGCGGGGAGATTTTGAGAAATTTTTATCGGCAACCGTACGGGTACCTCGCGGTCAACTCAGAGGGATA
This sequence comes from Liopterus haemorrhoidalis, assembly GCA_963971575.1. Classification (NCBI taxonomy): domain Eukaryota; kingdom Metazoa; phylum Arthropoda; class Insecta; order Coleoptera; family Dytiscidae; genus Liopterus; species Liopterus haemorrhoidalis. Next base: position 20,346,986 of record OZ020625.1, read on the forward strand.
TGACGCGTCCCAAAGAGCGGGGAGATTTCGAGAAACTTTTATCGGCAACCGTACGGGTGCCTCGCGGTCAAGTCAAAGGTATATGACGCCTGCTCGGATGCGGGGAGTTATCGTCGGTGTTCTGTCGGCGACCGTACGGATACCTCGCCGACACACCGCCGAACGTTACGTGGTCCGGAGCGCTCGACTAACTTGTCATCGCGCCGACACATTGAAAAATTATATCGAAAGCAAAACTTTCACCGACACGAGTGGAATTCACTCACGTATGAACACCGACGGTCGCCGACGAGAAAACTGAAAAATCATAAACGAAACGAGCGGCCGTTGCAAACTTGTCATCACGTACCTAGATGATATGAAATTTTATATCGAAAGCAAAACCTCCACCGACACGGATGGAATACACACATAAACGCCGACGGTCGCCGACGAGAACTGAAAGATGAAAAGAAACGAGCGGCCGTTGCAAACTTGTCATCACGTAGATAATTTGAAATTTTATTTAGAAAGCAAAACATCCACCGACACGAGCGGAATTCATGTATGTACGACAACGGTCGCAGACGCGAACCGAAAAATTAAATATGATTGTCCGGGCGGGCGGACGGACGCCGTGAGCTTGTCATCACCTCCGACGAGAGAAATAAAATGAAAAATACATAGCAACGGCACGCGGATTTCCCAGGCGGTCACCCGGCCAGGTACTGATCGCGCCCGACGTCGTTTAACTGCGGTGATCGGACGAGAACCGGTGCTGGCGACGTGGTGTGGCCGTTGCACACGGGACATAGACGAGATGATGACCGCTAGCGACCGGTCGCTAGCCGATGTACGTGGAGCGCTTTCTCCCCGGTCGCTAAGCGCCGTCCGCCTTAGGTATACCGAATGTTGACCGGCAACGAGGCCACGCTCGCCGATGTACACGGAGCGCTTTCTCCCCGGACACCGAGCGATAAGTTAAGAGCGCCCGTCCTGAAACCAGTATCGCGTCTTGTCGCCTCCTCGTAGGCCTGATATTGACGAGCGCTGGCGGGAAGCGAGCGCTCGGTTGCCGATAAACGCGAAGGCATTTTTCCCCGGTCACCGAGCGAAGAGCTAAGAGCGCCCGTCCTTAAATCAGTATCGCGTCCTGTCGCCTCCTCGTAGGCCTGACTTTGACGAGCGCTGGCGGCCAGCGAGCCCTCGCTTGCCGATAAACACGAAGGCATTTTTCCCCGGTCACCGAGCGAAGAGCTAAGAGCGCCCGTCCTGAAACCAGTATCGCGTCGCATCGCTCCCTCGTAGGCCTGATATTGACGAGCGCTGGCGGGAAGCGAGCGCTCGGTTGCCGATAAACGCGAAGGCATTTTTCCCCGGTCACTGAGCGAAGATGTAACGGTGCCTCTCATGAAACCAGTATCGGGTCGCATCGCTCCCTCGTAGGCCTGACTTTCACGAGCGCTGGCGGGAAGCGAGCCCTCGGTTGCCGATAAACACGAAGGCATT
>OZ020625.1:20353473-20365973 GCA_963971575.1 Liopterus haemorrhoidalis
GAGGCCGTTTCGACCCCAATGCCTCTAATCATTCGCTTTACCGGATGAGACTCGTTCGACAATGTTTAGAATGCGAGCGAGTGCCAGCTATCCTGAGGGAAACTTCGGAGGGAACCAGCTACTAGATGGTTCGATTAGTCTTTCGCCCCTATACCCAGTTCCGACGATCGATTTGCACGTCAGAATCGCTACGGACCTCCATCAGGGTTTCCCCTGACTTCGTCCTGACCAGGCATAGTTCACCATCTTTCGGGTCCCAGCGTGTACGCTCGTGGTGCGCCTCGCCTCGCGATGAGTGCGAGACGCCCCGGGAGTGCGGAGCGTTGACGCGGCGTTGCCGCCGCGCCGCCGCCCATCCTCCCTCGGTCCGCTCGGGGCGTACCTTCACTTTCATTGCGCCTTTAGGTTTAGTCGTTCCCAATGACTCGCGCACATGCTAGACTCCTTGGTCCGTGTTTCAAGACGGGTCCTGAAATTACCCAAAGCTGAAGCGTCGCCGACGGGCGTGCGGGATCGGTCCGAGGAGCTCGCGGCCAACAGCGACGCGGGCACGGAACCGGACCGGGTCCGATTTCCGACGCACCGGCGCCAACTTGCCGCGGCCCGAGGGACGCACAACGCATAGCGACCCACCGCCTGATAGAGCATACCGTCGGGCGGCCGGCCGGGACAAGGCGGGTCCGAGCCGCGAGCGAACTCGCGGCCGCGGGCTACCTCGCCTGCCTTAGACCGGCACCCAACGGGTCGCGACGTCCTACAAGGGGAGAAGTGCACACCTCCGGCGACGGACTCGATCGCCGGCCGGGCGACGGGCGGCGAACCGACCGCCGTCCCTGGAGCCGACGAATGGCCGTCACCGGCGAGGCGTTTGAATCTCCCCCTTCGACCTTTCGGGTTCCTCAGGTTTACCCCTGAACGGTTTCACGTACTCTTGAACTCTCTCTTCAAAGTTCTTTTCAACTTTCCCTCACGGTACTTGTTCGCTATCGGTCTCGTGGTCGTATTTAGCCTTAGATGGAGTTTACCACCCGCTTAGGGCTGCACTCTCAAGCAACCCGACTCTTAGGAGAGACCCACCCGTGCGCGGCGGCCGTCACTACGGGCCTGGCACCCTCTCTGGGCGTGTGGCCCCGTTCAAGAAGGACTTGGACTGGCCGCGCGCGCTCGGGTTGAGCGGGCCCTCCCTAACACCACATTGCCCGGCGGCCGGTGTCGACCGCGGGCTTCGGTGCTGGGCTATTCCCTGTTCGCTCGCCGCTACTATGGGAATCCTGGTTAGTTTCTTTTCCTCCGCTTAGTAATATGCTTAAATTCAGCGGGTGATCTCACCTGCTCTGAGGTCGCGTGCTATGACACTCTTTCAAGTATCATCGAGACGTGAAGTACTGTTTCTTGCTAGGGCTTTTCGTTTAAACCGCAGGCGAAGGTTCGGGTGTCGTTCGATATGTGTAGCGAGAGAACTCGGCTGCCGACCGAACGCCTGTCGTCGATCGCGGGTCCGCAGCATCGTATACCACATACGTAGCAGCGCTCTGGGACCTCGCGACCGCGGCGCTCGGCCGTTGTGCTTGACACAGCGAGCCTCGCAAACCTGTTCGCCTACGGGAAGCCGTCGCGTACTTCGGACACTTCTGAGGCCACGGAAGCGGTCACCGGACGGAGGCGTCGGTGGACGCGCTGGGCGCGCCACCTGAACCTGCCCGGGCCGCCGCCGACGGACCCGTCGCTCGCCGTCACGTCTTGTCGACGCGACCGGCAGTCTTGTAATTTTGCACGACCCTCAGCCAGGAGTGGTCCAGGAACAGTATCCGAGGACCGCAATGTGCGTTCGAAATGTCGATGTTCATGTGTCCTGCAGTTCACAAGTTGACGCGCAATTAGCTGCGTTCTTCATCGACCCACGAGCCAAGTGATCCACCGTTCAGGATGATCTGAACATATCAGATTATCAATTTCATATGTTACCGGGGTTCCGGCGCCTTTCGCGCCGAGCGTGCCGATCTCTCTCTGCGTGTTCGCCGCCGCCCGCGTTTCGACTAGAGCGAGCGCGCGAGCGCGCTTCCCTGTCCGCGGACGAGGCGGCTGCAGATCGATCTCGACCGTTAGCTCGGCTGACGCCGGCGACACCCGTACACAACCTCTAGTGCCTTTCGATCACGTCCGATGTGGGCGCGCGCGGCCGCCTCTCTCGCCGGCTCCGCACCTCTGGCGGGCGCACGGAGAGCGGAGGGCGACGCGCGACAACGCCCGTTCGGACACCAGAAGAACGATGATCGGACGCGGACGCCGGAGGCGCCGCGTAACGATCGCGTGTCTTGCTGTGGTGCGCGCCGGACGGACCGCAGGTAACGCGGATTGAACCGTCACGGCGCGCCAGAGTTTTTCGATCGCCCGCCGTCGTCAGGTCGGCCAGCGACGAGACGACTGCGAGCGCTGAGAGGACGGGGCGAATTCCTCAAGGACCATCGAATGCGAGGACATCGCCTGCCGTCGACACGAGAATGCGATCGCGCGATCTCCGCGTCTTCCCTCCTCGGATTCATCGCCGCTCGCCGTTTGGTGTAAGCTCGCACGAAAGGGTGTCCTGTTGCGTGAGTCGGACCGTCGTGCGGCGCCGTTACGCTTTTATCAGGAGTGGCATGTTCGTGCGGCGAACCGGCGGGCTCGAATCGTCAGCTCAGGAGTTCGACCCGATGATTTCGATCTCTCGTGCCGCGGCGTCAGTGGCGGCTTCGCACTCTCTCAGAAGCGCCGTGAACTCTCCTGTCGGAGAGCCATCGACGACGACCGCAGGTACCCCGGAAGCGAACCGGCCACGCCCTGTCGGCGGCATCGGTTCGCCCCTCTCGCGTTCGACTGTGCTCGCACGGTCGCGCCTACAAGGCTTGCGGTGCTCGCTGAGCGCCCGCCCGCCGAGCGCGTGGCTTGTGCTCGCACATCGTTCTGTTTCATCAGCGCGCGCTCCGGCGCTCGACCTCACGCTTCCCCCTATTGTGGGAGAGAGCGATTGCCGCGGTTTCGCCTCTCGGCTACGCCGGACCGGAGCGTCTCTCGTTCATAATGCATACATATACCTCGATGAGGCATTCGTTTCTTTGCGTTTTTTAAAATGTTCAATCACTAGCGACACAATGTCACAAATGTATCTAGCATTTTATTTAAAACGTTAATGATCCTTCCGCAGGTTCACCTACGGAAACCTTGTTACGACTTTTACTTCCTCTAAATGATCAAGTTTGGTCATCTTCCCAGCGACATCGGCGACGTCGAAACCTCGCCGCGTACCGGTCCGAAGACCTCACTAAATCATTCAATCGGTAGTAGCGACGGGCGGTGTGTACAAAGGGCAGGGACGTAATCAACGCGAGCTTATGACTCGCGCTTACTGGGAATTCCTCGTCATGGGGAACAATTGCAAGCCCCAATCCCTAGCACGAAGGAGGTTCAGCCGGGTTACCCGGACCGCTCGGCCAGGGAGGACACGCTGATTCCTTCAGTGTAGCGCGCGTGCGGCCCAGAACATCTAAGGGCATCACAGACCTGTTATTGCTCAATCTCGTGCGGCTAGGAGCCGCCTGTCCCTCTAAGAAGATTATTTTGTACGCCGGCAGTAAAAACCGCGAACACCCGACCGGACGGACGAGGCGCGCGCTAGCGCCGAAACGCCGCAACGCGACACTCGCACGCACCGGCGAACGGGTGACGCGAGCCTTCGAGATGCCGGGATGTAACGCCTATTTAGCAGGCTAGAGTCTCGTTCGTTATCGGAATTAACCAGACAAATCGCTCCACCAACTAAGAACGGCCATGCACCACCACCCACCGAATCAAGAAAGAGCTCTCAATCTGTCAATCCTTCCGGTGTCCGGGCCTGGTGAGGTTTCCCGTGTTGAGTCAAATTAAGCCGCAGGCTCCACTCCTGGTGGTGCCCTTCCGTCAATTCCTTTAAGTTTCAGCTTTGCAACCATACTTCCCCCGGAACCCAAAAGCTTTGGTTTCCCGGAAGCTGCCCGCCGAGTCATCGGAGGAACGTCGGCGGATCGCTAGCTGGCATCGTTTATGGTCAGAACTAGGGCGGTATCTGATCGCCTTCGAACCTCTGACTTTCGTTCTTGATTAATGAAAACATTTTGGCAATGCTTTCGCTTCTGTCCGTCTTGCGACGATCCAAGAATTTCACCTCTAACGTCGCAATACGAATGCCCCCATCTGTCCCTATTAATCATTACCTCGGGGTTCCTAAAACCAACAAAATAGAACCGAGGTCCTGTTCCATTATTCCATGCACACAGTATTCAGGCGAAGTTTTTAGCCTGCTTTGAGCACTCTAATTTGTTCAAAGTAAACGTGCCGGCCCACCTCGACACTCAGTGAAGAGCCACCGCGGTAGGATTTCAAGTCGGGACGCGCGACGGGCGACCCGGAGGACGCTCGACGCGCCGTCCCACCGGCAGGACGTCTCGCGGGCGTGCCAGTTTAACACCGCGGGCGGTGAACCGACAGCGCGAGACACAGATTCAACTACGAGCTTTTTAACCGCAACAACTTTAATATACGCTATTGGAGCTGGAATTACCGCGGCTGCTGGCACCAGACTTGCCCTCCAATTGATCCTCGTTAAAGGATTTAAAGTGTACTCATTCCGATTACGGGGCCTCGGATGAGTCCCGTATCGTTATTTTTCGTCACTACCTCCCCGTGCGGGAGTGGGTAATTTGCGCGCCTGCTGCCTTCCTTGGATGTGGTAGCCGTTTCTCAGGCTCCCTCTCCGGAATCGAACCCTGATTCCCCGTTACCCGTTACGACCATGGTAGGCGCAGAACCTACCATCGACAGTTGATAAGGCAGACATTTGAAAGATGCGTCGCCGGTTCAAGACCGTGCGATCAGCCGAAAGTTATTCAGAGTCACCAAGTTGAGCGGCGAGAGGACGCGTGAAACGCGCCCGCCGCCGATTGGTTTTGATCTAATAAAAGCATTCCTCCCGTCTCGGGGAACTCTGTTTGCATGTATTAGCTCTAGAATACCACAGTTATCCAAGTAAATGTGGGTACGATCTAAGGAACCATAACTGATTTAATGAGCCTTTCGCGGTTTCACCTTAATGTGGCTTGTACTGAGACATGCATGGCTTAATCTTTGAGACAAGCATATGACTACTGGCAGGATCAACCAGGGAGCTGTTAGTCGCCGGGCGCCGGGCCGAAGACGCTCGGAGCGCGATCGGCCGCGAACAGTTTAACAAACAGCAGCGGAACGACCGGCGCGCGCTCTCCGACCGATAGGCCGGGGGAGCGCGCGCCCGTGCGAACCGCGCGATCATCGCATCGTCGCGCCGCGTCCCACCGTCGAGCGGTGGTTGGCGGGCGGCTTTTCGTTGCGTTCACTCAGACTGCGTGTGTTTCGTCGACCGGGGTGTTGGGCGAGAGTGCCTAGAGCCGCCGAGCGCGTACGCTCCGCGACCGCTACCGAACACCGCACCCCGATCTGTCCCGCGCGGAGATGCACGGAGCAAACCGTGCACTCGCCGGACTTCGTGCTGCGCCGCGGCACACGCTCGCACGTATCGCTACGTGCGAGCGTCGCGCCGAGCGCTCTAATCGTTTTCTCTCCGCCGAGAGATGCTTTGCGTGCGGACAACACATGTCCTGTGCGTGATTTCGAACAATCTCGCCGTACTCGTCGCTAGATTGAAAGCGTCGATGTGCGTGCGACGGGGCCGCTGCTGACTCGGACGAGGCGCCGAAGCGCTTCGCCGGCCGGCGGCAGCCCCTGTTCATTCTCGCTCGGTACGAGGTGAGCTGTTGCGTTGTGACCGCGCTCGCCGTTCAGCGGCGCGGGTATATCTGGTTTCTTCCGCTTATGGTTCTTACGCGCTGAGACGTTCAACCGCGGAATTGCTGTTCGGATGCTTAACGCCGCATCCGTAGCGGCCTCTGAGCGCGTCCGCCGGGCGACGACAAGAAGCAGGACGCGCGGTCCGCATCTGTCGCCGGCACGGTGTCCGCCGCTCGGCAACTTGATATTCTCTCCATCCATCCATCTATCTATCCGGCGCGGCCGAGAAACAATTTTTGTAAAATGACGGGGCACGGCGCTCCGGTTTCACCCGCAAGCTATCCGTACACTCGCCGATACATCGTTCGATAGTTTCCCCGGTCACGCCTGTGACGAGCCGCCGACGACGCGCCGAGAAACAATCTTTGTAAAAAGACGGGTCACGGCGCTCAGGTTTCACCCGCAAGCTATCCGTACACTCGCCGATACAAATACGAGAGTTTCCCCGGTCACGCCTGTGACGATCCGCCGACAGAAACAATCTTTGCAAAAAGACGGGCCACGGCGCTCAGGTTTCACCCGCAAGCTATCCGTACACTCGCCGATACAATAACGAGAGTTTCCCCGGTCACGCCTGTGACGAGCCGCCGACGACGCGCCGAGAAACAATCTTTGTAAAAAGACGGGTCACGGCGCTCAGGTTTCACCCGCAAGCTATCCGTACACTCGCCGATACAAATACGAGAGTTTCCCCGGTCACGCCTGTGACGATCCGCCGACAGAAACAATCTTTGCAAAAAGACGGGCCACGGCGCTCAGGTTTTACCCGCAAGCTATCCGTACACTCGCCGATACAAATTCGAGAGTTTCCCCGGTCACACAGCGCTATATAGTCGGCACCAACTTTTTCAAAAACGGGCTCAGAGCTCTCGGATACATCCGTAACCGGGTCCCCAGTCGCCGTCAGGCCAAGTCGGCGTTCTCCCAACACGCTAGTGTCATTCTCGCCCGGGAGGTATCCTCAGATATCCTCTCCCTATATATACGCCGGCGGTCAAAAGTGGTATGGTCAAATTTCACCGACGTTTTCGGATTTACCGGCGACCGTACGGGTCGGTTGCCGCCATTCCGAAAAACGCCCGGCCTGGGAACACTGTTATATTTTTGGCGACTTCCGACCAAAAACGTCGATCGAGCGGTTTTTTCCATAACTGAACTTGACATCACGTTGGGACTTAGAAAAATTTCACATTTTATAAACTTGACATTACGGATATATTCTTCGAGCGCTTTCGAACTTGTCCATCACGGAATTGTTCCTCGGTCGGTGTTTTAACAAACTTGACATTACGGAAAGTGCCTTCGCGCGCTGTCGAACTTGACATCACGGAACTGTTCCTCGGTCGGTGTTTTAACAAACTTGACATTACGGATATATTTCCAAGCAGTGCTGAACTTGTCATCACGGAACTGTTCCTCGGTCGGTGTTTTAACAAACTTGACATTACGAATATATTCCTCGACCGCTTGTGAACTTGTCATCACGGAACTGTTCCTCGGTCGGTGTTTTAACAAACTTGACATTACGGATATATTTTCAAGCAGTGCTGAACTTGTCATCACGGACCTGTTCCTCGGTCGGTGTTTTAACAAACTTGACATTACGGATATATTTTCAAGCAGTGCTGAACTTGTCATCACGGAACTGTTCCTCGGTCGGTGTTTTAACAAACTTGACATTACGGATATATTTTCAAGAAGTGCTGAACTTGTCATCACGGAATTACTTCTCGGTCGGTGTTTTAACAAACTTGACATCACGGATATATTTTCAAGCAGTGCCGAACTTGTCATCACGGAACTGTTCCTCGGTCGGTGTTTTAACAAACTTGACATTACGGATATATTTTCAAGCAGTGCTGAACTTGTCATCACGGAATTTTTCCTCGGTCGGTGTTTTAACAAACTTGACATTACGGATATATTTTCAAGCAGTGCCGAACTTGTCATCACGGAACTGTTCCTCGGTCGGTGTTTTAACAAACTTGACATTACAGAGATATACCTCGAGCGGTTGTGAACTTGTCATCACGGAAACTACCTCGGTCGGTTTTTTAGCAAACTTGACATCACGGATATATTTTCAAGTATTGTCGAACTTGTCATCACGGATACATAGCTCGGTCGTTCTTTTAACAAACTTGACATTACGGAAAGTGCCTTCGCGCGCTGACGAACTTGTCATCACGGAATTTTTCCTCGGTCGGTGTTTTAACAAACTTGACATTACGAATATATTCCTCGACCGCTTGTGAACTTGTCATCACGGAATTTTTCCTCGGTCGGTGTTTTAACAAACTTGACATTACGGATATATTTTCAAGCAGTGCTGAACTTGTCATCACGGAACTGTTCCTCGGTCGGTGTTTTAACAAACTTGACATTACGGAGATATTTTCAAGCAGTGCTGAACTTGTCATCACGGAACTGTTCCTCGGTCGGTGTTTTAACAAACTTGACATTACGAATATATTCCTCGACCGCTTGTGAACTTGTCATCACGGAACTGTTCCTCGGTCGGTGTTTTAACAAACTTGACATTACGGATATATTTTCAAGCAGTGCTGAACTTGTCATCACGGAACTGTTCCTCGGTCGGTGTTTTAACAAACTTGACATTACGGATATATTTTCAAGCAGTGCTGAACTTGTCATCACGGAACTGTTCCTCGGTCGGTGTTTTAACAAACTTGACATTACAAATATATACCTCGAGCGGTTGTGAACTTGTCATCACGGATACATAGCTCGGTCGTTCTTTTAACAAACTTGACATCACGGACATATTTTCAAGAAGTGCTGAACTTGTCATCACGGAATTACTTCTCGGTCGGTGTTTTAACAAACTTGACATTACGGAAAGTGCCTTCGCGCGCTGACGAACTTGTCATCACGGAACTTATCCTCGGTCGCTTTTCTAACAAACTTGACATCACAAAAAATTCCCTGATGCGCTTTTGAACTTGTCATCACAGTAACGTTCATCGGTCGCTCTTATAGCAAACATGACATTACGAAAAGTGCCTCCGATCGCCTTTGAACATGTCATCACGGAAACTTTCCGATCGCTCTGCTAGCACTACCTCGCACTCCTCCGATGAGAAGCGCGTCCTAAATGCCCTCTACAACATGGACATAACCGCCGAGCGCCTCGCCAACATGATCTTACCGAAGATTTTCTCAGCTCGCCTGTTCCCCATATATACGCCGGCGGTCAAAAGTGGTATGGTCAAATTTCACCGACGTTTTCGGATTTACCGGCGAGCGTACGGGTCGGTCGCCGCCATTCCGAAAGTCGCCCGGCCCGGGAACACTGTTATATTTTTGGCGACTTTCGACCAAAAAAGCCGCTCGAGCGGTGTTTTCTCGCAAACATGACATCACGTGAAAAGCATATGATTTATACTGAACGTCGCCCTTTTTGACAAACTTGACATTACGAATTTATTCCTCGACCGCTGTTGAACTTGTCATCACGGAACTGTTCCTCGGTCGGTGTTTTAACAAACTTGACATTACAGAGATATACCTCGAGCGGTTATGAACTTGTCATCACGGAAACATACCTCGGTCGGTTTTTTAGCAAACTTGACATCACGGACATATTTTCAAGAAGTGTTGAACTTGTCATCACGGATACATAGCTCGGTCGTTCTTTTAACAAACTTGACATTACGGAAAGTGCCTTCGCGCGCTGTCGAACTTGTCATCACGGAACTGTTCCTCGGTCGGTGTTTTAACAAACTTGACATTACGAATATATACCTCGAGCGGTTGTGAACTTGTCATCACGGAATTTTTTCCTCGGTCGCTCTTTTAACAAACTTGACATTACAGATATATACCTCGAGCGGTTATGAACTTGTCATCACGGAAACGTACCTCGGTCGGTTTTTTAGCAAACTTGACATTACGGATATATTTTCAAGTATTGTTGAACTTGTCATCACGGAACTGTTCCTCGCGTCGGTGTTTTAACAAACTTGACATCACGGACATATTTTCAAGAAGTGTCGAACTTGTCATCACGGAATTATTTCTCGGTCGCTCTTTTAACAAACTTGACATTACGGAAAGTGCCTTCGCGCGCTGACGAACTTGTCATCACGGAATTTTTCCTCGGTCGCTCTTTTAACAAACTTGACATTACGGATATATTCCTCGACCGCTTGTGAACTTGTCATCACGGAACTGTTCCTCGGTCGGTGTTTTAACAAACTTGACATTACGGATATATTTTCAAGTATTGTTGAACTTGTCATCACGGAACTGTTCCTCGCGTCGGTGTTTTAACAAACTTGACATCACGGACATATTTTCAAGAAGTTTCGAACTTGTCATCACGGATACATAGCTCGGTCGTTCTTTTAACAAACTTGACATTACGGAAAGTGCCTTCGCGCGCTGTCGAACTTGACATCACGGAACTGTTCCTCGGTCGGTGTTTTAACAAACTTGACATTACAAAGATATACCTCGAGCGGTTGTGAACTTGTCATCACGGAAACATACCTCGGTCGGTTTTTTAGCAAACTTGACATTACGGATATATTTTCAGGTATTGTTGAACTTGTCATCACGGAAACATACCTCGGTCGGTTTTTTAGCAAACTTGACATTACGGATATATTTTCAGGTATTGTCGAACTTGACATCACGGAACTGTTCCTCGGTCGGTGTTTTAACAAACTTGACATTACAAAGATATACCTCGAGCGGTTATGAACTTGTCATCACGGATAACAAGTAACTCGGTCGTTTTTTTTTTTTTTTTTTTTACAAACTTGACATCACGGAAAAGCTGCTACTAGCGCTATTGAACGTCGCCTATTTACCAAACGTGACATTACCGAGCGCTGTCGAACTTGACATCACGAAAACGCATGCCGAAAAGCGGGGAGATTCTGAGAAATTTTTATCGGCAACCGTACGGGTACCTCGCGGTCAACTCAGAGGGATATGACGCGTCCCAAAGAGCGGGGAGATTCTGAGAAATTTTTATCGGCAACCGTACGGGTACCTCGCGGTCAACTCAGAGGGATATGACGCGTCCCAAAGAGCGGGGAGATTTTGAGAAATTTGTATCGGCAACCGTACGGGTACCTCGCGGTCAACTCAGAGGGATATGACGCGTCCCAAAGAGCGGGGAGATTTTGAGAAACTTTTATCGGCAACCGTACGGGTGCCTCGCGGTCAAGTCAAAGGTATATGACGCCTGCTCGGATGCGGGGAGTTATCGTCGGTGTTCTGTCGGCGACCGTACGGATACCTCGCCGACACACCACCGAACGTTACGTGGTCCGGAGCGCTCGACTAACTTGTCATCGCGCCGACACATTGAAAAATTATATCGAAAGCAAAACTTTCACCGACACGAGTGGAATTCACTCACGTATGAACACCGACGGTCGCCGACGAGAAAACTGAAAAATTATAAACGAAACGAGCGGCCGTTGCAAACTTGTCATCACGTACCTAGATGATATGAAATTTTATATCGAAAGCAAAACCTCCACCGACACGGATGGAATACACACATAAACGCCGACGGTCGCCGACGAGAACTGAAAGATGAAAAGAAACGAGCGGCCGTTGCAAACTTGTCATCACGTAGATAATTTGAAATTTTATTTAGAAAGCAAAACATCCACCGACACGAGCGGAATTCATGTATGTACGACAACGGTCGCGGACGCGAACCGAAAAATTAAATATGATTGTCCGGGCGGGCGGACGCCGTGAGCTTGTCATCACCTCCGACGAGAGAAACAAAATGAAAAATACATAGCAACGGCACGCGGATTTCCCAGGCGGTCACCCGGCCAGGTACTGATCGCGCCCGACGTCGTTTAACTGCGGTGATCGGACGAGAACCGGTGCTGGCGACGTGGTGTGGCCGTTGCACACGGGACATAGACGAGATGATGACCGCTAGCGACCGGTCGCTAGCCGATGTACGTGGAGCGCTTTCTCCCCGGTCGCTAAGCGCCGTCCGCCTTAGGTATACCGAATGTTGACCGGCAACGAGGCCACGCTCGCCGATGTACACGGAGCGCTTTCTCCCCGGACACCGAGCGATAAGTTAAGAGCGCCCGTCCTGAAACCGGTATCGCGTCTTGTCGCCTCCTCGTAGGCCTGATATTGACGAGCGCTGGCGGGAAGCGAGCGCTCGGTTGCCGATAAACGCGAAGGCATTTTTCCCCGGTCACCGAGCGAAGAGCTAAGAGCGCCCGTCCTGAAACCAGTATCGCGTCGCATCGCTCCCTCCCTCGTAGGCCTGACTTTCACGAGCGCTGGCGGCAAGCGAGCGGTCGGTTGCCGATAAACGCGAAGGCATTTTTCCCCGGTCACTGAGCGAAGATATAACGGTGCCTCTCCTGAACACAGTATCGCGTCGAGTCGCCTCCTCGCAGGCCTGACTTTGACGAGCGCTGGCGGCCAGCGAGCCCTCGGTTGCCGATAAACGCGAAGGCATTTTTCCCCGGTCACTGAGCGAAGATATAACGGTGCCTCTCCTGAACACAGTATCGCGTCGGGTCGCCTCCTCGTAGGCCTGACTTTGACGAGCGCTGGCGGCCAGCGAGCCCTCGGTTGCCGATAAACACGAAGGTATTTTTCCCCGGTCACCGAGCGCAGAACTAAGAGCGCCCGTCCTGAAACCA
>OZ020625.1:20370973-20373473 GCA_963971575.1 Liopterus haemorrhoidalis
GAAATTACCCAAAGCTGAAGCGTCGCCGACGGGCGTGCGGGATCGGTCCGAGGAGCTCGCGGCCAACAGCGACGCGGGCACGGAACCGGACCGGGTCCGATTTCCGACGCACCGGCGCCAACTTGCCGCGGCCCGAGGGACGCACAACGCATAGCGACCCACCGCCTGATAGAGCATACCGTCGGGCGGCCGGCCGGGACAAGGCGGGTCCGAGCCGCGAGCGAACTCGCGGCCGCGGGCTACCTCGCCTGCCTTAGACCGGCACCCAACGGGTCGCGACGTCCTACAAGGGGAGAAGTGCACACCTCCGGCGACGGACTCGATCGCCGGCCGGGCGACGGGCGGCGAACCGACCGCCGTCCCTGGAGCCGACGAATGGCCGTCACCGGCGAGGCGTTTGAATCTCCCCCTTCGACCTTTCGGGTTCCTCAGGTTTACCCCTGAACGGTTTCACGTACTCTTGAACTCTCTCTTCAAAGTTCTTTTCAACTTTCCCTCACGGTACTTGTTCGCTATCGGTCTCGTGGTCGTATTTAGCCTTAGATGGAGTTTACCACCCGCTTAGGGCTGCACTCTCAAGCAACCCGACTCTTAGGAGAGACCCACCCGTGCGCGGCGGCCGTCACTACGGGCCTGGCACCCTCTCTGGGCGTGTGGCCCCGTTCAAGAAGGACTTGGACTGGCCGCGCGCGCTCGGGTTGAGCGGGCCCTCCCTAACACCACATTGCCCGGCGGCCGGTGTCGACCGCGGGCTTCGGTGCTGGGCTATTCCCTGTTCGCTCGCCGCTACTATGGGAATCCTGGTTAGTTTCTTTTCCTCCGCTTAGTAATATGCTTAAATTCAGCGGGTGATCTCACCTGCTCTGAGGTCGCGTGCTATGACACTCTTTCAAGTATCATCGAGACGTGAAGTACTGTTTTTCGCTAGGGCTTTTCGTTTAAACCGCAGGCGAAGGTTCGGGTGTCGTTCGATATGTGTAGCGAGAGAACTCGGCTGCCGACCGAACGCCTGTCGTCGATCGCGGGTCCGCAGCATCGTATACCACATACGTAGCAGCGCTCTGGGACCTCGCGACCGCGGCGCTCGGCCGTTGTGCTTGACACAGCGAGCCTCGCAAACCTGTTCGCCTACGGGAAGCCGTCGCGTACTTCGGACACTTCTGAGGCCACGGAAGCGGTCGCCGGACGGAGGCGTCGGTGGACGCGCTGGGCGCGCCGCCTAAACCTGCCCGGGCCGCCGCCGACGGACCCGTCGCTCGCCGTCACGTCTTGTCGACGCGACCGGCAGTCTTGTAATTTTGCACGACCCTCAGCCAGGAGTGGTCCAGGAACAGTATCCGAGGACCGCAATGTGCGTTCGAAATGTCGATGTTCATGTGTCCTGCAGTTCACAAGTTGACGCGCAATTAGCTGCGTTCTTCATCGACCCACGAGCCAAGTGATCCACCGTTCAGGATGATCTGAACATATCAGATTATCAATTTCATATGTTACCGGGGTTCCGGCGCCTTTCGCGCCGAGCGTGCCGATCTCTCTCCGCGCGCACGCGGATCGATCTCGACCGTTAGCTCGGCTGACGCCGGCGACACCCGTACACAACCTCTAGTGCCTTTCGATCACGTCCGAGATGTGGGCGCGCGCGGACGCCTCTCTCGCCGGCTCCGCACCTCTGGCGGGCGCACGGAGAGCGGAGGGCGACGCGCGACAACGCCCGTTCGGACACCAGAAGAACGATGATCGGACGCGGACGCCGGAGGCGCCGCGTCGCGATCGCGTGTCTTGCTGTGGTGCGCGCCGGACGGACCGCAGGTAACGCGGATTGAACCGTCACGGCGCGCCAGAGTTTTTCGATCGCCCGCCGTCGTCAGGTCGGCCAGCGACGAGACGACTGCGAGCGCTGAGAGGACGGGGCGAATTCCTCAAGGACCATCGAATGCGAGGACATCGCCTGCCGTCGACACGAGAACGCGATCGCGCGATCTCCGCGTCTTCCCTCCTCGGATTCATCGCCGCTCGCCGTTTGGTGTGTAAGCTCGCACGAAAGGGTGTCCTGTTGCGTGAGTCGGACCGTCGTGCGGCGCCGTTACGCTTTTATCAGGAGTGACATGTTCGTGCGGCGAACCGGCGGGCTCGAATCGTCAGCTCAGGAGTTCGACCCGATGATTTCGATCTCTCGTGCCGCGGCGTCAGTGGCGGCTTCGCACTCTCTCAGAAGCGCCGTGAACTCTCCTGTCGGAGAGCCATCGACGACGACCGCAGGTACCCCGGAAGCGAACCGGCCACGCCCTGTCGGCGGCATCGGTTCGCCCCTCTCGCGTTCGACTGTGCTCGCACGGTCGCGCCTACAAGGCTTGCGGTGCTCGCTGAGCGCCCGCCCGCCAAGCGCGTGGCTTGTGCTCGCACACATCGTTCTGTTTCATCAGCGCGCGCTCCGGCGCTCGACCTCACGCTTCCCCCTATTGTGGGAGAGAGCGATTGCCGCGGCTTCGCCTCTCGGCTA
>OZ020625.1:20375973-20383473 GCA_963971575.1 Liopterus haemorrhoidalis
CTTCGTGCTGCGCCGCGGCACACGCTCGCACGTATCGCTACGTGCGAGCGTCGCGCCGAGCGCTCTAATCGTTTTCTCTCCGCCGAGAGATGCTTTGCGTGCGGACAACACATGTCCTGTGCGTGATTTCGAACAATCTCGCCGTACTCGTCGCTAGATTGAAAGCGTCGATGTGCGTGCGACGGGGCCGCTGCTGACTCGGACGAGGCGCCGAAGCGCTTCGCCGGCCGGCGGCAGCCCCTGTTCATTCTCGCTCGGTACGAGGTGAGCTGTTGCGTTGTGACCGCGCTCGCCGTTCAGCGGCGCGGGTATATCTGGTTTCTTCCGCTTATGGTTCTTACGCGCTGAGACGTTCAACCGCGGAATTGCTGTTCGGATGCTTAACGCCGCATCCGTAGCGGCCTCTGAGCGCGTCCGCCGCGCGACGACAAGAAGCAGGACGCGCGGTCCGCATCTGTCGCCGGCACGGTGTCCGCCGCTCGGCAACTTGATATTCTCTCCATCCATCCATCTATCTATCCGGCGCGGCCGAGAAACAATTTTTGTAAAATGACGGGGCACGGCGCTCCGGTTTCACCCGCAAGCTATCCGTACACTCGCCGATACATCGTTCGATAGTTTCCCCGGTCACGCCTGTGACGAGCCGCCGACGACGCGCCGAGAAACAATCTTTGTAAAAAGACGGGTCACGGCGCTCAGGTTTCACCCGCAAGCTATCCGTACACTCGCCGATACAAATACGAGAGTTTCCCCGGTCACGCCTGTGACGACCCGCCGAGAGAAACAATTTTTGTAAAATGACGGGGCACGGCGCTCCGGTTTCACCCGCAAGCTATCCGTACACTCGCCGATACATCGTTCGAGAGTTTCCCCGGTCACGCCTGTGACGAGCCGCCGACGACGCGCCGAGAAACAATCTTTGTAAAAAGACGGGTCACGGCGCTCAGGTTTCACCCGCAAGCTATCCGTACACTCGCCGATACAAATACGAGAGTTTCCCCGGTCACGCCTGTGACGATCCGCCGACAGAAACAATCTTTGCAAAAAGACGGGCCACGGCGCTCAGGTTTTACCCGCAAGCTATCCGTACACTCGCCGATACAAATTCGAGAGTTTCCCCGGTCACACAGCGCTATATAGTCGGCACCAACTTTTTCAAAAACGGGCTCAGAGCTCTCGGATACATCCGTAACCGGGTCCCCAGTCGCCGTCAGGCCAAGTCGGCGTTCTCCCAACACGCTAGTGTCATTCTCGCCCGGGAGGTATCCTCAGATATCCTCTCCCTATATATACGCCGGCGGTCAAAAGTGGTATGGTCAAATTTCACCGACGTTTTCATATTTACCGGCGACCGTACGGGTCGGTTGCCGCCATTCCGAAAAACGCCCGGCCTGGGAACACTGTTATATTTTTGGCGACTTCCGACCAAAAACGTCGATCGAGCGGTTTTTTCCATAACTGAACTTGACATCACGTTGGGACTTAGAAAAATTTCACATTTTATAAACTTGACATTACGGATATATTCTTCGAGCGCTTTCGAACTTGTCATCACGGAATTGTTCCTCGGTCGGTGTTTTAACAAACTTGACATTACGGAAAGTGCCTTCGCGCGCTGTCGAACTTGACATCACGGAACTGTTCCTCGGTCGGTGTTTTAACAAACTTGACATTACGGATATATTTCCAAGCAGTGCTGAACTTGTCATCACGGAACTGTTCCTCGGTCGGTGTTTTAACAAACTTGACATTACGAATATATTCCTCGACCGCTTGTGAACTTGTCATCACGGAACTGTTCCTCGGTCGGTGTTTTAACAAACTTGACATTACGGATATATTTTCAAGCAGTGCTGAACTTGTCATCACGGACCTGTTCCTCGGTCGGTGTTTTAACAAACTTGACATTACGGATATATTTTCAAGCAGTGCTGAACTTGTCATCACGGAACTGTTCCTCGGTCGGTGTTTTAACAAACTTGACATTACGGATATATTTTCAAGAAGTGCTGAACTTGTCATCACGGAATTACTTCTCGGTCGGTGTTTTAACAAACTTGACATCACGGATATATTTTCAAGCAGTGCCGAACTTGTCATCACGGAACTGTTCCTCGGTCGGTGTTTTAACAAACTTGACATTACGGATATATTTTCAAGCAGTGCTGAACTTGTCATCACGGAATTTTTCCTCGGTCGGTGTTTTAACAAACTTGACATTACGGATATATTTTCAAGCAGTGCCGAACTTGTCATCACGGAACTGTTCCTCGGTCGGTGTTTTAACAAACTTGACATTACAGAGATATACCTCGAGCGGTTGTGAACTTGTCATCACGGAAACTACCTCGGTCGGTTTTTTAGCAAACTTGACATCACGGATATATTTTCAAGTATTGTCGAACTTGTCATCACGGATACATAGCTCGGTCGTTCTTTTAACAAACTTGACATTACGGAAAGTGCCTTCGCGCGCTGACGAACTTGTCATCACGGAATTTTTCCTCGGTCGGTGTTTTAACAAACTTGACATTACGAATATATTCCTCGACCGCTTGTGAACTTGTCATCACGGAATTTTTCCTCGGTCGGTGTTTTAACAAACTTGACATTACGGATATATTTTCAAGCAGTGCTGAACTTGTCATCACGGAACTGTTCCTCGGTCGGTGTTTTAACAAACTTGACATTACGGAGATATTTTCAAGCAGTGCTGAACTTGTCATCACGGAACTGTTCCTCGGTCGGTGTTTTAACAAACTTGACATTACGAATATATTCCTCGACCGCTTGTGAACTTGTCATCACGGAACTGTTCCTCGGTCGGTGTTTTAACAAACTTGACATTACGGATATATTTTCAAGCAGTGCTGAACTTGTCATCACGGAACTGTTCCTCGGTCGGTGTTTTAACAAACTTGACATTACGGATATATTTTCAAGCAGTGCTGAACTTGTCATCACGGAACTGTTCCTCGGTCGGTGTTTTAACAAACTTGACATTACAAATATATACCTCGAGCGGTTGTGAACTTGTCATCACGGATACATAGCTCGGTCGTTCTTTTAACAAACTTGACATCACGGACATATTTTCAAGAAGTGCTGAACTTGTCATCACGGAATTACTTCTCGGTCGGTGTTTTAACAAACTTGACATTACGGAAAGTGCCTTCGCGCGCTGACGAACTTGTCATCACGGAACTTATCCTCGGTCGCTTTTCTAACAAACTTGACATCACAAAAAATTCCCTGATGCGCTTTTGAACTTGTCATCACAGTAACGTTCATCGGTCGCTCTTATAGCAAACATGACATTACGAAAAGTGCCTCCGATCGCCTTTGAACATGTCATCACGGAAACTTTCCGATCGCTCTGCTAGCACTACCTCGCACTCCTCCGATGAGAAGCGCGTCCTAAATGCCCTCTACAACATGGACATAACCGCCGAGCGCCTCGCCAACATGATCTTACCGAAGATTTTCTCAGCTCGCCTGTTCCCCATATATACGCCGGCGGTCAAAAGTGGTATGGTCAAATTTCACCGACGTTTTCGGATTTACCGGCGAGCGTACGGGTCGGTCGCCGCCATTCCGAAAGTCGCCCGGCCCGGGAACACTGTTATATTTTTGGCGACTTTCGACCAAAAAAGCCGCTCGAGCGGTGTTTTCTCGCAAACATGACATCACGTGAAAAGCATATGATTTATACTGAACGTCGCCCTTTTTGACAAACTTGACATTACGAATTTATTCCTCGACCGCTGTTGAACTTGTCATCACGGAACTGTTCCTCGGTCGGTGTTTTAACAAACTTGACATTACAGAGATATACCTCGAGCGGTTATGAACTTGTCATCACGGAAACATACCTCGGTCGGTTTTTTAGCAAACTTGACATCACGGACATATTTTCAAGAAGTGTTGAACTTGTCATCACGGATACATAGCTCGGTCGTTCTTTTAACAAACTTGACATTACGGAAAGTGCCTTCGCGCGCTGTCGAACTTGTCATCACGGAACTGTTCCTCGGTCGGTGTTTTAACAAACTTGACATTACGAATATATACCTCGAGCGGTTGTGAACTTGTCATCACGGAATTTTTTCCTCGGTCGCTCTTTTAACAAACTTGACATTACAGATATATACCTCGAGCGGTTATGAACTTGTCATCACGGAAACGTACCTCGGTCGGTTTTTTAGCAAACTTGACATTACGGATATATTTTCAAGTATTGTTGAACTTGTCATCACGGAACTGTTCCTCGCGTCGGTGTTTTAACAAACTTGACATCACGGACATATTTTCAAGAAGTGTCGAACTTGTCATCACGGAATTATTTCTCGGTCGCTCTTTTAACAAACTTGACATTACGGAAAGTGCCTTCGCGCGCTGACGAACTTGTCATCACGGAATTTTTCCTCGGTCGCTCTTTTAACAAACTTGACATTACGGATATATTCCTCGACCGCTTGTGAACTTGTCATCACGGAACTGTTCCTCGGTCGGTGTTTTAACAAACTTGACATTACGGATATATTTTCAAGTATTGTTGAACTTGTCATCACGGAACTGTTCCTCGCGTCGGTGTTTTAACAAACTTGACATCACGGACATATTTTCAAGAAGTTTCGAACTTGTCATCACGGATACATAGCTCGGTCGTTCTTTTAACAAACTTGACATTACGGAAAGTGCCTTCGCGCGCTGTCGAACTTGACATCACGGAACTGTTCCTCGGTCGGTGTTTTAACAAACTTGACATTACAAAGATATACCTCGAGCGGTTGTGAACTTGTCATCACGGAAACATACCTCGGTCGGTTTTTTAGCAAACTTGACATTACGGATATATTTTCAGGTATTGTTGAACTTGTCATCACGGAAACATACCTCGGTCGGTTTTTTAGCAAACTTGACATTACGGATATATTTTCAGGTATTGTCGAACTTGACATCACGGAACTGTTCCTCGGTCGGTGTTTTAACAAACTTGACATTACAAAGATATACCTCGAGCGGTTATGAACTTGTCATCACGGATAACAAGTAACTCGGTCGTTTTTTTTTTTTTTTTTTTTACAAACTTGACATCACGGAAAAGCTGCTACTAGCGCTATTGAACGTCGCCTATTTACCAAACGTGACATTACCGAGCGCTGTCGAACTTGACATCACGAAAACGCATGCCGAAAAGCGGGGAGATTCTGAGAAATTTTTATCGGCAACCGTACGGGTACCTCGCGGTCAACTCAGAGGGATATGACGCGTCCCAAAGAGCGGGGAGATTCTGAGAAATTTTTATCGGCAACCGTACGGGTACCTCGCGGTCAACTCAGAGGGATATGACGCGTCCCAAAGAGCGGGGAGATTTTGAGAAATTTGTATCGGCAACCGTACGGGTACCTCGCGGTCAACTCAGAGGGATATGACGCGTCCCAAAGAGCGGGGAGATTTTGAGAAACTTTTATCGGCAACCGTACGGGTGCCTCGCGGTCAAGTCAAAGGTATATGACGCCTGCTCGGATGCGGGGAGTTATCGTCGGTGTTCTGTCGGCGACCGTACGGATACCTCGCCGACACACCACCGAACGTTACGTGGTCCGGAGCGCTCGACTAACTTGTCATCGCGCCGACACATTGAAAAATTATATCGAAAGCAAAACTTTCACCGACACGAGTGGAATTCACTCACGTATGAACACCGACGGTCGCCGACGAGAAAACTGAAAAATTATAAACGAAACGAGCGGCCGTTGCAAACTTGTCATCACGTAGGTACCTAGATGATATGAAATTTTATATCGAAAGCAAAACCTCCACCGACACGGATGGAATACACACATAAACGCCGACGGTCGCCGACGAGAACTGAAAGATGAAAAGAAACGAGCGGCCGTTGCAAACTTGTCATCACGTAGATAATTTGAAATTTTATTTAGAAAGCAAAACATCCACCGACACGAGCGGAATTCATGTATGTACGACAACGGTCGCAGACGCGAACCGAAAAATTAAATATGATTGTCCGGGCGGGCGGACGCCGTGAGCTTGTCATCACCTCCGACGAGAGAAATAAAATGAAAAATACATAGCAACGGCACGCGGATTTCCCAGGCGGTCACCCGGCCAGGTACTGATCGCGCCCGACGTCGTTTAACTGCGGTGATCGGACGAGAACCGGTGCTGGCGACGTGGTGTGGCCGTTGCACACGGGACATAGACGAGATGATGACCGCTAGCGACCGGTCGCTAGCCGATGTACGTGGAGCGCTTTCTCCCCGGTCGCTAAGCGCCGTCCGCCTTAGGTATACCGAATGTTGACCGGCAACGAGGCCACGCTCGCCGATGTACACGGAGCGCTTTCTCCCCGGACACCGAGCGATAAGTTAAGAGCGCCCGTCCTGAAACCGGTATCGCGTCTTGTCGCCTCCTCGTAGGCCTGATATTGACGAGCGCTGGCGGGAAGCGAGCGCTCGGTTGCCGATAAACGCGAAGGCATTTTTCCCCGGTCACCGAGCGAAGAGCTAAGAGCGCCCGTCCTTAAACCAGTATCGCGTCCTGTCGCCTCCTCGTAGGCCTGACTTTGACGAGCGCTGGCGGCCAGCGAGCCCTCGCTTGCCGATAAACACGAAGGCATTTTTCCCCGGTCACCGAGCGAAGAGCTAAGAGCGCCCGTCCTTAAATCAGTATCGCGTCCTGTCGCATCGCTCCCTCGTAGGCCTGACTTTTACGAGCGCTGGCGGCAAGCGAGCGCTCGGTTGCCGATAAACGCGAAGGCATTTTTCCCCGGTCACCGAGCGAAGAGCTAAGAGCGCCCGTCCTGAAACCAGTATCGCGTCGCATCGCTGTCCCGTAGGCCTGATATTGACGAGCGCTGGCGGGAAGCGAGCGCTCGGTTGCCGATAAACGCGAAGGCATTTTTCCCCGGTCACCGAGCGAAGATGTAACGGTGCCTCTCATGAAACCAGTATCGTCGCGTCGCATCGCTCCCTCGTAGGCCTCACTTTGACGAGCGCTGGCGGCAAGCGAGCGCTCGGTTGCCGATAAACGCGAAGGAATTTTTCCCCGGTCACCGAGCGAATAGCTAAGAGCGCCTCTCCTGAAACCAGCATCGCGGCGCATCGCCGATTCGTAGGCCTGACTTTCACGAGCGCTGGCGGGAAGCGAGCCCTCGGTTGCCGATAAACGCGAAGGAATTTTTCCCCGGTCACCGAGCGAATAGCTAAGAGCGCCCGTCCTGAAACCAGTATCGCGTCCTGTCGCCTCCCCGTAGGCTTGACTTTGACGAGCGCTGGCGGCCAGCGAGCCCTCGGTTGCCGATAAACACGAAGGTATTTTTCCCCGGTCACCGAGCGCAGAACTAAGAGCGCCTCTCATGAAACCAGTATCGCGTCGCATCGCTCCCTCGTAGGCCTGACTTTCACGAGCGCTGGCGGCAAGCGAGCCTTCGGTTGCCGATAAACACGAAGGCATTTTTCCCCGGTCACTGAGCGA